>CM065591.1:6120344-6580922 GCA_033119425.1 Bufotes viridis | reverse complement strand
GCACCACCTGTACTATAGTGTGCAGGTGTAATGTACAGCATATAATATACCGGTGCACCGCCTGTCCTATAGTGTGTAGGTGTAATGTACAGCATATAATATACCGGTGCACCGCCTGTACTATAGTGTGCCGGTGTCATGTACAGCATATAATATACCGGTGCACCGCCTGTACTATAGTGTGCCGATGTAATGTAATGATAATATATATAAAAAAAGAGAGCCTCATTAGCGCTTTACTATATCATTGGTCTCATTATTTATTATCAATACTAGCATAAATATTGCAGCCAAAATGAATAAAGTACCAAATGTTTTAGCATCGTTATAATAAGGCCCAATCACTTCCTGAAGGGTGAAGCGCAGGTTGCGTTCCACACCTCCATTTGGCTCCTTGACTGCGTCTCCTATTCTATGACGACATCCGGTCTATCGGTGGAGCGCAGATGAGAACATCCGGTTTAGCAGTGGAACGCATTTGCGTTCCACACCGCGTCATATTACAACATCCGGTTTGGTTGTGGAACGCATTTGCGTTCCAACATAGCGTTCTTTCACCAACTAAGTAGTGGTTACTACAAAAGAATTGGACCTTGGACTTATATAGATCCTTTATTTCTGATAGGTCATATGTAAGTAACCATCAGTGGCAATATAGATCTGCCCCTTCAGTATATGTACATCTTTGTGTTATGTCTACATAGAGGAGGAAGTAGAGGGAGGTGGCTATCAATTAATGGACCAATATAAGGCGCCAGCTTTCAAAGCATCAGTGAGACGCCTTCATCTCAGTGCCTTCATCCACACACAGGTCTGTCTTCATTTCCCTACTTAGGGACGTTATACTCCAGATATTTATTATATTTTGTACTGGGTATCTTGAGTCAGGGTTTACAATCAAATACCCTGAACCAAGGAAATCTTATATCCCCGGACTTCTGTCCAGGTATATAATCCCTGACGAACCAGTGTGCTGCTGGGGAAACGCCTGCGTCGGGACGTTTTTCATTGCGGGCTATCCTTTACCTAGCATATATCTGTTTGTAGACAATATTGTTTTTCCTTATCTACCCTATTCCTGTGGCAAGGGTCATTTTAGGGCAATTAGCAGTATTAGGAACGTGGACAGGGGACCCTCACCATTAGGGGTTTCCTGGGCTAAGGGAGAGATAGGGAAGCCAGGGTTTAATAGGGATAATTTATATCTTTTACCCTGCCAGGCTATCCAACATATGATATCAATTCTCTACGGTTCCGAAATTTGTCTACAAACTGTAAGTAAAGAGGGTTTAACCCTTCATCTGGTATAGCCTTATTATTGTTCTATATTTGGTCCGCATTTATCAAGATTTGACCTGATATCAGAGAAAAGAAGGTTTTTGAAGTTTATCTTCAGATTATTTACGTTACGTCTTTTAAAATTATCTATTAAAAGCTATATTTTAATGTTGGAAGGCAATTCAGTATTATGTAGTCTATAGACTTCCTCAGTACTTGTATCCGCCAAGAGGCGATTTATGTTTAAAGAGTCTGGAGGTGTCACATCATATATTATAGGGGTTCAGAGCAGATACTGGAGTCTGGAGGTGTCACATCATATACTATAGGGGTGCAGAACAGATACTGGAGTCTGGAGGTGTCACATCATATATTATAGGGCTGCAGAGCAGATACTGGAGTCTGGAGGTGTCACATCATATACTATAGGGGTGCAGAGCAGATACTGGAGTCTGGAGGTGTCACATCATATACTATAGGGGTGCAGAGCAGATACTGGAGTCTGGAGGTGTCACATCATATACTATAGGGGTGCAGAGCAGATACTGGAGTCTGGAGGTGTCACATCATATACTATAGGGGTGCAGAGCAGATACTGGAGTCTGGAGGTGTCACATCATATACTATAGGGGTGCAGAGCAGATACTGGAGTCTGGAGGTGTCACATCATATACTATAGGGGTGCAGAGCAGATACTGGAGTCTGGAGGTGTCACATCATATACTATAGGGGTGCAGAGCAGATACTGGAGTCTGGAGGTGTCACATCATATACTATAGGGGTGCAGAGCAGATACTGGAGTCTGGAGGTGTCACATCATATACTATAGGGGTGCAGAGCAGATACTGGAGTCTGGAGGTGTCACATCATATACTATAGGGGTGCAGAGCAGATACTGGAGTCTGGAGGTGTCACATCATATACTATAGGGGTGCAGAGCAGATACTGGAGTCTGGAGGTGTCACATCATATACTATAGGGGTGCAGAGCAGATACTGGAGTCTGGAGGTGTCACATCATATACTATAGGGGTGCAGAGCAGATACTGGAGTCTGGAGGTGTCACATCATATACTATAGGGGTGCAGAGCAGATACTGGAGTCTGGAGGTGTCACATCATATACTATAGGGGTGCAGAGCAGATACTGGAGTCTGGAGGTGTCACATCATATACTATAGGGGTGCAGAGCAGATACTGGAGTCTGGAGGTGTCACATCATATACTATAGGGGTGCAGAGCAGATACTGGAGTCTGGAGGTGTCACATCATATACTATAGGGGTGCAGAGCAGATACTGGAGTCTGGAGGTGTCACATCATATACTATAGGGGTGCAGAGCAGATACTGGAGTCTGGAGGTGTCACATCATATACTATAGGGGTGCAGAGCAGATACTGGAGTCTGGAGGTGTCACATCATATACTATAGGGGTGCAGAGCAGATACTGGAGTCTGGAGGTGTCACATCATATACTATAGGGGTGCAGAGCAGATACTGGAGTCTGGAGGTGTCACATCATATACTATAGGGGTGCAGAGCAGATACTGGAGTCTGGAGGTGTCACATCATATACTATAGGGGTGCAGAGCAGATACTGGAGTCTGGAGGTGTCACATCATATACTATAGGGGTGCAGAGCAGATACTGGAGTCTGGAGGTGTCACATCATATACTATAGGGGTGCAGAGCAGATACTGGAGTCTGGAGGTGTCACATCATATACTATAGGGGTGCAGAGCAGATACTGGAGTCTGGAGGTGTCACATCATATACTATAGGGGTGCAGAGCAGATACTGGAGTCTGGAGGTGTCACATCATATACTATAGGGGTGCAGAGCAGATACTGGAGTCTGGAGGTGTCACATCATATACTATAGGGTGCAGAGCAGATACTGGAGTCTGGAGGTGTCACATCATATACTATAGGGGTGCAGAGCAGATACTGGAGTCTGGAGGTGTCACATCATATACTATAAGGGTGCAGAGCAGATACTGGAGTCTGGAGGTGTCACATCATATACTATAGGGGTGCAGAGCGAGATACTGGAGTCTGGAGTTGTCACATCATATACTATAGGGGTGCAGAGCAGATACTGGAGTCTGGAGGTGTCACATCATATACTTTAGGGGTTCAGAGCAGATACTGGAGATGTATAATGTACTCACTGTTACCATACATTATATATATATATAGTACAGGGGCAGATACTGGAGATGTATAATGTACTCACTGTTACCATACATTATATATATATATAGTACAGGGAGCAGATACTGGAGATGTATAATGTACTCACTGTTACCATACATTATATATATATATAGTACAGGGGCAGATACTGGAGATGTATAATGTACTCACTGTTACCATACATTATATATATATATAGTACAGGAGCAGATACTGGAGATGTATAATGTACTCACTGTTACCATACATTATATATATATATATGTACAGGGGGCAGATACTGGAGATGTATAATGTACTCACTGTTACCATACATATATATATATATAGTACAGGGAGCAGATACTGGAGATGTATAATGTACTCACTGTTACCATACATTATATATATATATAGTACAGGGAGCAGATACTGGAGATGTATAATGTACTCACTGTTACCATACATTATATATATATATAGTACAGGGAGCAGATACTGGAGATGTATAATGTACTCACTGTTACCATACATTATATATATATATAGTACAGGGAGCAGATACTGGAGATGTATAATGTACTCACTGTTACCATACATTATATATATATAGTACAGGGAGCAGATACTGGAGATGTATAATGTACTCACTGTTACCATACATTATATATAGTACAGGGAGCAGATACTGGAGATGTATAATGTACTCACTGTTACCATACATTATATATATATAATACAGGGGGCAGATACTGGAGATGTATAATGTACTCACTGTTACCATACATTATATATATATAGTACAGGGGGCAGATACTGGAGATGTATAATGTACTCACTGTTACCATACATTATATATATATATAGTACAGGAGCAGATACTGGAGATGTATAATGTACTGACTGTTACCATACATTATATATATATAGTACAGGGGGCAGATACTGGAGATGTATAATGTACTCACTGTTACCATACATTATATATATATATATATATAGTACAGGGAGCAGATACTGGAGATGTATAATGTACTCACTGTTACCATACATTATATATATATAGTACAGGGAGCAGATACTGGAGATGTATAATGTACTCACTGTTACCATACATTATATATATATAGTACAGGGAGCAGATACTGGAGATGTATAATGTACGCACTGTTACCATACATTATATATATATAGTACAGGGGGCAGATACTGGAGATGTATAATGTACTCACTGTTACCATACATTATATATATATAGTACAGGGGGCAGATACTGGAGATGTATAATGTACTCACTGTTACCATACATTATATATATATATATATATATAGTACAGGGGGCAGATACTGGAGATGTATAATGTACTCACTGTTACCATACATTATATATATATAGTACAGGGGGCAGATACTGGAGATGTATAATGTACTCACTGTTACCATACATTATATATATATAGTACAGGGAGCAGATACTGGAGATGTATAATGTACTCACTGTTACCATACATTATATATATATATAGTACAGGGAGCAGATACTGGAGATGTATAATGTACTCACTGTTACCATACATTATATATATATATATAGTACAGGGGGCAGATACTGGAGATGTATAATGTACTGACTGTTACCATACATTATATATATATAGTACAGGGAGCAGATACTGGAGATGTATAATGTACTCACTGTTACCATACATTATATATATATATAGTACAGGAGCAGATACTGGAGATGTATAATGTACTCACTGTTACCATACATTATATATATATATAGTACAGGAGCAGATACTGGAGATGTATAATGTACTCACTGTTACCATACATTATATATATATATATAGTACAGGAGCAGATACTGGAGATGTATAATGTACTCACTGTTACCATACATTATATATATATAAGTACAGGAGCAGATACTGGAGATGTATAATGTACTCACTGTTACCATACATTATATATATATAGTACAGGGAGCAGATACTGGAGATGTATAATGTACTCACTGTTACCATACATTATATATATATATAGTACAGGGGGCAGATACTGGAGATGTATAATGTACTCACTGTTACCATACATTATATATATTATATAAGTACAGGGAGCAGATACTGGAGATGTATAATGTACTCACTGTTACCATACATTATATATATATAATAGTACAGGGAGCAGATACTGGAGATGTATAATGTACTCACTGTTACCATACATTATATATATATATATAGTACAGGGGCAGATACTGGAGATGTATAATGTACTCACTGTTACCATACATTATATATATATATAGTACAGGGAGCAGATACTGGAGATGTATAATGTACTCACTGTTACCATACATTATATATATATATAGTACAGGGAGCAGATACTGGAGATGTATAATGTACTCACTGTTACCATACATATATATATATATATATGTACAGGGGGCAGATACTGGAGATACCCACCACATGTACATGGAGGGCTCCGACCAGCACAGACGTGTATAGTATCAGGCCTGGACCGGTCACATCAGTGCTGTCAGAGGGCGATGTGTCAGTGACGGGCGGCCCCTTATCATACAGGTCACCCACCACATGTACATGGAGGGCTCCGGACCAGCACAGACGTGTATAGTATCAGGCCTGGACCGGTCACATCAGTGCTGTCAGAGGGCGATGTGTCAGTGACGGGCGGCCCCTTATCATACAGGTCACCCACCACATGTACATGGAGGGCTCCGACCAGCACAGACGTGTATAGTATCAGGCCTGGACCGGTCACATCAGTGCTGTCAGAGGGCGATGTGTCAGTGACGGGCGGCCCCTTATCATACAGGTCACCCACCACATGTACATGGAGGGCTCCGACCAGCACAGACGTGTATAGTATCAGGCCTGGACCGGTCACATCAGTGCTGTCAGAGGGCGATGTGTCAGTGACGGGCGGCCCCTTATCATACAGGTCACCCACCACATGTACATGGAGGGCTCCGACCAGCACAGACGTGTATAGTATCAGGCCTGGACCGGTCACATCAGTGCTGTCAGAGGGCGATGTGTCAGTGACAGGCGGCCCCTTATCATACAGGTCACCCACCACATGTACATGGAGGGCTCCGACCAGCACAGACGTGTATAGTATCAGGCCTGGACCGGTCACATCAGTGCTGTCAGAGGGCGATGTGTCAGTGACGGGCGGCCCCTTATCATACAGGTCACCCACCACATGTACATGGAGGGCTCCGACCAGCACAGACGTGTATAGTATCAGGCCTGGACCGGTCACATCAGTGCTGTCAGAGGGCGATGTGTCAGTGACGGGCGGCCCCTTATCATACAGGTCACCCACCACATGTACATGGAGGGCTCCGACCAGCACAGACGTGTATAGTATCAGGCCTGGACCGGTCACATCAGTGCTGTCAGAGGGCGATGTGTCAGTGACGGGCGGCCCCTTATC
The DNA here is from genome assembly GCA_033119425.1 of Bufotes viridis. Taxonomy (NCBI): domain Eukaryota; kingdom Metazoa; phylum Chordata; class Amphibia; order Anura; family Bufonidae; genus Bufotes; species Bufotes viridis. Next base: position 6,573,998 of record CM065591.1, on the reverse strand, counting down.
ATACAGGTCACCCACCACATGTACATGGAGGGCTCCGGACCAGCACAGACGTGTATAGTATCAGGCCTGGACCGGGCACATCAGTGCTGTCAGAGGGCGATGTGTCAGTGACGGGCGGCCCCTTATCATACAGGTCACCCACCACATGTACATGGAGGGCTCCGACCAGCACAGACGTGTATAGTATCAGGCCTGGACCGGTCACATCAGTGCTGTCAGAGGGCGATGTGTCAGTGACGGGCGGCCCCTTATCATACAGGTCACCCACCACATGTACATGGAGGGCTCCGACCAGCACAGACGTGTATAGTATCAGGCCTGGACCGGTCACATCAGTGCTGTCAGAGGGCGATGTGTCAGTGACGGGCGGCCCCTTATCATACAGGTCACCCACCACATGTACATGGAGGGCTCCGACCAGCACAGACGTGTATAGTATCAGGCCTGGACCGGTCACATCAGTGCTGTCAGAGGGCGATGTGTCAGTGACGGGCGGCCCTTATCATACAGGTCACCCACCACATGTACATGGAGGGCTCCGGACCAGCACAGACGTGTATAGTATCAGGCCTGGACCGGTCACATCAGTGCTGTCAGAGGGCGATGTGTCAGTGACGGGCGGCCCCTTATCATACAGGTCACCCACCACATGTACATGGAGGGCTCCGACCAGCACAGACGTGTATAGTATCAGGCCTGGACCGGTCACATCAGTGCTGTCAGAGGGCGATGTGTCAGTGACGGGCGGCCCCTTATCATACAGGTCACCCACCACATGTACATGGAGGGCTCCGACCAGCACAGACGTGTATAGTATCAGGCCTGGACCGGTCACATCAGTGCTGTCAGAGGGCGATGTGTCAGTGACGGGCGGCCCCTTATCATACAGGTCACCCACCACATGTACATGGAGGGCTCCGGACCAGCACAGACGTGTATAGTATCAGGCCTGGACCGGTCACATCAGTGCTGTCAGAGGGCGATGTGTCAGTGACGGGCGGCCCCTTATCATACAGGTCACCCACCACATGTACATGGAGGGCTCCGGACCAGCACAGACGTGTATAGTATCAGGCCTGGACCGGTCACATCAGTGCTGTCAGAGGGCGATGTGTCAGTGACGGGCGGCCCCTTATCATACAGGTCACCCACCACATGTACATGGAGGGCTCCGACCAGCACAGACGTGTATAGTATCAGGCCTGGACCGGTCACATCAGTGCTGTCAGAGGGCGATGTGTCAGTGACGGGCGGCCCCTTATCATACAGGTCACCCACCACATGTACATGGAGGGCTCCGGACCAGCACAGACGTGTATAGTATCAGGCCTGGACCGGTCACATCAGTGCTGTCAGAGGGCGATGTGTCAGTGACGGGCGGCCCCTTATCATACAGGTCACCCACCACATGTACATGGAGGGCTCCGACCAGCACAGACGTGTATAGTATCAGGCCTGGACCGGTCACATCAGTGCTGTCAGAGGGCGATGTGTCAGTGACGGGCGGCCCCTTATCATACAGGTCACCCACCACATGTACATGGAGGGCTCCGACCAGCACAGACGTGTATAGTATCAGGCCTGGACCGGTCACATCAGTGCTGTCAGAGGGCGATGTGTCAGTGACGGGCGGCCCCTTATCATACAGGTCACCCACCACATGTACATGGAGGGCTCCGGACCAGCACAGACGTGTATAGTATCAGGCCTGGACCGGTCACATCAGTGCTGTCAGAGGGCGATGTGTCAGTGACAGGCGGCCCCTTATCATACAGGTCACCCACCACATGTACATGGAGGGCTCCGACCAGCACAGACGTGTATAGTATCAGGCCTGGACCGGTCACATCAGTGCTGTCAGAGGGCGATGTGTCAGTGACGGGCGGCCCCTTATCATACAGGTCACCCACCACATGTACATGGAGGGCTCCGACCAGCACAGACGTGTATAGTATCAGGCCTGGACCGGTCACATCAGTGCTGTCAGAGGGCGATGTGTCAGTGAGGGGCGGTCCCTTATCATACAGGTCACCCACCACATGTACATGGAGGGCTCCGACCAGCACAGACGTGTATAGTATCAGGCCTGGACCGGTCACATCAGTGCTGTCAGAGGGCGATGTGTCAGTGACGGGCGGCCCTTATCATACAGGTCACCCACCACATGTACATAGAGGGCTCCGGACCAGCACAGACGTGTATAGTATCAGGCCTGGACCGGTCACATCAGTGCTGTCAGAGGGCGATGTGTCAGTGACAGGCGGCCCCTTATCATACAGGTCACCCACCACATGTACATGGAGGGCTCCGACCAGCACAGACGTGTATAGTATCAGGCCTGGACCGGTCACATCAGTGCTGTCAGAGGGCGATGTGTCAGTGACGGGCGGCCCTTATCATACAGGTCACCCACCACATGTACATGGAGGGCTCCGACCAGCACAGACGTGTATAGTATCAGGCCTGGACCGCTCACATCAGTGCTGTCAGAGGGCGATGTGTCAGTGACGGGCGGCACCTTATCATACAGGTCACCCACCACATGTACATGGAGGGCTCCGGACCAGCACAGACCTGTATAGTATCAGGCCTGGACCGGTCACATCAGTGCTGTCAGAGGGCGATGTGTCAGTGACGGGCGGCCCCTTATCATACAGGTCACCCACCACATGTACATGGAGGGCTCCGACCAGCACAGACGTGTATAGTATCAGGCCTGGACCGGTCACATCAGTGCTGTCAGAGGGCGATGTGTCAGTGACGGGCGGCCACTTATCATACAGGTCACCCACCACATGTACATGGAGGGCTCCGGACCAGCACAGACATGTATAGTATCAGGCCTGGACCGGTCACATCAGTGCTGTCAGAGGGCGATGTGTCAGTGACGGGCGGCCCCTTATCATACAGGTCACCCACCACATGTACATGGAGGGCTCCGGAACAGCACAGACGTGTATAGTATCAGGCCTGGACCGAGCACATCAGTGCTGTCAGAGGGCGATGTGTCAGTGACAGGCGGCCCCTTATCATACAGGTCACCCACCACATGTACATGGAGGGCTCCGGACCAGCACAGACGTGTATAGTATCAGGCCTGGACCGGGCACATCAGTGCTGTCAGAGGGCGATGTGTCAGTGACGGGCGGCCCCTTATCATACAGGTCACCCACCACATGTACATGGAGGGCTCCGGACCAGCACAGACGTGTATAGTATCAGGCCTGGACCGGTCACATCAGTGCTGTCAGAGGGCGATGTGTCAGTGACGGGCGGCCCCTTATCATACAGGTCACCCACCACATGTACATGGAGGGCTCCGACCAGCACAGACGTGTATAGTATCAGGCCTGGACCGGTCACATCAGTGCTGTCAGAGGGCGATGTGTCAGTGACGGGCGGCCCCTTATCATACAGGTCACCCACCACATGTACATGGAGGGCTCCGGACCAGCACAGACGTGTATAGTATCAGGCCTGGACCGGGCACATCAGTGCTGTCAGAGGGCGATGTGTCAGTGACGGGCGGCCCCTTATCATACAGGTCACCCACCACATGTACATGGAGGGCTCCGGACCAGCACAGACATGTATAGTATCAGGCCTGGACCGGTCACATCAGTGCTGTCAGAGGGCGATGTGTCAGTGAGGGACGGCCCCTTATCATACAGGTCACCCACCACATGTACATGGAGGGCTCCGGACCAGCACAGACGTGTATAGTATCAGGCCTGGACCGGTCACATCAGTGCTGTCAGAGGGCGATGTGTCAGTGACGGGCGGCCCCTTATCATACAGGTCACCCACCACATGTACATGGAGGGCTCCGGACCAGCACAGGCGTGTATAGTATCAGGCCTGGACCGGGCACATCAGTGCTGTCAGAGGGCGATGTGTCAGTGACAGGCGGCCCCTTATCATACAGGTCACCCACCACATGTACATGGAGGGCTCCGGACCAGCACAGACGTGTATAGTATCAGGCCTGGACCGGGCACATCAGTGCTGTCAGAGGGCGATGTGTCAGTGACGGGCGGCCCCTTATCATACAGGTCACCCACCACATGTACATGGAGGGCTCCGGACCAGCACAGACGTGTATAGTATCAGGCCTGGACCGCTCACATCAGTGCTGTCAGAGGGCGATGTGTCAGTGACGGGCGGCCCCTTATCATACAGGTCACCTACCACATGTACATGGAGGGCTCCGCACCAGCACAGACGTGTATAGTATCAGGCCTGGACCGGTCACATCAGTGCTGTCAGAGGGCGATGTGTCATCAGTGTGCTGGGGCTGATACCTGAGGACAACAGCTGAGGCAGGCAGAGGGGGGCGTGTCCTCACTGTGTACAGCAGTGGATGAGCCCCGGCTCTATCAGTATAATTTACAGACCCCCATTAGTAATAGTGGGGCTGTGGCAGCACCCCGCCTGTACAGGGTGCAGTCTGTCCGCACTCACCTTTGCCGGGCACTGTGATAGTGGCGTCAGTCCAGGAGACCTCATTGCTGCCGTTACACCGGAGGAGCTGCTCATTGTCTTCTTTTTGGATGGTGATGATCTGAAGGTCAGACACGTTGTGGTTGCTCCCGTTGTACCACTGATACCTGGCGGGAGGTTCGGCGCTGGGGGCGGAGCAGGTACACTGCAGCGTCACATTGTTCTCCTGTGTGTTGTTCTGGATGACAACCTGACAAACGTGGTCTGCAGAAGAGAGAGCCGTTAGATGGCGACCACTGAGCATGTGCACAATTATCTCCGGCGCCCCCGTAACCCCGCCACATCGGAGGGCCGAGCATCAGACACGACAATCTCAACCTTTAAGTTGTAAATTTTGCGGCATTCACTTTGCCTCTCCGGGGCGGCGCCATCACGGTGATGTCCAGAGACTGTTACTGCGCTGCCGCATGCCAAGACCCAGAAACGGTTCCTCTTTCTGCGGAGCGAGGGCTGGAGTCTTAGGAGGTACCATTTTGGGGAACACAGTGTTTTTTTTAGCACTTTTAACTCATTTTTTTTGGTGGCAGATAAGAAAAAAAAGGAATCAGCAAATCCGTTCCCCATGCAGGATAAGTGACAGGGTAATCATTTAGTTTGGGTCGGTACTGATCCGATGATACCAGATTTTTTTCAATTTTTTTTAATATTTTAATATTTAATAGTTTGGACTTTTCGGACGTGGTGATATGTGATATGTTTATTCATTTTTCATATATTTTATATGTAAAATTGGGAAAGGGGGTGATTTATACTAAATATTTTGGTGTTTTTCTTAACTTTCTTTTTTTTCTTTTTATTTAATAACTATTTCCCCCCTTAGGGGTAGAACCTGGGATCTTCTCACCCTATTCCCCCACATACAGCTCTATCAGGGTGAATAGGATCTCACACTCTCCCTGCTGCCCTGGGCATAGCACACACAGCAGCAGGGAGATTACCATGGCAGCCAGGGCTTCAGTAGCGTCCTGGCTGCCATGGTAACCTACCGGAGCCCCAGGATTACACTGCTGGGGCTCCGGTCACTGCCACCAATGAGGAGAAGGGGAGAGGACCCTGTGGCCACTGCCACCAGTGTTTTTAATACTGGGGAGGATGCACTGCGCCACCAATCTTTTTAATACTAGGGAGGAGGACGGGAGGGCGCACTGCGCCAATGTTTTTAATACTGGGGAGGAGGAGGGGCGGGCGCACTGCGCCACCATTAAGGGTCCATTCACACGTCCGCAATTCTGTTCTGCATTTTGCGGAACGGAATTGCGGACCCATTAATTTCAATGGGGACAGACGATGTCCCAGCCGGGTACACAATTGCGGATCCGCACTTCCGGGTCCGCAGTCGCGTTCCCAAAAAAAATAGAACATGTCCTATTCTTGTCTGCAATTGTGGACAAGAAAAGGCATTTTCTATGTAGTGCCGGTGAGGTGGGGTCCACAAATTGGGGAACGCACATCGCCGATGTCCGTGTTTTGCAGATGCGCAAAACACACAAGGACGTGTGAATGAACTCTAAAGGTTAACTTCTAATACAAATACAGGAGGCGGCAGCATAACATAGCCGGCAACCTGCCTCTGACAGGGAGTTGCGATCAGCACCTGAGGGGTTAACTGCGGCTGATCGCAGCGCCCTGTGATAGAGGCAGGGTGCCGGCTATGTGATTCTGCCGCCTCCTGTATTTGTATTAGAAGTTTACCTTTATTGGTGGCGCAGTGCGCCGCCCCTCCTCCTCCCGTCGCTCCTCATTGGCAGCGGCAGCACAGCGGTCGCTCCTCATTGGCAGCGGCAGCACGGGGGGGGGGACTGCTTCCTTCTCCCCGAGCGCTCTCCAAGTTCTGTGAAACTAGACTGCGCAGCTCAGTATCCCAAAAAAGGGAAATCCCGGTATCGTATCGAAACCGGTACAAAAGTATCAATTGGGTATCGAAATTTCGATAACCGAAACAACCCAAAATAGGAGTGCACCGCACATGACCGACCACCGCTCCCATTCATTTCTATGGGGCTGACGGAAATAGCGGGTTTGGGTGCGGGTCCCTGCGCTGATCCGCAGCGCTCACTCCCGCTGAAATGAATGGGAGGCAGAAAGGACGCGGCTGCTGGAAGGATTTCGGGGAAATTTCATCTCTGCTGTCAGCACTAAAATCCTGCAGTAAATACCCTCTGTGTACACAAAGACAAAACGAATAACCTTTTCCTGCACCCGGATATTGTACCTGGTCCTGGTATCATTGATTCCCGTCACACCACATCTAAGCAGTTGTCATACACCACAGGGTTGTCAGGACTGCTACCGAGCGCTCAGGTTCTTGTCCTGTAACCATCTGCCTTGGGTCATCCAAAACATCCATCCATAGTACAGACAGCACTTGTGGCCAACATGACACTAGCGCCTTCTTCAGGCTTGACTGCTGCAGTGCAGCTGAAATTCCAGTATGAAGAAGGGCGCCGATCCGCTAGAAACATTGCTATGCAATAGCGGGTGCTCTAACAAACCTTAAACAGGAAAGAACGACTGTCCTGTCTCTACTCTGGATGATGTGCACACTCACCGAAAACCTGCAGGCTGAAGTGTATGTATGAATATGAACCTCCAAGACCACAGCTCAGGATCCCTGCACTCACCGAAAACCAGCAGGCTGAAGTGTATGTATGAATATGAACCTCCAAGACCACAGCTCAGGATCCCTGCACTCACCGAAAACCAGCAGGCTGAAGTGTATGTATGAATATGAACCTCCAAGACCCCAGCTCAGGATCCCTGCACTCACCGAAAACCAGCAGGCTGAAGTGTATGTATGAATATGAACCTCCAAGACCCCAGCTCAGGATCCCCGCACTCACCGAAAACCAGCAGGCTGAAGTGTATGTATGAATATGAACCCCCAAGACCCCAGCTCAGGATCCCCGCACTCACCGAAAACCTACAGGCTGAAGTGTATGTATGATTATGAACCCCCAAGACCCCAGCTCAGGGTCCCCGCACTCACTGTAAACCTGCAGGCTGAAGTGTATGTATGAATATGAACCCCCAAGACCCCAGCTCAGGATCCCCGCACTCACCGAAAACCAGCAGGCTGAAGTGTATGTATGAATATGAACCTCCAAGACCCCAGCTCAGGGTCCCCGCACTCACGGAAAACCTGCAGGCTGAAGTGTATGTATGAACATGAACCCCCAAGACCCCAGCTCAGGGTCCCCGCACTCACCGAAAACCAGCAGGCTGAAGTGTATGTATGAATATGAACCCCCAAGACCCCAGCTCAGGATCCCCGCACTCACCGAAAACCTGCAGGCTGAAGTGTATGTATGAATATGAACCCCCAAGACCCCAGCTCAGGGTCCCCGCACTCACTGTAAACCTGCAGGCTGAAGTGTATGTATGAATATGAACCCCCAAGACCCCAGCTCAGGGTCCCCGCACTCACCGAAAACCTGCAGGCTGAAGTGTATGTATGAATATGAACCCCCAAAACCCCAGCTCAGGGTCCCCGCACTCACTGTAAACCTGCAGGCTGAAGTGTATGTATTAATATGAACCCCCAAGACCCCAGCTCAGGATCCCCGCACTCACCGAAAACCAGCAGGCTGAAGTGTATGTATGAATATGAACCTCCAAGACCCCAGCTCAGGATCCCTGCACTCACCGAAAACCTGCAGGCTGAAGTGTATGTATGAATATGAACCTCCAAGACTCCTGCTCAGGGTCCCCGCACTCACCGTAAACCTGCAGGCTGAAGTGTATGTATGAATATGAACCTCCAAGACCACAGCTCAGGATCCCTGCACTCACCGAAAACCAGCAGGCTGAAGTGTATGTATGAATATAAACCCCCAAGACTCCTGCTCAGGGTCCCCGCACTCACCGTAAACCTGCAGGCTGAAGTGTATGTATGAATATGAACCCCCAAGACCCCAGCTCAGGATCCCTGCACTCACCGTAAACCTGCAGGCTGAAGTGTATGTATGAATATGAACCCCCAAGACCCCAGCTCAGGGTCCCCGCACTCACCGTAAACCTGCAGGCTGAAGTGTATGTATGAATATGAACCCCCAAGACCCCAGCTCAGGATCCTCGCACTCACCGAAAACCTGTAGGCTGAAGTGTATGTATGAATATGTACCCCCAAGACCACAGCTCAGGATCCCCGCACTCACCGAAAACCTGTAGGTTGAAGTGTATGTATGAATATGAACTTCCAATCAAAAGCTCAGCTCTGTATGGTCCGCTGTCTGCCGGAGACACATTCATGAGAAGCAGAGTCCCTTTTGCTAGATCTGGGACAGTCCTTTCCTCCAACCTGTAGAATTGCGGATCAAACCCTTCCTCCAGGTCTACGATCTTACTGGTACCCTGGAACCAGGCGATTTCCGAGGGGCCGCCAGTCACGTTTGCTTTAAATGTCACATTGCTGCCGGAGAGTTTCTTAATCGTCTCTTGACCTAATAAAACAGAGTTCAGAAATATTAATTAAATAAAAAACATACGACCTCCGAAGAATGCGCAGGAAAAGCGCGGCTCACGACCAGGCGAGCGACCAAACTCACGTCACCCCCCCTCTGTGTGCGGATCTAAAACTAACTGAAACAGCACCGGCCGTGGTGGGACCCTCATATCTGGCCCCTGAAGATTAGGACACCCCTTCCTGACCTCACAGTCTGGACACAGTGCTCCTAGGAAACCCAGGCCAACACCAGGGCCTATCTAGCCCCTGCGTGGTGGCACCTACCTCCAGAAGTCTCATCCCACCCAGGATTCCTCTCGTCTTATCTGCAGCCTTCTTCATAGATCTCGGAGGTATTTGGGGTACCCTCCCCCAAATATCTCAGATTTAAAGGCGGTAGGAAGAATGCTTGCAGCAGGTCTATGCGGTGTGCTGTAGATGAGGTCCTCATCCAGGGCCTGCTGAAAGCACCTTCTATGGGGACTGTCAGGGAACTTTCCCTTTAACCAGCATGGAGCCGCCTGGCCCATCACCTGGGGGTCACCGACAGTGGAAAGTCACTGCAGGCACGGCGTGAGGGATGCATGCCGAATCCGCAAAGCTGCCACATAGACATTGGACGGAGAGGCCCAGGCCCCGGCAGAGAAATCGCAGCTCTAGATGGTTGACGTCACGGAATCAGCATCCGTCCCACGAGACTACTCAGGAAAGTGTACATCCTGCAGCACCCGGTCACCCCATAGAATACTCAGTGCGGCACATGATGTCATCACTAGACACGGGAATGTACAGTATTAGGACTGCCGTCCCGTATGCTACCCTTATAGGGGTAATCCAGTAAATTATACTGATGACCTATCCTCCGGTCCAATACCCAGGACCACCACAGATCAGCTGGGGCCGGCACTCCGTGAGCTCTGCGGTCTCTTCCAAGGCCGTGTGACGTCACCATACGTCGGTCACATCGCCTTGCTGCAGCTCAGCCCCATGGAAGTGAATGGGGCAGAGCTGCAGTACCAAGCACTGCCACTATACTATGTACGGCGCTGTGCTTGGAGCATTTCCCTGTAACCGCTGATCTGAGACTCAGACCCCCACCCATGTGATAATGATGGACAACCCCTGTAATAAGAACCCCGCTGGTGAAGAATGCGGCAGAATTGGCAGGGATTTCAGGAGTAATGTGCACCAGTCTTCAGGCTCACAAGATGACAGGTGTGTCGCCCCACAGGTGAGTCTTCTTGTAAGTGTGTCAGAGCAGGGAAAAGGGGGCGAGAGGAGAGGGGGCGAGAGGAGAGGGGGCGAGAGCAGAGGGGACGAGAGCAGAGGGGACGAGAGCAGAGGGGACGAGAGGAGAGGGGGCGAGAGCAGAGGGGACGAGAGCAGAGGGGACGAGAGCAGAGGGGCGAGAGCAGAGGGGGCGAGAGGAGAGGGGCGAGAGCAGAGGGGGCGAGAGCAGAGAGGGGCGAGAGGAGAGGGGACGAGAGGAGAGGGGCGAGAGGAGAGGGGGCGAGAGGAGAGGGGGCGAGAGGAGAGGAGGCGAGAGCAGAGGGGGCGAGAGCAGAGGGGGAGAGAGCAGAGGGGGAGGAGAGCAGAGGGGAGAGAGCAGAGGGGGCAAGAGCAGAGGGGGCAAGAGCAGAGGGGCAAGAGCAGAGGGGCGAGAGCAGAGGGGACAGGAGCAGAGGGGACGAGGAGCAGAGGGGACGAGAGCAGAGGGGGCGAGAGAGAGGGCGAGAGCGAGAGGGGCGAGAGCAGAGGGGGCGAGAGCAGAGGGGGCGAGGAGCAGAGGGGGCGAGAGCGAGAGGGGGCGAGAGCAGAGGGGCGAGAGCAGAGGGGGCGAGAGCAGAGGGGGCGAGAGGAGAGGGGCGAGAGGAGAGGGGCGAGAGGAGAGGGGCGAGAGGAGAGGGGCGAGAGGAGAGGGGACGAGAGGAGAGGGCGAGAGGAGAGGGGCGAGAGGAGAGGGGCGAGAGGAGAGGCGGAGCAGAGGCGAGAGCAGAGGGGCGAGAGCAGAGGGGCGAGAGCAGAGGGGCGAGAGCAGAGGGGCGAGAGGAGAGGGGCGAGAGCAGAGGGGACGAGGAGCAGAGAGGGACGAGAGCAGAGGGGCGAGAGAGAGGGCGAGAGGGGGGCGAGAGCAGAGGGGCGAGAGCAGAGGGGCTAGAGGAGAGGGGGCGAGAGGAGAGGGGGCGAGAGCAGAGGGGACGAGAGCAGAGAGGACGATAGCAGAGGGGGCGAGAGCAGAGGGGGCGAGAGCAGAGGGGGCGAGAGCAGAGGGGGCGAGAGCAGAGGGGGCGAGAGAAGGGAGGGGGCGAGAGAAGGGGAGGGGGAAGAGAGGAGAAGGGATGTACGGATGACGTCCGTGTGCCTTCCGTATTTTGCGGAACATAACAGCTGGCCGCTGATAGAACACTCCTATCTTTGACCGTAATGCAGACAACAAAAGGACATGTTCTATTTTTTTGCCGAACGGAAATACGGACATATGGAAACGGAATGCACACGGAGTAACTTCCGTTTTTTTTGCAGACCCATTGAAATAAATGGTTCCTTATACGGTCTACAAAAAAATGGACCCACGGAAAGAAAATATGTTCGTGTGTATGAGGCCTAAAACACAAGCTGCTTAGCCGTCCATAAAGGTCCAGAGACATTAGAGGTGGAAACAACAAGAAAAATATAATCCGGAATATAACTGAAAATCATCAATAAAAGAAATATAAAAATATTCTGCTGGTGCAGTCACTGTGTACATACATTACTTATCCTGTACTGATCCTGAGTTACATCCTGTATTATACTCCAGAGCTGCACTCACTATTCTCCTAGTGCAGTCACTGTGTACATACATTACTTATCCTGTACTGATCCTGAGTTACATCCTGTATTATACTCCAGAGCTGCACTCTCTATTCTGCTGGTGCAGTCACTGTGTACATACATTACTTATCCTGTACTGATCCTGAGTTACATCCTGTATTATACTCCAGAGCTGCACTCACTATTCTGCTGGTGCAGTCACTGTGTACATACATTACTTATCCTGTACTGATCCTGAGTTACATCCCTGTATTATACTCCAGAGCTGCACTCACTATTCTGCTGGTGCAGTCACTGTGTACATACATTACTTATCCTGTACTGATCCTGAGTTACATCCTGTATTATACTCCAGAGCTGCACTCACTATTCTGCTGGTGCAGTCACTGTGTACATACATTACTTATCCTGTACTGATCCTGAGTTACACCCTGTATTATACTCCAGAGCTGCACTCACTATTCTGCTGGTGCAGTCACTGTGTACATACATTACTTATCCTGTACTGATCCTGAGTTACATCCTGTATTATACTCCAGAGCTGCACTCACTATTCTGCTGGTGCAGTCACTGTGTACATACATTACTTATCCTGTACTGATCCTGAGTTACATCCTGTATTATACTCCAGAGCTGCACTCACTATTCTGCTGGTGCAGTCACTGTGTACATACATTACTTATCCTGTACTGATCCTGAGTTACATCCTGTATTATACTCCAGAGCTGCACTCACTATTCTGCTGGTGCAGTCACTGTGTACATACATTACTTATCCTGTACTGATCCTGAGTTACATCCTGTATTATACTCCAGAGCTGCACTCACTATTCTGCTGGTGCAGTCACTGTGTACATACATTACTTATCCTGTACTGATCCTGAGTTACATCCTGTATTATACTCCAGAGCTGCACTCACTATTCTGCTGGTGCAGTCACTGTGCACATACATTACTTATCCTGTACTGATCCTGAGTTACATCCTGTATTATACTCCAGAGCTGCACTCACTATTCTGCTGGTGGAGTCACTGTGTACATACATTATTATCCTGTACTGATCCTGAGTTACACCCTGTATTATACTCCAGAGCTGCACTCACTATTCTGCTGGTGCAGTCACTGTGCACATACATTACTTATCCTGTACTGATCCTGAGTTACATCCTGTATTATACTCCAGAGCTGCACTCACTATTCTGCTGGTGGAGTCACTGTGTACATACATTACTTATCCTGTACTGATCCTGAGTTACATCCTGTATTATACTCCAGAGCTGCACTCACTATTCTGCTGGTGGAGTCACTGTGTACATACATTACTTATCCTGTACTGATCCTGAGTTACATCCTGTATTATACTCCAGAGCTGCACTCACTATTCTGCTGGTGCAGTCACTGTGTACATACATTACTTATCCTGTACTGATCCTGAGTTACATCCTGTATTATACTCCAGAGCTGCACTCACTATTCTGCTGGTGCAGTCACTGTGTACATACATTACTTATCCTGTACTGATCCTGAGTTACATCCTGTATTATACTCCAGAGCTGCACTCACTATTCTGCTGGTGCAGTCACTGTGTACATACATTACTTATCCTGTACTGATCCTGAGTTACATCCTGTATTATACTCCCAGAGCTGCACTCACTATTCTGCTGGTGCAGTCACTGTGTACATACATTACTTATCCTGTACTGATCCTGAGTTACATCCTGTATTATACTCCAGAGCTGCACTCACTATTCTGCTGGTGCAGTCACTGTGTACATACATTACTTATCCTGTACTGATCCTGAGTTACATCCTGTATTATACCCCAGAGCTGCACTCACTATTCTGCTGGTGCAGTCACTGTGCACATACATTACTTATCCTGTACTGATCCTGAGTTACATCCTGTATTATACTCCAGAGCTGCACTCACTATTCTGCTGGTGCAGTCACTGTGTACATACATTACTTATCCTGTACTGATCCTGGAGTTACATCCTGTATTATACTCCAGAGCTGCACTCACTATTCTGCTGGTGCAGTCACTGTGTACATACATTACTTATCCTGTACTGATCCTGAGTTACATCCTGTATTATACTCCAGAGCTGCACTCACTATTCTGCTGGTGCAGTCACTGTGTACATACATTACTTATCCTGTACTGATCCTGAGTTACATCCTGTATTATACTCCAGAGCTGCACTCACTATTCTGCTGGTGCAGTCACTGTGTACATACATTACTTATCCTGTACTGATCCTGAGTTACATCCTGTATTATACCCCAGAGCTGCACTCACTATTCTGCTGGTGCAGTCACTGTGTACATACATTACTTATCCTGTACTGATCCTGAGTTACATCCTGTATTATACTCCAGAGCTGCACTCACTATTCTGCTGGTGCAGTCACTGTGTACATACATTACTTATCCTGTACTGATCCTGAGTTACATCCTGTATTATACTCCAGAGCTGCACTCACTATTCTGCTGGTGCAGTCACTGTGTACATACATTACTTATCCTGTACTGATCCTGGAGTTACATCCTGTATTATACTCCAGAGCTGCACTCACTATTCTGCTGGTGGAGTCACTGTGTACATACATTACTTATCCTGTACTGATCCTGAGTTACATCCAGTATTATATTCCAGAGCTGCACTCACTATTCTGCTGGTGCAGTCACTGTGTACATACATTACTTATCCTGTACTGATCCTGAGTTACATCCTGTATTATACTCCAGAGCTGCACTCACTATTCTGCTGGTGCAGTCACTGTGTACATACATTACTTATCCTGTACTGACCCTGAGTTACATCCTGCATTATACTCCAGAGCTGCACTCACTATTCTGCTGGTGCAGTCACTGTGTACATACTATTACTTATCCTGTACTGATCCTGAGTTACATCCTGTATTATACTCCAGAGCTGCACTCACTATTCTGCTGGTGCAGTCACTGTGTACATACATTACTTATCCTGTACTGATCCTGAGTTACATCCTGTATTATACTCCAGAGCTGCACTCACTATTCTGCTGGTGCAGTCACTGTGTACATACATTACTTATCCTGTACTGATCCTGAGTTACATCCTGTATTATACCCAGAGCTGCACTCACTATTCTGCTGGTGCAGTCACTGTGTATATACATTACTTATCCTGTACTGATCCTGAGTTACATCCTGCATTATACTCCAGAGCTGCACTCACTATTCTGCTGGTGCAGTCACTGTGTACATACATTACTTATCCTGTACTGATCCTGAGTTACATCCTGTATTATACTCCAGAGCTGCACTCACTATTCTGCTGGTGCAGTCACTGTGTACATTACATTACTTATCCTGTACTGATCCTGAGTTACATCCTGTATTATACTCCAGAGCTGCACTCACTATTAGTATGTACCATCCTAATCATGGGAGCCTGCACAGCTATATGAACCAACTAATCATGGGGGCCCGCACAGCTATATGAACCAACTAATCATGGAGGCCCGCACAGCTATATGTACACCCGTACCACCAAATAATGAGGGCCCGCACAGCTATATGTACCACCTAATCATGGGGGCCCGCACAGCTATATGTACCACCTAATCATGGGAGCCTGCAAAGCTATATGTACCATCTAATCATGGGGGCCCGCACAGCTTTATGTACCCCCTAATCATGAGGGCCCGCACAGCCATATGTACCAACTAATCATGGGGGCCCACACAGCTATATGTACCCCCGTACCACCTAATCATGGGGGCCTGCACGGCTATATGTACCACCTAATCATGGGGGCCCGCACAGCTATATGTACCACCTAATCATGGGAGCCCGCACAGCTATATGTACCACTCTAATCATGGGAGCCCGCACAGCTATATGTACCCCCTAATCATGGGAGCCCGCACAGCTATATGTACCACCTAATCATGGATGCCGCACAGCTATATGTACCCCTAATCATGGGGGCCCGCACAGCTATATGTACCCCGTACCACCTAATCATGGGAGCCTGCACAGCTATATGTACCACCTAATCATGGGGGCCCGCACAGCTATATGTACCACCTAATCATGGGAGCCCGCACAGCTATATGTACCACCTAATCATGGGAGCCCGCACAGCTATATGTACCACCTAATCATGGGAGCCCGCACAGCTATATGTACCACCTAATCATGGGGGCCCGCACAGCTATATGTACCACCTAATCATGGGAGCCCGCACAGCTATATGTACCACCTAATCATGGGAGCCCGCACAGCTATATGTACCACCTAATCATGGGAGCCCGCACAGCTATATGTACCACCTAATCATGGGAGCCCGCACAGCTATATGTACCACCTAATCATGGGAGCCCGCACAGCTATATGTACCACCTAATCATGGGAGCCCGCACAGCTATATGTACCACCTAATCATGGGAGCCCGCACAGCTATATGTACCACCTAATCATGGGAGCCCGCACAGCTATATGTACCACCTAATCATGGGAGCCCGCACAGCTATATGTACCACCTAATCATGGGAGCCCGCACAGCTATATGTACCACCTAATCATGGGAGCCCGCACAGCTATATGTACCACCTAATCATGGGGGCCCGCACAGCTATATGTACCACCTAATCATGGGAGCCCGCACAGCTATATGTACCACCTAATCATGGGAGCCCGCACAGCTATATGTACCACCTAATCATGGGAGCCCGCACAGCTATATGTACCACCTAATCATGGGAGCCCGCACAGCTATATGTACCACCTAATCATGGGAGCCCGCACAGCTATATGTACCACCTAATCATGGGGGCCCGCACAGCTATATGTAACCACCTAATCATGGGAGCCCGCACAGCTATATGTACCACCTAATCATGGGGGCCCGCACAGCTATATGTACCCCCTAATCATGGGAGCCCGCACAGCTATATGTACCACCTAATCATGGGAGCCCGCACAGCTATATGTACCACCTAATCATGGGAGCCCGCACAGCTATATGTACCACCTAATCATGGGAGCCCGCACAGCTATATGTACCACCTAATCATGGGAGCCCGCACAGCTATATGTACCACCTAATCATGGGAGCCCGCACAGCTATATGTACCACCTAATCATGGGAGCCCGCACAGCTATATGTACCACCCTAATCATGGGGGCCCGCACAGCTATATGTACCACCTAATCATGGGGGCCCGCACAGCTATATGTACCACCTAATCATGGGAGCCCGCACAGCTATATGTACCACCTAATCATGGGAGCCCGCACAGCTATATGTACCACCTAATCATGGGAGCCCGCACAGCTATATGTACCACCTAATCATGGGAGCCCGCACAGCTATATGTACCACCTAATCATGGGAGCCCGCACAGCTATATGTACCACCTAATCATGGGAGCCCGCACAGCTATATGTACCACCTAATCATGGGGGCCCGCACAGCTATATGTACCACCTAATCATGGGAGCCCGCACAGCTATATGTACCACCTAATCATGGGAGCCCGCACAGCTATATGTACCACCTAATCATGGGAGCCCGCACAGCTATATGTACCACCTAATCATGGGAGCCCGCACAGCTATATGTACCACAAAATCATGGGAGCCCGCACAGCTATATGTACCACCTAATCATGGGAGCCACACAGCTATATGTACCCCCTAATCATGGGGGCCCGCACAGCTATATGTACAACCAAATCATGGGAGCCGCATCGCTATATGTGCCACCTAATCATGGGGGCCTGCACAGCTATATGTACCACCTAATCATGGGGGCCCGCACCGCTATATGTACCCCCTAATCATGGGAGCCCGCACAGCTATATGTACCATCTAATCATGAGGGCCCGCACAGCTATATGTACCCCTTAATCATGGGAGCCCGCACAGCAATATGTACCACCTAATCATGGGGGCCCGCACAGCAATATGTACCAACTAATCATGGGGGCCTGCACAGCTATATGTACCACCTAATCATGGGAGCCCGCACAGCTATATGTACCACCTAATCATGGGAGCCCACACAGCTATATGTACCACCTAATCATGGGGGCCCGCACAGCTATATGTACCACCTAATCATGGGAGCCTGCACAGCTATATGTACCACCTAATCATGGGAGCCCGCACAGCTATATGTACCACCTAATCATGGGGGCCCGCACAGCTATATGTACCACCTAATCATGGGAGCCTGCACAGCTATATGTACCACCTAATCATGGGGGCCCGCACAGCTATATGTACCACCTAATCATGGGAGCCCGCACAGCTATATGTACCACCTAATCATGGGGGCCCGCACAGCTATATGTACCACCTAATCATGGGAGCCCGCACAGCTATATGTACCACCTAATCATGGGAGCCCGCACAGCTATATGTACCACCTAATCATGGGAGCCCGCACAGCTATATGTACCACCTAATCATGGGGGCCCGCACAGCTATATGTACCACCTAATCATGGGGGCCCGCACAGCTATATGTACCCCTAATCATGGGAGCCGGCACAGCTATATGTACCACCTAATCATGGGAGCCCGCACAGCTATATGTACCCACTAATCATGGGAGCCGCACAGCTATATGTACCACCTAATCATGGGAGCCGCACAGCTATATGTACCACCTAATCATAGGGGCCCGCACAGCTATATGTACCACCTAATCATGGGAGCCGCACAGCTATATGTACCACCTAATCATGGGGGCCTGCACAGCTATATGTACCACCTAATCATGGGAGCCCACACAGCTATATGTACCCCCTAATCATGGGAGCCCGCACAGCTATATGTACCCCCTAATCATGGGGGCCCGCACAGCTATATGTAACCCCTAATCATGGGAGCCCGCACAGCTATATGTACCCCCTAATCATGGGGGCCCGCACAGCTATATGTACCACCTAATCATGGGAGCCCGCACAGCTATATGTACCCCCTAATCATGGGAGCCCGCACAGCTATATGTACCCCCTAATCATGGGAGCCCGCACAGCTATATGTACCACCTAATCATGGGAGCCCGCACAGCTATATGTACCACCTAATCATGGGAGCCCGCACAGCTATATGTACCCCTAATCATGGGAGCCCGCACAGCTATATGTACCACCTAATCATGGGGGCCCGCACAGCTATATGTACCACCTAATCATGGGAGCCTGCACAGCCATATGTACCACCTAATCATGGGGGCCCGCACAGCTATATGTACCACCTAATCATGGGAGCCCGCACAGCTATATGTACCACTCTAATCATGGGGGCCCGCACAGCTATATGTACCACCTAATCATGGGAGCCCGCACAGCTATATGTACCACCTAATCATGGGAGCCTGCACAGCTATATGTACCACCTAATCATGGGGGCCCGCACAGCTATATGTACCACCTAATCATGGGGGCCCGCACAGCTATATGTACCACCTAATCATGGGGGCCCGCACAGCTATATGTACCACCTAATCATGGGAGCCCGCACAGCTATATGTACCACCTAATCATGGGAGCCCGCACAGCTATATGTACCACCTAATCATGGGAGCCCGCACAGCTATATGTACCACCTAATCATGGGGGCCCGCACAGCTATATGTACCACCTAATCATGGGGGCCCGCACAGCTATATGTAACCCCTAATCATGGGAGCCCGCACAGCTATATGTACCACCTAATCATGGGAGCCCGCACAGCTATATGTACCACCTAATCATGGGGGCCCGCACAGCTATATGTACCACCTAATCATGGGGGCCCGCACAGCTATATGTACCACCTAATCATGGGGCCCGCACAGCTATATGTACCACCTAATCATGGGAGCCCGCACAGCTATATGTACCACCTAATCATGGGGGCCCGCACAGCTATATGTACCACCTAATCATGGGGGCCCGCACAGCTATATGTACCACCTAATCATGGGGGCCCGCACAGCTATATGTACCACCTAATCATGGGAGCCCGCACAGCTATATGTACCACTCTAATCATGGGAGCCCGCACAGCTATATGTACCACCTAATCATGGGAGCCCGCACAGCTATATGTACCCCTAATCATGGGAGCCCGCACAGCTATATGTACCACCTAATCATGGGAGCCCGCACAGCTATATGTACCACCTAATCATGGGAGCCCGCACAGCTATATGTACCACCTAATCATGGGAGCCCGCACAGCTATATGTACCACCTAATCATGGGAGCCCGCACAGCTATATGTACCACCTAATCATGGGAGCCCGCACAGCTATATGTACCACCTAATCATGGGGGCCCGCACAGCTATATGTACCACCTAATCATGGGAGCCCGCACAGCTATATGTACCACCTAATCATGGGGGCCCGCACAGCTATATGTACCACCTAATCATGGGAGCCCGCACAGCTATATGTACCACCTAATCATGGGAGCCCGCACAGCTATATGTACCACCTAATCATGGGAGCCCGCACAGCTATATGTACCACCTAATCATGGGAGCCCGCACAGCTATATGTACCACCTAATCATGGGAGCCCGCACAGCTATATGTACCACCTAATCATGGGAGCCCGCACAGCTATATGTACCACCTAATCATGGGAGCCCGCACAGCTATATGTACCACCTAATCATGGGAGCCCGCACAGCTATATGTACCACCTAATCATGGGGGCCCGCACAGCTATATGTACCCCCTAATCATGGGAGCCCGCACAGCTATATGTACCCCTAATCATGGGAGCCCGCACAGCTATATGTACCTACCACCTAATCATGGGAGCCCGCACAGCTATATGTACCACCTAATCATGGGAGCCCGCACAGCTATATGTACCACCTAATCATGGGAGCCTGCACACCTATATGTACCCCCGTACCACCTAATCATGGGAGCCCGCACAGCTATATGTACCCCCTAATCATGGGCGCCCGCACACCTATATGTACCACCTAATCATGGGAGCCTGCACACCTATATGTACCACCTAATCATGGGGGCCCGCACAGCTATATGTACCCCCTAATCATGGGCGCCCGCACAGCTATATGTACCACCTAATCATGGGGGCCTGCACAGCTATATGTACCACCTAATCATGGGGGCCAGCACAGCTATATGTACCACCTAATCATGGGCGCCAGCACAGCTATATGTACCATCTAATCACAGGGGCCCGCACAGCTTTATGTACCCCCTAATCATGGGGGCCCGCACAGCTATATGTACCAACTAATCATGGGAGCCCGCACAGCTATATGTACCCCCTAATCATGGGGGCCCGCACAGCTATATGTACCCTCTAATAATGGGGGCCCGCACAGCTATATGTACCACCTAATCATAGGAGCCCGCGCAGCTATATGTACCCTCTAATAATGGGAGCCGCGCAGCTATATGTACCCTCTAATAATGGGAGCCGCACAGCTATATGTACCCCCTAATCATGGGTGCCCGCACAGCTATATGTACCACCTAATCATGGGGGCCCGCACAGCTATATGTACCACCTAATCATGGGAGCCCGCACAGCTATATGTACCCCCTAATCATGGGGGCCCGCACAGCTATATGTACCAACTAATCATGAGCGCCCGCACAGCTATATGTACCCGCTAATCATGGGAGCCCGCACAGCTATATGTACCACCTAATCATGGGAGCCCGCACAGCTATATGTACCACCTAATCATGGGGGCCCGCACAGCTATATGTACCACCTAATCATGGGAGCCCGCACAGCTATATGTACCACCTAATCATGGGAGCCCGCACAGCTATATGTACCCCCTAATCATGGGAGCCCGCACAGCTATATGTACCACCTAATCATGGGGGCCCGCACAGCTATATGTACCACCTAATCATGGGAGCCGCACCGGTATATGTACCCCCCTAATCATGGGAGCCACACAGCTATATGTACCAACTAATCATGGGAGCCACCACAGATATATGTACCACCTAATCATGGGGGCCGCACAGCTATATGTACCACCTAATCATGGGAGCCACACAGCTATATGTACCCCCTAATCATGGGAGCCACACAGCTATATGTACCCCCTAATCATGGGGGCCGCACAGCTATATGTACCCCTTAATCATGGGAGCCCGCACAGCAATATGTACCACCTAATCATGGGGGCCCGCACAGCAATATGTACCAACTAATCATGGGGGCCTGCACAGCTATATGTACCCCCGTATCACCTAATCATGGGAGCCCGCACAGCTATATGTACCACCTAATCATGGGAGCCCACACAGCTATATGTACCACCTAATCATGGGAGCCTGCACAGCTATATGTACCCCCTAATCATGGGAGCCGCACAGCTATATGTACCACCTAATAATGGGGGCCCGCACAGCTATATGTACCACCTAATCATGGGAGCCTGCACAGCCATATGTACCACCTAATCATGGGGGCCCGCACAGCAATATGTACCAACTAATCATGGGGGCCGGCACAGCTATATGTACACGCTAATCATGGGGGCCGGCACAGCTATATGTACCACCTAATCATGGGAGCCCGCACAGCTATATGTACCACCTAATCATGGGAGCCCGCACAGCTATATGTACCACCTAATCATGGGGGCCCACACAGCTATATGTACCACCTAATCATGGGGGCCCACACAGCTATATGTACCATCTAATCATGGGGGCCCGCACAGCTATATGTAACCCCTAATCATGGGAGCCCGCACAGCTATATGTACCACCTAATCATGGGGGCCCGCACAGCTATAAGTACCACCTAATCATGGGGGCCCGCACAGCTATATGTACCACCTAATCATGGGAGCCACACAGCTATAAGTACCACCTAATCATGGGGGCCCGCACAGCTATATGTACCAACTAATCATGGGGGCCCGCACAGCTATATGTACCCCCTAATCATGGGGGCCGCACAGCTATATGTACCACCTAATCATGGGAGCCCGCACAGCTATATGTACCCCCTAATCATGGGGGCCCGCACAGCTATATGTACTCCCTAATCATGGGGGCCCGCACACCTATATGTACCCTCTAATAATGGGGGCCCGCACAGCTATATGTACCACCTAATCATAGGAGCCCGCGCAGCTATATGTACCCTCTAATAATGGGGGCCCGCACAGCTATATGTACCCCCTAATCATGGGAGCCCGCACAGCTATATGTACCCCCTAATCATGGGGGCCCGCACAGCTATATGTACCCCCTAATCATGGGAGCCCGCACAGCTATATGTACCCCCTAATCATGGGGGCCCGCACAGCTATATGTACCCCCTAATCATGGGAGCCGGCACAGCTATATGTACCCCCTAATCATGGGAGCCCGCACAGCTATATGTACCCCCTAATCATAGGGGCCCGCACAGCTATATGTACCACCTAATCATGGGGGCCCGCACAGCTATATGTACCCCCTAATCATGGGGGCCCGCACAGCTATATGTACCCCCTAATCATGGGAGCCTGCACAGCTATATGTACCACCTAATCATGGGAGCCCGCACAGCTATATGTACCACCTAATCATGGGAGCCCGCACAGCTATATGTACCCCCTAATCATGGGGCCCGCACAGCTATATGTACCACCTAATCATGGGAGCCCGCACAGCTATATGTACCACCTAATCATGGGAGCCTGCACAGCTATATGTACCCCTAATCATGGGGGCCCGCACAGCTATATGTACCACCTAATCATGGGAGCCCGCACAGCTATATGTACCACCTAATCATGGGGGCCCGCACAGCTATATGTACCACCTAATCATGGGAGCCCGCACAGCTATATGTACCACCTAATCATGGGAGCCCGCACAGCTATATGTACCACCTAATCATGGGAGCCCGCACAGCTATATGTACCACCCTAATCATGGGAGCCCGCACAGCTATATGTACCACCTAATCATGGGAGCCCGCACAGCTATATGTACCACCTAATCATGGGAGCCCGCACAGCTATATGTACCACCTAATCATGGGAGCCCGCACAGCTATATGTACCAACTAATCATGGGGGCCCGCACAGCTATATGTACCACCTAATCATGGGAGCCCGCACAGCTATATGTACCCCCTAATCATGGGAGCCCGCACAGCTATATGTACCCCCTAATCATGGGAGCCCGCACAGCTATATGTACCACCTAATCATGGGGGCCCGCACAGCTATATGTACCACCTAATCATGGGGGCCCGCACAGCTATATCTACCACCTAATCATGGGGGCCCGCACAGCTATATGTACCCCCTAATCATAGGACCCAGTACAGCTATATGTACCCCCTAATCATGGGAGCCTGTACAGCTATATGTACCTCCTAATCATGGGCGCCCGCACAGCTTTATGTACCCCCTAATCATGGGAGCCGCACCGCTATATGTACCACCTAATCATAGGACCCCACAGCTATATGTACCCCCTAATCATGGGGGCCCGCACAGCTATATGTACCCCCTAATCATGGGAGCCCGCACAGCTATATGTACCCCCTAATCATGGGGGCCCGCACAGCTATATGTACCACCTAATCATGGGGGCCCGCACAGCTATATGTACCCCCTAATCATGGGGGCCCGCACAGCTATATGTACCCCCTAATCATGGGAGCCCGCACAGCTATATGTACCACCTAATCATGGGGGCCCGCACAGCTTTATGTACCCCCTAATCATGGGAGCCGCACCGCTATATGTACCACCTAATCATGGGACCCCACAGCTATATGTACCCCCTAATCATGGGACCCCACAGCTATATGTACCCCCTAATCATGGGGGCCTCTTAGATAGATGGGGCAAAAGTGCACAGGAAAGCTTTTCCCAGGGTAGGAGCGTGTTCACACCTGTAGGGGCTCCTCCTTCAAGACAAGTCATAGGGGAAAAAAAGGGTACATAGGATCCTGCAGGATGTGATAGTAAATATATATATGTGCATTATTTTTGGTGACTTTATAGATGTAGCCATGCACATCCTCTACTATCACATCCTGCAGGATCCTATGTACCCTTTTTTTCCCCTTTTTTTCCCCTATGACTTGTCGTGAAGAAGGGGCCCCTTCAGGTGTGAACGTGCCCCTACCCTGGGAGCAGCTTTCCTGTGCACCTGTCTAGGGCTCGGCTCCACTGCTACATGTGTCGCGCGGCAGTCCTTATAATGACAGTTTATGGTGTCGCACAGTTTGGATGGGATGACGCTATCAGGAACCTCACATATTAACCCCATGTTGTCCTTTATGTCAGGCGGTACATGATGGGGGTAGTGGTATCCGCGCGCCTCACATTATTAGTGATGCCATCAGGAACCGCACACGTTAACCCCATGTTGTCCATTATGTGAGGCAGTACATGATGGGGGTAGTGGTATCCGCGCGCCTCACATTATTAGAGACGCCATCAGGAACTTCACACGTTAACCCCATGTTGTCCATTATGTGAGGCGGTACATGATGGGGGTAGTGGTATCCGCGCGCCTTACATTATAATTGACGCCATCAGGAACCTCACACGTTAACCCCATGTTGTCCATTATGTGAGGCAGTACATGATGGGGGTAGTGGTATCCGCGCCCCTCACATTATTAGTGACGCCATCAGGAACCTCACACATTAACCCCATGTTGTCCATTATGTGAGGCGGTACATGATGGGGGTAGTGGTATCCGCGCGCCTTACATTATTATTGACGCCATCAGGAACCTCACACGTTAACCCCATGTTGTCCATTATGTGAGGCAGTACATGATGGGGGTAGTGGT
The DNA here is from genome assembly GCA_033119425.1 of Bufotes viridis. Lineage (NCBI taxonomy): Eukaryota > Metazoa > Chordata > Amphibia > Anura > Bufonidae > Bufotes > Bufotes viridis. Next base: position 6,548,434 of record CM065591.1, on the reverse strand, counting down.
ATCCGCGCCCCTCACATTATTAGTGACGCCATTAGGAACCTCACACATTAACCCCATGTTGTCCATTATGTGAGGCAGTACATGATGGGGGTAGTGGTATCCGCGTGCCTCACATTATTAGAGACGCCATCAGGAACCTCACACGTTAACCCCATGTTGTCCATTATGTGAGGCGGTACTTGATGGGGGTAGTGGTAACGGTTTTATCCGCGCGCCTCACATTATTAGTGATCACCCGGTTGTGGAGGCCGGACAGCGGACAGAAGTGAGAACCTCTGGTCCCCGCGGCCCGAGGCGTACGGAGAAGAGGCGCGAGCGGACTACGGAGAGAACCGGACTGTGCTGGACGCTGTGGTGGGGGAGCTATTCACTGACATGAAGCAGAGTAGGGCCCTGTACACACCATGTTTAGACACTAGAAACCGTTTTCTCAGGGATCCACTAGAGCGCTGCGCTCCGCCTGACCCGTGCATGGCGCCGTCCAGTGGGGCCCCGCCCTTAATGACGCTATATTCTGTCAGCGCCTCCGTCACCCGCTGGGGCCAAGCGTCACGCCCCCACAGGTAGGTGACCGGTGACTACTTCTGTGGAGGAAAACCTGGTGACTGGGAGACGGGCCCCCACCACACAGGGGCCCCCCGGATCAGGGGCTGAAGGTGCAAAACTGTGTCCTATGTGAACGGACATCTGCGCAACATGGAGGCAGTCCGAAGCAGTGAAGAGAGGGGCCCTCACAGCATGCAGGGGCCACACATACATCGACTTGTCCTTGTAGGGGCCCCACATACATCTACTAGGCTCCTCCACTGGTCCTTATAGGGGCCCCACATACATCTACTAGGCTCCTCCGCTAGTCCTTGTAGGGGCCCCACATACATCTACTAGGCTGCTCTGCTAGTCCTTGTAGGGGCCCCACATACATCTACTAGGCCTCTCCACTAGTCCTTGTAGGGGCCCCACACACATCTACTAGGCTCCTCCACTGGTCTTTTTAGGGGCCCCACATACATCTACTAGGCTGCTCTGCTAGTCCTTGTAGGGGCCCCACATACATCTACTAGGCCTCTCCACTGGTCCTTGTAGGGGCCCCACATACATCTACTAGGCTCCTCCACTGGTCCTTTTAGGGGCCCCACATACATCTACTAGGCTGCTCTGCTAGTCCTTGTAGGGGCCCCACATACATCTACTAGGCCTCTCCACTGGTCCTTGTAGGGGCCCCACATACATCTACTAGGCTCCTCCACTGGTCCTTGTAGGGGCCCCACCCATCTAGTAAGGGCCCCACACACTTCTGGATCTGATGCTCAGGTACGTAGTAGGTGTGTGAGGTAAGTCCCGCCCACATCCTGGAGCGGCGGGTGATATGCGGGCGGTCCGGTAGCCGGTTGTCAGTCCCCCCCCAATGTCCGGGCGCGGTCCGTGTTCTCCATGGACAGGCCCGGCCGTCTGTCCGCGGTGTTGCCCCTTCCCCAGGCCGCTCCTTTCCTCAGATCCCCCGGTGTCCCCCACCACTTACCCCGGCTCCAGGAGACGAGGCCGAAGAGCAGGAGAACCGCGGCCCCGGAGCCCGACACCCGCATGGTGTAGACAGCGCCGGACGGCGAGAAGAGGCGGCGGCTCTGAGGGAAAACGAAACTAAGAGCGGCCGCAACCCGGATGTAACCCGTGCCCCGTCTATACTGCCATAATATACTGTGCCCCCTATATACTGCTGTATACTGTGCCCCGTCCATACTGCTATAATATACTGTGCCCCGTCCATACTGCTATAATATACTGTGCCCCCTGTATACTGTGCCCCCTATATACTGCTATAATATACTGTGCCCCGTCCATACTGCTATAATATACTGTGCCCCGTCCATACTGCTATAATATACTGTGCCTCCTATATACTGCTGTATACTGTGCCCCGTCCATACTGCTATAATATACTGTGCCCCGTCCATACTGCTGTAATATACTGTGCCCCCTGTATACTGCTATAATATACTGTGCCCCTATATACTGCTATAATATACTGTGCCCCCTATATACTGCTGTATACTGTGCCCCGTCCATACTGCTATAATATACTGTGCCCCGTCCATACTGCTATAATATGCTGTGCCCCGTATATACTGCTATATACTGTGCCCCCTATATACTGCTATAATATACTGTGCCCCCTATATACTGCTATAATATACTGTGCCCCTATATACTGCTGTATACTGTGCCCCGTCCATACTGCTATAATATACTGTGCCCCCTATATACTGCTATAATATACTGTGCCCCGTCCATACTGCTATAATATACTGTGCCCCATCCATACTGCTATAATATACTGTGCCCCCTATATACTGCTATAATATACTGTGCCCCGTCCATACTGCTATAATATACTGTGCCCCGTCCATACTGCTATAATATACTGTGCCCCCTATATACTGCTATAATATACTGTGCCCCGTCCATACTGCTATAATATACTGTGCCCCGTCTATACTGCTATAATATACTGTGCCCCGTCTATACTGCTATAATATACTGTGCCCCCTATATACTGCTATAATATACTGTGCCCCGTCCATACTGCTATAATATACTGTGCCCCGTCCATACTGCTGTATACTGTGCCCCCTATATACTGCTATAATATACTGTGCCCCATCCATACTGCTATAATATACTGTGTCCCATCCATACTGCTATATACTGTGCCCCTTATATACTGCTATGATATACTGTGCCCCATCCATACTGCTATAATATACTGTGCCCCCTATATACTGCTATAATATACTGTGCCCCGTCCATAATGCTATAATATACTGTGCCCCCTATATACTGCTATAATATACTGTGCCCCGTCCATACTGCTATAATATACTGTGCCCCGTCCATACTGCTATAATATACTGTGCCCCGTCCATACTGCTATAATATACTGTGCCCCCTATATACTGCTGTATACTGTGCCCCGTCCATACTGCTATAATATACTGTGCCCCCTATATACTGCTGTATACTGTGCCCCCTATATACTGCTATAATATACTGTGCCCCATCCATACTGCTATAATATACTGTGCCCCCTATATACTGCTGTATACTGTGCCCCGTCCATACTGCTATAATATACTGTGCCCCCTATATACTGCTGTACACTGTGCCCTGTCCATACTGCTATAATATACTGTGCCCCCTATATACTGCTATAATATACTGTGCCCCTATATACTGCTATAATATACTGTGCCCCGTCCATACTGCTATAATATATTGTGCCCCGTCCATACTGCTATAATATACTGTGCCTCCTATATACTGCTATATACTGTGCCCCATCCATACTGCTATAATATACTGTGCCCCCTATATACTGCTATAATATACTGTGCCCCATCCATACTGCTATAATATACTGTGCCCCCTATATACTGCTATATACTGTGCCCCCTATATGCTGCTATAATATGCTGTGCCCTATATACTGCTATAATATACTGTGCCCCTATATACTGCTATAATATACTGTGCCCCTATATGCTGCTATAATATGCTGTGCCCCTATATGCTGCTATAATATGCTGTGCCCCTATATACTGCTATATACTGTGCCCCATCCATGCTGCTATAATATACTGTGCCCCTATATACTGCTATAATATGCTGTGCCCCATCCATACTGCTATAATATACTGTGCCCCCTATATACTGCTGTATACTGTGCCCCATCCATACTGCTATAATATACTGTGCCCCATCCATACTGCTATATACTGTGCCCCCTATATACTGCTATATACTGTGCCCCCTATATACTGCTATAATATACTGTGCCCCATCCATACTGCTATAATATACTGTGCCCCCTATATACTGCTGTATACTGTGCCCCATCCATACTGCTATAATATACTGTGCCCCCTATATACTGCTATAATATACTGTGCCCCATCCATACTGCTGTATACTGTGCCCCCTATATACTGCTATGATATACTGTGCCCCATCCATACTGCTATATACTGTGCCCCGTCCATACTGCTATAATATACTGTGCCCCCTATATAGTGCTGTATACTGTGCCCCATCCATACTGCTATAATATACTGTGCCCCCTATATACTGCTGTAATATACTGTGCCCCCTATATACTGCTGTATACTGTGCCCCCTATATACTGCTATAATATACTGTGCCCCCTATATACTGCTGTATACTGTGCCCCATCCATACTGCTATAATATACTGTGCCCCCTATATACTGCTATAATATACTGTGCCCCGTCCATACTGCTATAATATACTGTGCCCCCTATATACTGCTGTATACTGTGCCCCGTCCATACTGCTATAATACACTGTGCCCCCTATATACTGCTATAATATACTGTGCCCCGTCCATACTGCTATAATATACTGTGCCCCATCCATACTGCTATATACTGTGCCCCCTATATACTGCCATAATATACTGTGCCCCCTAAATACTGCTGTATACTGTGCCCCTATATACTGCTATAATATACTGTGCCCCCTATATACTGCTATAATATACTGTGCCCCGTCCATACTGCTATAATATACTGTGCCCCGTCCATACTGCTATAATATACTGTGCCCCGTCCATACTGCTGTATACTGTGCCCCTATATACTGCTGTATACTGTGCCCCGTATATACTGCTATAATATACTGTGCCCCCTATCCATACTGCTATAATATACTGTGCCCCTATATACTGCTGTACACTGTGCCCTCGTCCATGCTGCTATAATATACTGTGCCCCATCCATACTGCTATAATATACTGTGCCCCTATATACTGCTGTATGCTGTGCCATCCATACTACATAATATGCTGTGCCCCCTATATGCTGCTATAATATGCTGTGCCCCCATCCATACTGCTATTATACTGTGCCCTATATACTGCTATATACTGTGCCCTTATATGCTGCTATGATATGTACTGTGCCCCATCCATACTGCTATATACTGTGCCCCATCCATGCTGCTATATATATGCTGTGCTCCTATATGCTGCTGTATGCTGTGCCCAATCCATACTGCTATAATATACTGTGCCCCTTATATACTGCTATAATATGCTGTGCCCCATCCATGCTGCTATAATATACTGTGCCGCTCCATACTGCTATATTATGCTGTGCCCCTATATGCTGCTGTACACTGTGCCCTGTCCATACTGCTATAATATACTGTGCCTCATCCATGCTGCTATATTATGCTGTGCCCCCTATATGCTGCTATATGCTGTGCCCGATCCATACTGCTATAATATGCTGTGCCCAGATCCATGCTGCTATATGTATGCTGTGCCCCCTATATGCTGCTTTATGCTGTGCCCCATCCATGCTGCTATAATATGCTGTGCCCTATCCATGCTGCTATATACTGTGCCCCATCCATGCTGCTGTATGCTGTGCCTTCTATATGCTGCTATGATATGCTGTGCCCTCATCCATACTGCTATATACTGTGCCCCGTCCATACTGCTATAATATACTGTGCCCCCTATATACTGCTGTATACTGTGCCTCTATATACTGCTATAATATGCTGTGCCCCATCCATACTGCTATAATATACTGTGCCCCATCCATGCTGCTATAATATGCTGTGCCCGTCCATACTGCTATAATACTGTGCCCCGTCCATACTGCTATAATATACTGTGCCCCCTATATATTGCTGTATACTGTGCCCCTATATACTGCTGTATACTGTGCCCCGTATATACTGCTATGATGTACTTTGCCCCTTCCATACTGCTATAATATACTGTGCCCCCTATATACTGCTATAATATACTGTGCCCCGTCCATACTGCTATAATATACTGTGCCCCCTATATACTGCTATAATTTACTGTGCCCCGTCCATACTGCTATATTCTGTGCCCCGTCCATTCTGCTATAATATACTGTGCCCCCTATATACTGCTATAATATACTGTGCCCCATCCATACTGCTATAATATACTGTGCCCCGTCCATACTGCTATAATATACTGTGCCCCCTATATACTGCTGTACATTGTGCCCCATCCATACTGCTATAATATACTGTGCCCCCTATATACTGCTGTATACTGTGCCCCCTATATTCTGCTATGATGTACTTTGCCCCTTCCATACTGCTATAATATACTGTGTCCCCTATATACTGCTATAATATACTGTGCCCCCTCCATACTGCTATAATATACTGTGCCCCCTATATACTGCTGTATACTGTGCCCCCTATATACTGCTATAATATACTGTGCCCCGTCCATACTGCTATAATATACTGTGCCCCATCCATACTGCTATATACTGTGCCCCGTCCATACTGCTATATACTGTGCCCCATCCATACTGCTATATACTGTGCCCCATCCATACGGCTATATTCTGTGCCCCGTCCATACTGCTATAATATACTGTGCCCCGTCCATACTGCTATATTATACTGTGCCCCGTCCATACTGCTATAATATACTGTGCCCCGTCCATACTGCTATAATATACTGTGCCCCGTCCATACTGCTATATACTGTGCCCCGTCCATACTGCTATAATATACTGTGCCCCGTCCATACTGCTATTTTATACTGTGCCTCGTCCATACTGCTGTATACTCTGCCCCGTCCATACTGCTATAATATACTGTGCCCCGTCCATACTGCTATATTATACTGTGCCCCGTCCATACTGCAATATTATACTGTGCCCCGTCCATACTGCTGTATACTATGCCCCGTATATACTGTGCCCCTATATACTGCTATAATATACGGTGTCCCCTATATACTGGTATAATATACTGTGCCCCGTCCATACTGCTGTATTCTGTGCCCCGTCCATACTGCTATCATTTACTGTGCCCCCTATATACTGCTGTATACTGTGCCCCCTATACACTGCTGTATACTGTGCCCTGTCCATACTGCTATAATATACTGTGCCCTCTATATACACTTATATAATATACTGTGCCCCGTCCATACTGCTGTATACTGTGCCCTGTCCATACTGCTATAATATACTGTGCCCCGTCCATACTGCTATAATATACTGTGCCCCTATATACTGCTGTATACTGTGCCCCCTATATACTGCTATAATATACTGTGCCCCGTCCATACTGCTATAATATACTGTGCCCCCTATATACTGCTGTACACTGTGCCCCGTCTATACTGCTATAATATACTGTGCCCCATCCATACTGCTATAATATACTGTGCCCCCTATATACTGCTATATACTGTGCCCCGTCCATACTGCTATAATATACTGTGCCCCGTCTATACTGCTATAATATACTGTGCCCCGTCCATACTGCTATAATATACTGTGCCCCGTCCATACTGCTATAATATACTGTGCCCCCTATATACTGCTATATACTGTGCCCCATCCATACTGCTATAATATACTGTGCCCCCTATATACTGCTATAATATACTGTGCCCTGTCCATACTGCTATAATATACTGTGCCCCGTCCATACTGCTATAATATACTGTGCCCCTATATACTGCTGTATACTGTGCCCCCTATATACTGCTATAATATACTGTGCCCCGTCCATACTGCTATAATATACTGTGCCCCCTATATACTGCTATATACTGTGCCCCATCCATATTGCTATAATATACTGTGCCCCCTATATACTGCTATATACTGTGCCCTGTCCATACTGCTATAATATACTGTGCCCCTATATACTGCTCTATACTGTGCCCCCTATATACTGCTATATTATACTGTGCCCTGTCCATACTGCTATAATATACTGTGCCCCCTATATCCTGCTGTATACTGTTCCCCTATATACTGCTGTATACTGTGCCCCCTATATACTGCTATAATATACTGTGCCCTGTCCATACTGCTATAATATACTGTGCCCCATCCATACTGCTATAATATACTGTGCCCCATCCATACTGCTATAATATACTGTGCCCCATCCATACTGCTATAATATACTGTGCCCCCTATATACTGCTGTATACTGTGCCCCATCCATACTGCTATATACTGTGCCCCGTCCATACTGCTATAATATACTGTGCCCCCTATATACTGCTGTATACTGTGCCCCATCCATACTGCTATATACTGTGCCCCATCCATACTGCTATAATATACTGTGCCCCCTATATACTGCTGTATACTGTGCCCCATCCATACTGCTATATACTGTGCCCCGTCCATACTGCTATAATATACTGTGCCCCATCCATACTGCTATATTATACTGTGCCCCGTCCATACTGCAATATTATACTGTGCCCCCTATATGCTGCTAGTATGCTGTGCCCCTATATACTGCTATAATATACTGCGCCCGATCCATGCTGCTATAATGTGCTGTGCCCCATCCATACTGCTATAATATACTGTGCCCCATCCATGCTGCTATAATATGCTGTGCTCCCTATATACTGCTGTATGCTGTGCCCCTATATACTGCTGTATGCTGTTGCCCCTATATGCTGCTGTATGCTGTGCCCCTATATGCTGCTGTATGCTGTGCCCCTATATACTGCTGTATGCTGTGCCCCCTATATGCTGCTGTATGCTGTGCTCCTCTATATACTGCTGTATGCTGTGCCCCTATATACTGCTGTATACTGTTCCCTCATATACTGCTGTATACTGTGCCCCCTATATACTGCTGTATACTGTGCCCCCTATATACTGCTATAATATACTGCGCCCCGTCCATACTGCTATATTATACTGTGCCCCGTCCATACTGCTATAATATACTGTGCCCCGTCCATACTGCTATAATATACTGTGCCCCGTCCATACTGCTATAATAATATACTGTGCCCCATCCATACTGCTATAATATACTGTGCCCCCTATATACTGCTGTATACTGTGCCCCCTATATACTGCTATAATATACTGCGCCCCGTCCATACTGCTATAATGTACTGTGCCCCATCCATACTGCTATAATATACTGTGCCCCATCCATACTGCTATAATATACTGTGCCCCTATATACTGCTGTATACTGTGCCCCCTATATACTGCTGTATACTGTGCCCCTATATACTGCTGTATACTGTGCCCCTATATACTGCTGTATACTGTGCCCCTATATACTGCTGTATACAGTGCCCCCTATATACTGCTGTATACTGTGCCCCTATATACTGCTGTATACTGTTCCCCTATATACTGCTGTATACTGTGCCCCCTATATACTGCTGTATACTGTGCACCCTATATACTGCTATAATATACTGCGCCCCGTCCATACTGCTATATTATACTGTGCCCCGTCCATACTGCTATAATATACTGTGCCCCGTCCATACTGCTATATACTGTGTGTGCCCCGTCCATACTGCTATAATATACTGTGCCCCATCCATACTGCTGTATACTGTGCCCCGTCCATACTGCTATAATATACTGTGCCCCATCCATACTGCTATAATATACTGTGCCCCGTCCATACTGCTGTATACTGTGCCCCATCCATACTGCTATAATATACTGTGCCCCGTCCATACTGCTGTATACTGTGCCCCGTCCGTACTGCTATAATATACTGCGCCCCGTCCATACTGCTATAATATACTGTGCCCCGTCCATACTGCTATAATATATTGTGCCCCGTATATACTGCTATATACTGTGCCCCCTATATACTGCTGTATACTGTGCCCCCTATATACTGCGCCCCATCCATACTGCTATAATATACTGTGCCCCTATATACTACTATATACTGTGCCCCCTATATACTACTATATACTGTGCCCCCTATATACTGTACTCTGTGTATATATGTGCCCCTATATACTGTACTCTGTGTATATATGTGCCCCTATATACTGTACTCTGTGTATATATAATGTGCCCCTATATACTGTACTCTGTGTATATATAATGTGCCCCCTATATACTGTACCCTGTGTATATATAATGTGCCCCCTATATACTGTACCCTGTGTATATATAATGTGGCCCCTATATACTGTACCCTGTGTATATTGTAGGAAAGCGCAGGGATCCGTCATTGCGGAGGATATGTGTCCCCGAGGTTCCTGGCCTCGGTGAGGTAAGAGCCGGTTTGTGTGTCCGCAGCGGATAGGGCTGTTTTACACCTTGATAGTTAGTATGGCTGTAAAGACTTTTCTGTGGCTGAGCTGTCAGCCGGGTGTGAACTAACACCTAAATCCTACAGGTGAACTTTTCCTGTGTTTTTGTTTTGCTGTGTGTGAACAAGCGCCAGGACTGAGATTTTGCTGAGTGTGAATAAAACACTACTGCTTGATTCAAGAACTGTGTACCTCGCCTCTATACTCAGGGCTCCAGATGGCGACCAAAATGGTCGCCAATGCGACTAGGAATTTGCAAATGGCGATAAGAAATTTAAGACTTATCGCCATTTGCGACTTGTCCCACGGCTGCGCTGCAGCTTTAAGAAAAAAAAAAAACTTCAGCAGACGCAGCGAGCGGCACAGCACAGGCAGCGCAGCCTGAAATAACCAATAGCAAAGCTCCATACAGTAAGGAACTTTGCTATTGGTTAGTTTGGGCGGGCGCCGAAGCCATACAGCGCCCTGCACCAGAGAAAGCCGGCGGGAGATGAAAGGAGGAGGGGCCGGCTCTGGGGGGGGGCTGAAGGAAGGAGTGCCGGGCGCGCTGAGGAGCCGAAGCATCAAGATGGGGCCACATAAGAAGGAGACAGCGCAAGGTGTTGTGTATCCATGTGTGTAATATATGTAGTGGAGTGTGTGATCATCACATACATCATACAGTACACATGTATACAGCACTACACACATCACACACTGCACTACACACATCACATACTGCACTACATACATCATACACTGCACTATACACATCACTACATACATCACACACTGCACTACACACATCACATACTGCACTATGTACATCATACACTGCACTATACACATCACTACATACATCACACACTGCACTACACACATCACATACTGCACTATGTACATCATACACATGTATACATCACACACTGCACTACACACATCACACACATGTATACATCACTACATACATCTCACACATGTATACATCACACACTGCACTACACACATCACACACATGTATACATCACTACATACATCTCACACATGTATACATCACACACTGCACTACACACATCACACACTGCACTACATACATCATACACTGCACTACACACATCACACACTGCACTACACACATCATACACATGCACTACATCACATCACACACTGCACTACATACATCATACACTGCACTACACACATCACACACTGCACTACATACATCATACACTGCACTACACACATCACACACTGCACTACATACATCATACACTGCACTATACACATCACACACTGCACCACATACATCATACACTGCACTACACACATCACACACATGTATACATCACTACATACATCTCACACTGATGTATGTAGTGCAGTGATGTATGTGTTGCAGTGTGTAGTAAATACACAGCAGGCTATTATAGCCAAGTGATAACGTACAGGGAGGTTCCGCCATATTGGACTGGACTTTATCACTTTGCTATAATTCCTTCATGTTATTAGACCGGTGATGGTTCCCTGCACACCCACCTCTTAGGCCCCGTTCACACCGCTATTTATTTCTGTTGTTCTGCTCCGTTTGATGAGCAGAACAATGAAAATAATGGAAGTGTTGGATTTTTGTCATACGTTTAACATATACAAAAAAAAAACGTATGTTTACGGACGCCTCAGACAGATGCCATACTGTGGCGTCCATCCAATAGAGTTCCATTGTACAAAAAACCATATATGCTAATTTATACGTTTTTTTTGCAGAATGGGAGATGGTAGTGCACCACGTCTTCCCATCCTGTAGAGTCCAGAAAAAAATCTATACATCTTTTGTACAATGGAACTCTATGGTGAGGGATGCCGCAGTCTGGCATCTGTCTGAGGCGTCCGTTATGTTTCAGTCATAGTATAATATAACATATGACCGAAACATAATGTAAACCTGTGTGTGACTGTGGCATCAGTGTTCGGTCAGTGATTTCCATCAGTGATTTTTGAGCCAAAACCAGTTGCGGCTGTAAACACAGAATAGGTGCTGATCTTTCCCTTATACCATTATGTCCGTGGAGGCTCCAATCCTGGTTTTGGCTCACAATCACTGATGAAAATCACTGACCAAACACTGACGTGTTAATGAGGCAATTTTTTCTATCATGAATATATATCTATTCAAATTTGGCGACTAAAAATTTTATTTGGCTCCTAAATTTTTTAGTTTAGGAGACAATGGCTCCTAGGTAATTTTTTTAGTCTGGAGCCCTGATACTGCGTCCGCAAGCCTGTCTGCCAGAGCGATTCCCCACATTTGGTGTCGGATGCGGGCATGCGCAGTGAGGCTGGCGTGAACGCCGAAAATTTTTTGTTTTTGCTGAGCACTACTGTATGTCCTATATCAGGCCGGCAAAATTACAACTCGTGTTATCTGACAACATGGAATCGGTTGTAAAAGCTCTCGTGGAGGCCAACGTGCAGCAGCGGGAGGCCAACTGCTATTGCAACACATGATGGCTTTACAAGCAGCAGGAGCGTCCCACCACGAACATGATGCCCAGAAAGTGGTCCAGGGGTAACCCTAGCAGAGTGGCCTGGTTCCAGTGGGGGGCCAGAGCCCTGGGAGCCCGAGTCCGAAGGGCCAGCGGTAGGGGTGACCACCACTTCTGTGATAGAGGGGGAGACACCCCCACTGAGTGTAATGGTGGGAGACATGGAGGACTTGCCACCAGGACCTGAGTTGGCAGACCTCCACGTCTCCGGAGAAAATTTCGGGACCGCGAAACACCGGGACTAAACCCTAACCAGGGCCTGGGAGAACGTTGTGATCATTGATGGTAAACCCCAGAAACCAGGGGCTGAGTTAATGTTTCCCCGCTTTGTTGTTCACCAAGAAATGTTATATCGGGTGAACCAAATCCGAGGCGAACCTGTTGAACAGTTGATGGTGCCCACAGCGTATCGCAAGCTTGTCATGGAGCTTGCCCACCAACATGTTCTTGGGGGACACCTGGGGTGGCAGAAAACCCAGGACCGCATACTGCAGCGGTTTTATTGGCCCAGTGTGTTCAAGGAGGTAGAGAATTATTGTAAGTCCTGTCCGACCTGTCAGATAACTAGCCCCCAGCCACATTTCCGTAGTCCTCTGGTACCTCTGCCAATTATTGAGGTCCCGTTTGAGCGAATCGCTATGGATTTAATTGGGCCTGTACCAAAGTCTGCCAGGGGCCACCAACACATTCTGGTAGTTCTCGACTATGCCACTCGGTATCCGGAGGCGGTGCCTCTGCGACATACCTCAGCTAAGCTCATTGCCAAAGAGTTAATGGAGATGTTTTCCCGTGTGGGCCTGCCAAAAGAGGTTCTGACAGACCAAGGGACCCCTTTTATGTCCAAAGTAATGAGGGAACTGTGTAAATTGTTGCGTATAAAGCAGTTACGGACGTCCGTTTACCATCCGCAAACGGACGGTCTTGTCGAAAGGTTTAACCAAACTCTAAAAAATATGTTAAAAAGGGTGGTGTCTAGAGATGGGAAGGACTGGGACCTGCTTCTGCCCTACCTCATGTTCGCAGTGCGAGAGGTGCCCCAGGCCTCTACTGGATTCTCGCCCTTCGAACTGCTTTATGGCAGACACCCTCGGGGCCTGTTGGATATCGCCAAGGAAGCGTGGGAACAACAGCCTGTCCCCCACAAAAGTGTCATTGAGTATGTCACCCAGATGCAGGAACGGATGGAAAGGGTGTTGCCGCTGGTCCAGGAGCATATGGAGGCAGCGCAACAAGCCCAGAGTAGGGTGTACAATCGTCAGGCTCGGGTACGGGACTTTAATCCGGGAGATCGGGTTTTGGTTCTGGTACCCACCCTTGACAGCAAGTTCCTAGCTAGGTGGCAGGGCCCCTATGAGGTGATCGAGAAGGTAGGGGAAGTAAATTACAAGGTACACCAGCCAGGGCGGCGCAAGCCGGAGCAGGTGTACCACGTGAATTTACTAAAGCCGTGGAAAGATAGGGACACGGCCGACGACAACAGCCCCCGGCCAGGGCTTCTAGGTGAAAAGGGTCCAGCCCCACAGTTCGTGGCCTGTGAAGCAGTAGCCACGGTAAAAATTGCAGACAGCCTGTCTTCCAATCAAGTTCAGGGAGTTCCTCAGTCGGAACACGGATGTGTTCTCGGACCTCCCTGGCCGCACGTCTCTCATCCAACATGACATCGTCACTGAGCCTCAGGCCAAGATCCGGTTAAAACCATACCGGGTACCCGAGGCTCGGCGACGGGCCATCGCGGAGGAAGTGCAGTTAATGTTGAAGCTCGATGTCATTGAGGAGTCGAAGAGTGAGTGGGCCAGTCCCATAGTCCTAATACCCAAGCCGGATGGGACGTTGCGGTTCTGCAACGATTTTCGCAAGCTAAACGAGGTCTCCAAGTTTGACGCGTATCCCATGCCCCGAGTAGACGAGCTTGTTGAGAAGTTAGGCCAAGCCCGGTATTTTTCTGTGTTAGACTTCACTAAAGGCTGTATACTGTGCCCTGTGTGTGTATATATATATATATATATATACTGCTATATACTGTGCTCCCTACATACTGCTATATAATGTGCCCTTTGCTCCCTACATACTGCTATATACTGTGCCCCCTATATACTGCTATATACTGTGCCCTGTGTATATATACTGTACTCTGTGTATATATACTGCTATATACTGTACTCTGTGTATATATTGTACCCTGTGTATATATACTGCTATATACTGTACTGTGTATATATACTGCTATATACTGTACTCTGTATATATACTGTGCCCTGTGTATATATACTGCTATATACTGTACTCTGTATATATACTGCTATATACTGTACTCTGTATATATACTGCTATATACTGTACTCTGTATATATACTGCTATATACTGTACTTTGTGTATATATATTGTGCCCTGTGTATATATACTGCTATATACTGTACTCTGTGTATATATACTGTGCCCTGTGTATATATACTGCTATATACTGTACTCTGTATATATACTGTGCCCTGTGTATATATACTGCTATATACTGTACTCTGTGTATATACTGTGCCCTGTGTATATATACTGCTATATACTGTACTCTGTATATATACTGTGCCCTGTGTATATATACTGCTATATACTGTACTCTGTGTATATATACTGTGCCCTGTGTATATATACTGCTATATACTGTACTCTGTGTATATATACTGTGCCCTGTGTGTATATACTGCTATATACTGTACTCTGTGTATATACTGTGCCCTGTGTATATATACTGCTATATACTGTACTGTGTATATATACTGTGCCCTGTGTATATATACTGCTATATACTGTACTCTGTGTATATATACTGCTATATACTGTACTCTGTATATATACTGTGACCTGTGTATATATACTGCTATATACTGTACCCTGTGTATATATACTGCTATATACTGTACTCTGTGTATATATACTGCTATATACTGTACTCTGTATATATACTGTGCCCTGTGTATATATACTGCTATATACTGTACTCTGTGTATATATATTGTGCCCTGTGTATATATGCTGCTATATACTGTACTCTGTGTATATATATTATTGCCCTGTGTATATATGCTGCTATATACTGTACTCTGTGTATATATACTGTGCCCTGTGTATATATACTGCTATATACTAGTACTCTGTGTATATATACTGTGCCCTGTGTATATATACTGCTATATACTGTACTCTGTATATATACTGTGCCCTGTGTATATATACTGCTATATACTGTACTCTGTGTATATATATTGTACCCTGTGTATATATACTGCTATATACTGTACTCTGTGTATATATATTGTACCCTGTGTATATATACTGCTATATACTGTACTCTGTGTATATATACTGTGCCCTGTGTATATATACTGCTATATACTGTACTCTGTGTATATATATTGTGCCCTGTGTATATATGCTGCTATATACTGTACTCTGTGTATATATATTGTGCCCTGTGTATATATGCTGCTATATACTGTACTCTGTGTATATATACTGTGCCCTGTGTATATATACTGCTATATACTGTACTCTGTGTATATATACTGTACTCTGTGTATATATACTGCTATATACTGTGCCCTGTGTATATATACTGCTATATACTGTACTCTGTATATATACTGTGCTCTGTGTATATATACTGCTATATACTGTACTCTGTGTATATACTGTGCCCTGTGTATATATACTGCTATATACTGTACTCTGTGTATATATATTGTGCCCTGTGTATATATACTGCTATATACTGTACTCTGTATATATACTGTGCCCTGTGTATATATACTGCTATATACTGTACTGTGTATATATACTGCTATATACTGTACTCTGTATATATACTGTACTCTGTGTATATATACTGCTATATACTGTACTCTGTGTATATATACTGTGCCCTGTGTATATATACTGCTATATACTGTACTCTGTGTATATATACTGTGCCCTGTGTATATATACTGCTATATACTGTACTCTGTGTATATATATTGTACCCTGTGTATATATACTGCTATATACTGTACTCTGTGTATATATACTGCTATATACTGTACTCTGTGTATATATATTGTACCCTGTGTATATATACTGCTATATACTGTACTCTGTGTATATATATTGTACCCTGTGTATATATACTGCTATATACTGTACTCTGTGTATATATACTGTGCCCTGTGTATATATACTGCTATATACTGTACTCTGTGTATATATACTGCTATATACTGTGCCCTGTGTATATATACTGTACTCTGTGTATATATACTGTGCCCTGTGTATATATACTGCTATATACTGTACTCTGTGTATATATACTGCTATATACTGTACTCTGTATATATACTGTGCCCTGTGTATATATACTGCTATATACTGTACTCTGTATATATACTGTGCCCTGTGTATATATACTGCTATATACTGTACTCTGTATATATACTGTGCCCTGTGTATATATACTGCTATATACTGTACTCTGTGTATATATATTGTGCCCTGTGTATATATACTGCTATATACTGTACTCTGTGTATATATACTGCTATATACTGTGCCCTGTGTATATATACTGCTATATACTGTACTCTGTGTATATATACTGCTATATACTGTACTCTGTGTATATATACTGCTATATACTGTGCCCTGTGTATATATACTGCTATATACTGTACTCTGTATATATACTGTGCCCTGTGTATATATACTGCTATATACTGTACTCTGTGTATATATATACTGTACTCTGTGTATATATATACTGTACTCTGTATATATACTGTGCCCTGTGTATATATACTGCTATATACTGTACTCTGTGTATATATACTGTGCCCTGTGTATATATACTGCTATATACTGTACTCTGTATATATACTGTGCCCTGTGTATATATACTGCTATATACTGTACTCTGTGTATATATATACTGTACTCTGTGTATATATATACTGTACTCTGTATATATACTGTGCCCTGTGTATATATACTGCTATATACTGTACTCTGTGTATATATACTGTGCCCTGTGTATATATACTGCTATATACTGTACTCTGTGTATATATATACTGTACTCTGTGTATATATATACTGTACTCTGTATATATACTGTGCCCTGTGTATATATACTGCTATATACTGTACTCTGTATATATACTGTGCCCTGTGTATATATACTGCTATATACTGTACTCTGTGTATATATACTGTGCCCTGTGTATATATACTGCTATATACTGTACTCTGTGTATATATACTGTGCCCTGTGTATATATACTGCTATATACTGTACTCTGTGTATATATACTGCTATATACTGTGCCCTGTGTATATATACTGTACTCTGTATATATACTGTGCCCTGTGTATATATACTGCTATATACTGTACTCTGTATATATACTGTGCCCTGTGTATATATACTGCTATATACTGTACTCTGTATATATACTGTGCCCTGTGTATATATACTGCTATATACTGTACTGTGTATATATAATGTGCCCTGTGTATATATACTGCTATATACTGTACTCTGTATATATACTGTGCCCTGTGTATATATACTGCTATATACTGTACTCTGTGTATATATACTGCTATATACTGTACTCTGTGTATATACTGTACTCTGTGTATATATATTGTGCCCTGTGTATATATACTGCTATATACTGTACTCTGTGTATATATATACTGTGCCCTGTGTATATATACTGCTATATACTGTACTCTGTATATATACTGTGCCCTGTGTATATATACTGCTATATACTGTACTGTGTATATATACTGTGCCCTGTGTATATATACTGCTATATACTGTACTCTGTATATATACTGTGCCCTGTGTATATATACTGCTATATACTGTACTCTGTGTATATATATTGTACCCTGTGTATATATACTGCTATATACTGTACTCTGTGTATATATACTGTGCCCTGTGTATATATACTGCTATATACTGTACTCTGTGTATATATATTGTACCCTGTGTATATATACTGCTATATACTGTACTGTGTATATATACTGCTATATACTGTACTCTGTGTATATATATTGTGCCCTGTGTATATATACTGCTATATACTGTACTCTGTGTATATATACTGCTATATACTGTGCCCTGTGTATATATACTGCTATATACTGTGCCCTGTGTATATATACTGCTATATACTGTACTCTGTATATATACTGTGCCCTGTGTATATATACTGCTATATACTGTACTCTGTGTATATATACTCTGTACTCTGTATATATATATATATATATATTGTACCCTGTGTATATATACTGCTATATACTGTACTCTGTGTATATATATATATATATTGTACCCTGTGTATATATACTGCTATATATGCTACCACAGCTGCTCCCTGCTACTACTCCCATACTGTCACCAGTATTAACGCATCTGCCACCGCTACCACCACTGCTAGTACTACCACCACCCATAGACAGCCAACCTACTGCCTTGTCTGATCCATGCTATGCTGCTTCTACTGCCGCTACTATTGTGCCCATGTGCTTCTTATCACCCTACCCGCTCCACATCCACACTGCACTACTACTTCTAATACTACTATTACTACAACTACTATTGAGGCCTCGTGCCTTTTATCACCCTACCCCTTCCACATCCACACTGCACTACTACTTCTAATACTACCATTACTACTAGTACTATTGAGGCCTCGGGCCTTTTATCACCCGCTCCACACTGCACGGCTGCTGCTCCCAATTAAAAGGGAGAATTTTTTTTAGGCTTCTTCACAATGGGCCATTTGGGAAAGTGGGAGGGTGTGAGGACTTTCTGAATGTACTGTACAGTACCCTGTATACTTCTGTATTCTGAGCAGTAGAAACCACAAGGATCTGTACTGGGAGCAGTGGTGACCACAAGGATCTGTACTGGGAGAAGTAGAAACCACAAAGATATGTACTGGGACCAGCAGCGACGTAAAGGATTTTTACTAGGACCAACATAAACTACAATAACCTGTACTGTGAGCAGTGGAGACCACAAAGATCTGTACAAAGAACAGTGAAGACCACAAAGATCTGTACAAAGAACAGTGGAGACCACGAGGACCTGTACCAGGAGCAGGGGAGACCACGAGGACCTGTACCAGGAGCAGGGGAGACCACGAGGACCTGTACTAGGAGCAGGGGAGACCACGAGGACCTGTACCAGGAGCAGGGGAGACCACGAGGACCTGTACTAGGAGCAGGGGAGACCACGAGGACCTGTACAAGGAGCAGGGGAGACCACGAGGACCTGTACCAGGAGCAGGGGAGACCACGAGGATCTATACAGGGAGCAGGGGAGACCACGAGGACCTGTACTAGGAGCAGGGGAGACCACGAGGACCTGTACTAGGAGCAGGGGAGACCACGAGGATCTGTACCAGGAGCAGGGGAGACCACGAGGACCTGTACCAGGAGCAGGGGAGACCACGAGGATCTATACAGGGAGCAGTGCGGACCCCAAGGATCTATACAGGGAGCAGTGCGGACCCCAAGGATCTATACAGGGAGCAGTGCGGACCCCAAGGATCTATACAGGGAGCAGTGCGGACCCCAAGGATCTATACAGGGAGCAGTGCGGACCCCAGGGATCTATACAGGGAGCAGTGCGGACCCCAAGGATCTATACAGGGAGCAGTGCGGACCCCAAGGATCTATACAGGGAGCAGTGCGGACCCCAGGGATCTATACAGGGAGCAGTGCGGACCCCAGGGATCTATATAGGGAGCAGTGCGGACCACAAGGATCTATACAGGGAGCAGTGCGGACCCCAGGGATCTATACAGGGAGCAGGGGAGACCACGAGGATCTATACAGGGAGCAGTGCGGACCCCAAGGATCTATACAGGGAGCAGTGCGGACCACAAAGATCTATACAGGGAGCAGTGCGGACCCCAGGGATCTATACAGGGAGCAGTGCGGACCACAAGGATCTATACAGGGAGCAGTGCGGACCCCAGGGATCTATACAGGGAGCAGTGCGGACCCCAGGGATCTATACAGGGAGCAGTGCGGACTCCAGGGATCTATACAGGGAGCAGTGCAGACCCCAAGGATCTATACAGGGAGCAGTGCGGACCCCAAGGATCTATACAGGGAGCAGTGCGGACCACAAGGATCTATACAGGGAGCAGTGCGGACCCCAAGGATCTATACAGGGAGCAGTGCGGACCCCAAGGATCTATACAGGGAGCAGTGCGGACCACAAGGATCTATACAGGGAGCAGTGCGGACCCCAAGGATCTATATAGGGAGCAGTGCGGACCCCAGGGATCTATATAGGGAGCAGTGCGGACCACAAAGATCTATACAGGGAGCAGTGCGGACCCCAGGGATCTATATAGGGAGCAGTGCGGACCCCAGGGATCTATATGGGAGCAGTGCGGACCACAAAGATCTATACAGGGAGCAGTGCGGACCACAGGGATCTATACAGGGAGCAGTGCGGACCCCAAGGATCTATACAGGGAGCAGTGCGGACCCCAAGGATCTATACAGGGAGCAGTGCGGACCCCAGGGATCTATACAGGGAGCAGTGCGGACCCCAGGGATCTATACAGGGAGCAGTGCGGACCCCAGGGATCTATACAGGGAGCAGTGCGGACCCCAGGGATCTATACAGGGAGCAGTGCGGACCCCAGGGATCTATACAGGGAGCAGTGCGGACCCCAGGGATCTATACAGGGAGCAGTGCGGACCCCAGGGATCTATACAGGGAGCAGTGCGGACCCCAAGGATCTATACAGGGAGCAGTGCGGACCCCAGGGATCTATACAGGGAGCAGTGCGGACCCCAAGGATCTATACAGGGAGCAGTGCGGACCCCAGGGATCTATACAGGGAGCAGTGCGGACCCCAGGGATCTATACAGGGAGCAGTGAGGATTCAGAGTAAAGGGTCAGTTTCTGCTGATGATTAAACTGTTGAATAGTTTATACTCCGCCTGTTTGTCAAATATCACATAAGGCAGGTGGATATTAATGATGGTAAATGTAACGGACGGCGGCCAGAGTAATCGTATGGCTTCATATACATTACAAGGAATCAAACTGGGGACAGCAGGAGAAGGAGCCAGGTATTCGGGTTACAAGTAGCTGAGAAGCCGTACAGACATTGTGGGGTATACAAAAACATGAAGTTTATGAAAAGCCTCGATATTTCCCGCAGTTTGCCCTGGCATGCTGGATATCCGCTTTTGGGCCAAATCCTGACGGATAGCATCTCATTCTTGCCCAGTCATTGCTTGGCATTTCTCACAATTTCTGGCTTTTGCTTTTTGAAAATTGCAGGTTCTCAGTGGGATTGAGATCTGGTAAGGTTTCTGGCTATGGACCCAAAATGTCAATGTTATCTCCAACGAGCCGCTTGGGTCTTGCGTTTGCCTTGTGACACGGTCTCTCTCCATCGTGTTGGAAGAAGCCACCAGATGGCTCCTGATGGCAGGGAGAAGTGGCTCTTCTTAGGCCATTATGAGTAGCCCGTCCCTTGGATGAGAAGGAAGCTCACACAGGATTGGTCTCAGGACTCATGGCAGCGCTCACCATTTCTTCTCCAGGTGTCCCAGTCTGAAAGGGTCTTCATCGGAGACAGTGGGGTCTAGATCTGACCGGGCTCCATAGCAGATCTTTGAATCGGAGCCCCTTGGTCCTTGGTCAGACCCGACAAAAGAAACCTCTCTCCTCCTCAGCATAGGTCATCATATCAAATGTGTATATATGATGTGTATATAGATCTGTATACGCTGTGTATATATGATGTGTATATAGATCTGTATACGCCGTGTATATATGATGTGTATATAGATCCGTATATACGCCGTGTATATATGATGTGTATATAGATCCGTATATACGCCGTGTATATATGATGTGTATATAGATCTGTATACGCCGTGTATATATGATGTGTATATAGATCTGTATACGCCGTGTATATATGATGTGTATATAGATCTGTATACGCTCTGTATATATGATGTGTATATAGATCTGTATACGCCGTGTATATATGATGTGTATATAGATCTGTATACGCCGTGTATATATGATGTGTATATAGATCTGTATACGCCGTGTATATATGATGTGTATATAGATCTGTATACGCTCTGTATATATGATGTGTATATAGATCTGTATACGGCGTGTATATATGATGTGTATATAGATCTGTATACGCTGTGTATATATGATGTGTATATAGATCTGTATACGCCGTGTATATATGATGTGTATAGATCTGTATACGCTGTGTATATATGATGTGTATATAGATCTGTATATGCTGTGTATATATGATGTGTATAGATCTGTATACGCCGTGTATATATGATGTGTATAGATCTGTATACGCTGTGTATATATGATGTGTATATAGATCTGTATATGCTGTGTATATATGATGTGTATATAGATCTGTATACGCTGTGTATATAGATCTGTATACGCCGTGTATATATGATGTGTATATAGATCTGTATACGCCGTGTATATATGATGTGTATAGATCTGTATACGCTGTGTATATATGATGTGTATATAGATCTGTATACGCTGTGTATATAGATCTGTATACGCCGTGTATATATGATGTGTATATAGATCTGTATACGCTGTG
This sequence comes from Bufotes viridis, assembly GCA_033119425.1. Lineage (NCBI taxonomy): Eukaryota > Metazoa > Chordata > Amphibia > Anura > Bufonidae > Bufotes > Bufotes viridis. The sequence goes on along the minus strand of CM065591.1, from coordinate 6,525,088 downwards.
TATATATGATGTGTATAGATCTGTATACGCTGTGTATATATGATGTGTATATAGATCTGTATACGCCGTGTATATATGATGTGTATATAGATCTGTATATGCTCTGTATATATGATGTGTATATAGATCTGTATACGCTGTGTATATATGATGTGTATATAGATCTGTATATGCTCTGTATATATGATGTGTATATAGATCTGTATACGCTGTGTATATATGATGTGTATATAGATCTGTATACGCCGTGTATATATGATGTGTATATAGATCTGTATACGCCGTGTATATATGATGTGTATATAGATCTGTATACGCCGTGTATATATGATGTATATAGATCTGTATACGCTGTGTATATATGATGTGTGTATAGATCTGTATACGCCGTGTATATATGATGTGTATATAGATCTGTATACGCCGTGTATATATGATGTGTATATAGATCTGTATACGCCGTGTATATATGATGTGTATATAGATCTGTATACGCCGTGTATATATGATGTGTATATAGATCTGTATACGCTGTGTATATATGATGTGTATATAGATCTGTATACGCTGTGTATATATGATGTGTATATAGATCTGTATACGCTGTGTATATATGATGTGTATATAGATCTGTATACGCCGTGTATATATGATGTGTATATAGATCTGTATACGCCGTGTATATATGATGTGTATATAGATCTGTATACGCCGTGTATATATGATGTGTATATAGATCTGTATACGCTGTGTATATATGATGTGTATATAGATCTGTATACGCTGTGTATATATGATGTGTATATAGATCTGTATACGCTGTGTATATATGATGTGTATATAGATCTGTATACGCTGTGTATATATGATGTGTATATAGATCTGTATACGCCGTGTATATATGATGTGTATATAGATCTGTATACGCTGTGTATATATGATGTGTATATAGATCTGTATGCTGTGTATATATGATGTGTATATAGATCTGTATACGCCGTGTATATATGATGTGTATATAGATCTGTATACGCTGTGTATATATGATGTGTATATAGATCTGTATACGCTGTGTATATATGATGTGTATATAGATCTGTATACGCCGTGTATATATGATGTGTATATAGATCTGTATACGCCGTGTATATATGATGTGTATATAGATCTGTATACGCTGTGTATATATGATGTGTATATAGATCTGTATACGCTGTGTATATATGATGTGTATATAGATCTGTATACGCTGTGTATATATGATGTGTATATAGATCTGTATACGCTGTGTATATATGATGTGTATATAGATCTGTATACGCTGTGTATATATGATGTGTATATAGATCTGTATACGCCGTGTATATATGATGTGTATATAGATCTGTATACGCTGTGTATATATGATGTGTATATAGATCTGTATACGCGTGTATATATGATGTATATAGATCTGTATACGCGTGTATATATGATGTGTATATAGATCTGTATACGCTGTGTATATATGATGTGTATATAGATCTGTATACGCTGTGTATATATGATGTGTATATAGATCTGTATACGCCGTGTATATATGATGTGTATATAGATCTGTATACGCTGTGTATATATGATGTGTATATAGATCTGTATACGCTGTGTATATATGATGTGTATATAGATCTGTATACGCCGTGTATATATGATGTGTATATAGATCTGTATACGCTGTGTATATATGATGTGTATATAGATCTGTATACGCCGTGTATATATGATGTGTATATAGATCTGTATACGCTGTGTATATATGATGTGTATATAGATCTGTATACGCCATGTATATATGATGTGTATATAGATCTGTATACGCCTGTGTATATATGATGTGTATATAGATCTGTATACGCTGTGTATATATGATGTGTATATAGATCTGTATACGCTGTGTATATATGATGTGTATATAGATCTGTATACGCTGTGTATATATGATGTGTATATAGATCTGTATACGCTGTGTATATATGATGTGTATATAGATCTGTATACGCTGTGTATATATGATGTGTATATAGATCTGTATACGCCGTGTATATATGATGTGTATATAGATCTGTATACGCTGTGTATATATGATGTGTATATAGATCTGTATACGCCGTGTATATATGATGTGTATATAGATCTGTATACGCCGTGTATATATGATGTGTATATAGATCTGTATACGCTGTGTATATATGATGTGTATATAGATCTGTATACGCCGTGTATATATGATGTGTATATAGATCTGTATACGGCGTGTATATATGATGTGTATATATATGCTGTATATAGATCTGTATACGCCGTGTATATCCGTATACGCCGTGTATATATGATGTGTATATAGATCTGTATACGCTGTGTATATATGATGTGTATATAGATCTGTATACGCCGTGTATATATGCTGTATATAGATCTGTATACGCCGTGTATATATGATGTGTATAGATCTGTATACGCCGTGTATATATGATGTGTATATAGATCTGTATACGCCGTGTATATATGATGTGTATAGATCTGTATACGCCGTGTATATATGATGTGTATAGATCTGTATACGCCGTGTATATAGATCTGTATACGCCGTGTATATATGATGTGTATATAGATCTGTATACGCCGTGTATATATGATGTGTATATAGATCTGTATACGCCGTGTATATATGATGTGTATAGATCTGTATACGCCGTGTATATCCGTATACGCTCTGTATATATGATGTATATATATCTGTATACGCCGTGTATATATGATGTATATAGATCTGTATACGTGCTGTGAGGTTGGGGGCGCTGCAGGTACTTGTGCAGTTGCGTGACCTCCGGCACAGGGTGGGGGCAGGGGGAGTACATGGAGCTGGAGGGCTGACCTGGAATTCGGGGAATGTGCCCAGGATTTGGCGGCCGGATGAGCCAGCCTCCCTGCACATTCCTTCCTGGGAGAGGAGGAGGCTCAGAGTGACTGCGGAGGCCCGGGACACTGCTCCCACTCCGGCCTGTGATCCGGGGTCTGCTCATGGCTCTGATCCCACTGCAGTCTAGAACCTCTGGATCTAGGAGTGTCTAGAACCGCAGACATTTCAGGAGCTGTTGTTGGGATTCATGGCGCAGACCGGACCTGTGGAGGATACTGCGGCCATCATGTGCAGGTGTCCACAATGCCAAGAGTTGTTCTCGGACCCCCGAGTCCTGCCCTGTCTACACACTCTGTGTATGAGCTGCCTCCAGAGCCTGGAGCCCTTCAGCATGCTGGAAAGAGGGCAGAACCTGGCCGCCCAGCGAAGCGTCCTGTGCCCTGTGTGCGACTCCGAAGTATCGCTGCCGCCCGGAGGAATCCGAGATTTAGTACCGGACCTACTGGCACAAACAGAAGTGCTGCTTGAGCGGCTGCGGCGCGGTGGGGATGAGATGCCATGTGATCTGTGCGGAGACGGAAAGGGAGAGAGGCGCTGCCTGGACTGCAGGGCGACCATGTGCGAGTTCTGCTGCCTGGCACACAGGTGAGACCCGAGGGTGCTGGGGATGACGGGAGGAATACCGCCAGAGCAGTGTACCACTACTTCTGTCACAAAAATCCAGTTTAATCCACGGCAATAACCTGAAGCTGAACTTCAGATCTCTGCCGCAGATTTTCAGTTTGACACGTCATGGATCAGAACTTGGATTTCACCTCGTCCAGTCAGCCATCTGCCATGATTTCTGTGATGAATCCTCACCGTGAATTAAAGGGGTTGTCTCTAGAGATGAGCGAACTTTAAAAAAAAGTCCATTGTCCAGCGTTCGGGTTGTGGTAAGTCGCGCATCCCGTTATGGATTCCACTATCGCGGCATATGGAATCCATAAGGGGCGGCTGCCACCAACCCGAACTGTTGAACAGCCGAAGGACCTGGGGTGACGTCACTGTCATGTGATCAGTGCAGGGGGCGTGGCTCAGCACTGGATTTGATCTCTCCCTTATATATTGTAATCACTTATTTTCTTTTTCCCCCCTCTGGGGTCAGCACTCCTCCCCATTTGGACTAGGTGTTTTTAATTAGCCTTAGCTGCAAGGGGTCTATAAACTCCTACTATCTCTCAGATGCATTTTCTGAGGGCCGTGACTGGGTGAGCTCTTTGCACTCGTTCACATGGTGCAGTACTGCGTGTCTGCCATTGCTGCCTCAGTGCTGTGCTGGCGGGGCGGTGGGACCCAGAGCCAAGGAGGCTTAGCTGCACAGTGGGGTTGCTGTGTGGCTCCTGGGTCCCGCCGTCTGCTGCTGGTGCGGTGCTGGGGCGCCGGTGGTCGCCGCGCACGGCTGCGCCATTTATAGGTTAGAGTAGTTTCCCACTTGTAGAGGCTTCCTTGTCGCGGTTAGTGGGCCTATGCTCTTTGATCAAACTGTATACTAATGCCTCTTATGCAGAGGCAGAGGACAGAGTAATGTAGAAGGCAGAGGACAGGTCTAGGAGGAGGACAGAGTAATGTAGAAGGAGGAGGACAGGTCTAGAAGGAGGACAGAGTAATGTAGAAGGCAGAGGACAGGTCCAGAAGGAGGACAGAGTAATGTAGAAGGCAGAGGACAGGTCCAGGAGGAGGAGGACAGAGTAATGTAGAAGGCAGAGGACAGGTCCAGGAGGAGGAGCACAGAGTAATGGATAAGGCAGAGGACAGGTCTAGAAGGAGGAGCACAGAGTAATGTAGAAGGCAGAGGACAGGTCTAGGAGGAGGAGCACAGAGTAATGTAGAAGGCAGAGGACAGGTCTAGAAGGAGGAGCACAGAGTAATGTAGAAGGCAGAGGACAGGTCCAGAAGGAGGAGCACAGAGTAATGTAGAAGGCAGAGGACAGGTCTAGAAGGAGGAGCACAGAGTAATGTAGAAGGCAGAGGACAGGTCTAGAAGGAGGAGCACAGAGTAATGTAGAAGGCAGAGGACAGGTCCAGAAGGAGGAGCACAGAGTAATGTAGAAGGCAGAGGACAGGTCTAGAAGGAGGAGCACAGAGTAATGTAGAAGGCAGAGGACAGGTCCAGAAGGATGAGCACAGAGTAATGTAGAAGGCCGAGGACAGGTCAAGAAGGAGAACAGAGTAATGTAGGAGGTAGAGGACAGGTCTAGAAGGAGAACAGAGTAATGTAGGAGGTAGAGGACAGGTCTAGAAGGAGGAGGACAGAGTAATTTAGGAGGTAGAGGACAGGTCCAGAAGGAGGAGCACAGAGTAATGTAGAAGGCAGAGGACAGGTCTAGGAGGAGGAGCACAGAGTAATGTAGAAGGCAGAGGACAGGTCCAGAAGGAGGAGCACAGAGTAATGAAGGCAGAGGACAGGTCTAGAAGGAGGAGCACAGAGTAATGTAGAAGGCAGAGGACAGGTCCAGCAGGATGAGCACAGAGTAATGTAGAAGGCCGAGGACAGGTCAAGAAGGAGGACAGAGTAATGTAGAAGGCAGAGGACAGGTGTAGAAGGAGGAGCACAGAGTAATGTAGGAGGTAGAGGACAGGTCCAGAAGGAGGAGCACAGAGTAATGTAGAAGGCAGAGGACAGGTCTAGAAGGCGGAGCACAGAGTAATGTAGGAGGCAGAGGACAGGTCAAGAAGGAGGACAGAGTAATGTAGGAGGCAGAGGACAGAGTAATGTAGGAGGCAGAGGACAGGTCTAGAAGGAGGACAGAGTAATGTAGAAGGCAGAGGACAGGTCAAGGAGGAGGACAGAGTAATGTAGAAGGCAGAGGACAGGTCCAGAAAGAGGAGGACAGAGTAATGTAGAAGGCAGAGGACAGGTCCAGAAAGAGGAGGACAGAGTAATGTAGAAGGCAGAGGACAGGTCCAGAAAGAGGAGGACAGAGTAATGTAGAAGGCAGAGGACAGGTCCAGTAGTAGGAGGACAGAGTAATGTAGAAGGCAGAGGACAGGTCTATGAGGAGGAGCACAGAGTAATGTCCTCCTACTACTGGACCTGTCCTCTGCCTTCTACATTACTGTGTCCACCTACTACTGGACCTGTCCTCTGCCTTCTACATTACTGTGTCCACCTACTACTGGACCTGTCCTCTGCCTTCTACATTACTCTGTCCTCCTACTACTGGACCTGTCCTCTGCCTTCTACATTACTCTGTTCTCCTTCTTGACCTGTCCTCTGCCTTCTACATTACTCTGTCCTCCTCCTTCTACACATGTCCTCTGCCTTCTACATTACTCTGTGCTCCTCCTCCTGGACCTGTCCTCTGCCTTCTACATTACTCTGTCCTCCTCCTTCTAGACCTGTCCTCTGCCTTCATACTTACCTGTGCCCTCTCTAGACCCGTCCTCTGCCTTCTGCATTCTCGTGCCCTCCTTCTAGACCTGTCCCTCGCCTTCTACATTACCTGTCATCTCCTGGACGCGTCCTGCCTCTGCTATTACTCTGTGCACTCTGGACCTGTCACTCTGCCTTCTCATGCTCTGTCCTCACTCCTTCTGGACCTGTCCTCTGCCTTACTACATGGTACTCTGTGCGCTCACTCTGGACCTGTCCTCTGCGCTTCTGCTTGCGTCTGTGCTCTCGTTCTGACCTGCTCTGCCTTCTACTGCTCCTGTCTCTCCTTCTGGACACTGTCCTCTGCCTTCACGTGCTGCTGTGCTCACTCCTGGACCTGTCCTCTCGCCTTCTGCATTACTCTGTCTCCTCCTTCTGGACCTGTCCTCTGCATCTCACTCTGTGCTCTCCTTCAGACCTGTCTCTGCCTTTACGTCCATCGCTTCTAGACCTGTCCTCTGCCTTCACACTTACCTGTCTCCCTCCTTCTAGACTCGTCCTCTGCCGTCTACTGGCTCTCTGTGCTCCTCCTTCTGGACCTGTCCTCTGCCTTCTACATTACTCTGTCCTCCTCCTTCTAGACCTGTCCTCTGCCTTCTACATTACTCTGTCCTCCTCCTGGACCTGTCCTCTGCCTTCTACATTACTCTGTCCTCCTCCTCCTGGACCTGTCCTCTGCCTTCTACATTACTCTGTCCTCCTCCTGGACCTGTCCTCTGCCTTCTACATTACTCTGTCCTCCTCCTCCTGGACCTGTCCTCTGCCTTCTACATTACTCTGTGCTCCTTCTCCTAGACCTGACCTCTGCCTTCTACATTACTCTGTCCTCCTCCTGGACCTGTCCTCTGCCTTCTACATTACTCTGTCCTCCTCCTTCTGGACCTGTCCTCCATCTAGTATACTACTCTACCCTACTCCTCCTGGACCTATATGGTACTATAGTAATAATAAGCCATCACAGACGAGATGACAGAACCCCTTTAATATTTTATTTCCTCTTCTTCTGTGATTTGCATATTAACAGAGTCTGTCAGCAGGAAATTCCCTGTTACACCCAGCACAGTGCCCGCAGCTAGCTCAGTCCTGCTAATCCATCTGCCAGTGAGCAGGTGCACCGAGGGCAGGTCCAAGCCACTCTGTGCACCCTTGCTCCTCCCCCTTCCTTTCTCTTTCTCTCCTCTATTGATAGGGTCAGATTCCTGCAAAGTCATGTAACTTGGCCCTGTCAGTGGAAAAGGGAGGAGCAGTGTACAGCATAATGGCAGAAGCACAGGATGAGGAGCAGAGTACAGAGTGATGGGAGGAGCACAGGATGAGGGGCAGAGTACAGAGTGATGGGAGGAGCACAGGGTGAGGAGCAGAGTACAGAGTGATGGGAGGAGCACAGGATGAGGGGCAGAGTACAGAGTGATGGGAGGAGCACAGGGTGAGGAGCAGAGTACAGAGTGATGGGAGGAGCACAGAGTGATGGGAGGAGCACAGGATGAGGAGCAGAGTACAGAGTGATGGGAGGAGCACAGGATGAGGAGCAGAGTACAGAGTGATGAGAGGAGCACAGGGTGAGGAGCAGAGTACAGAGTGATGGGAGGAGCACAGGATGAGGAGCAGAGTACAGAGTGATGGGAGGAGCACAGGATGAGGAGCAGAGTACAGAGTGATGAGAAGAGCACAGGATGAGGAGCAGAGTACAGAGTGATGAGAGGAGCACAGGATGAGGAGCAGAGTACAGTGTGATGGGAGGAGCACAGGATGAGGAGCAGAGTACAGAGTGATGGGAGGAGCACAGGATGAGGAGCAGAGTACAGAGTGATGGGAGGAGCACAGGATGAGGAGCAGAGTACAGAGTGATGAGAGGAGCACAGGATGAGGAGCAGAGTACAGAGTGATGAGAGGAGCACAGGATGAGGAGCAGAGTACAGAGTGATGGGAGGAGCACAGGATGAGGGCAGAGTACAGAGTGAGGGAGGAGTACAGAGTGATGGGAGGAGCACAGGATGAGGAGCAGAGTACAGAGTGATGGGAGGAGCACAGGATGAGGAGCAGAGTACAGAGGGAAGGGAGGAGCACAGGATGAGGAGCAGAGTACAGAGTGATGGGAGGAGCACAGGATGAGGGGCAGAGTACAGAGTGATGAGAGGAGCACAGGATGAGGAGCAGAGTACAGTGTGATGGGAGGAGCACAGGATGAGGAGCAGAGTACAGAGTGATGGGAGGAGCACAGGATGAGGAGCAGAGTACAGAATGATAGGAGGAGCACAGGATGAGGGGCAGAGTACAGAGTGATGGGAGGAGCACAGGATAAGGAGCAGAGTACAGAGTAACCGGGAGGAGCACAGGATGAGGAGCAGAGTACAGAGTGAGGGAGAAGCACAGGATGAGGGGCAGAGTACAGAGTGAGGGAGGAGTACAGAGTGATGAGAGGAGCACAGGATGAGGAACAGAGTACAGAGTGATAGGAGGAGCACAGGATGAGGAGCAGAGTACAGAGTGAGGGAGGAGCACAGGATGAGGAGCAGAGTACAGAGTGATGGGAGGAGCACAGGAAGAGGGGCAGAGTACAGAGTGATGGGAGGAGCACAGGATGAGGAGCAGAGTACAGAGTGATAGGAGGAGCACAGGATGAGGAGCAGAGTACAGAGTGATAGGAGGAGCAGAGTACAGAGTGATGGGAGGAGCAGAGTACAGAGTGATGGGAGGAGCAGAGTACAGAGTGAAGGGAGGAGCAGAGTACAGAGTGATGAGAGGAGCACAGGATGAGGAGCAGAGTACAGAGTGATGAGAGGAGCACAGGATGAGAAGCAGAGTACAGAGTGAGGGAGGAGTACAGAGTGATGGGAGGAGCACAGGATGAGGAGCAGAGTACAGAGTGAGGGAGGAGCACAGTATGAGGAGCAGAGTACAGAGTCATGGGAGGAGCACAGAATGAGGAGCAGAGTACAGAGTGATGGGAGGAGCACAGGATGAGGAGCAGAGTACAGAGTGATAGGAGGAGCACAGGATGAGGAGCAGAGTACAGAGTGATAGGAGGAGCACAGGATGAGGAGCAGAGTACAGAGTGATAGGAGGAGCACAGGATGAGGAGCAGAGTACAGAGTCAGGGAGGAGCAGAGTACAGAGTGGTGGGAGGAGCACAGGATTAGGAGCAGAGTACAGAGTGGTGGGAGGAGCACAGGATGAGGAGCAGAGTACAGAGTGATAGGAGGAGCACAGGATGAGGAGCAGAGTACAGAGTGATAGGAGGAGCACAGGATAAGGAGCAGAGTACAGAGTGATGAGAAGAGCACAGGATGAGGAGCAGAGTACAGAGTGATAGGAGGAGCACAGGATAAGGAGCAGAGTACAGAGTGATGGGAGGAGCACAGGGTGAGGAGCAGAGTACAGAGTGATGAGAGGAGCACAGGATGAGGAGCAGAGTACAGAGTGAGGGAGGAGCACAGGATGAGGAGCAGAGTACAGAGTGATGGGAGGAGCAGAGGATGAGGAGCAGAGTACAGAGTGATGAGAGAAGCACAGGATGAGGAGCAGAGTACAGAGTGATAGGAGGAGCACAGGATAAGGAGCAGAGTACAGAGTGATAGGAGGAGCACAGGATGAGGAGCAGAGTACAGAGTGATGGGAGGAGCAGAGGATGAGGAGCAGAGTACAGAGTGAAGGGAGGAGCACAGGATGAGGAGCAGAGTACAGAGTGATGGGAGGAGCACAGGGTGAGGAGCAGAGTACAGAGTGATGAGAGGAGCACAGGATGAGGAGCAGAGTACAGAGTGAGGGAGGAGCACAGGATGAGGAGCAGAGTACAGAGTGATGGGAGGAGCACAGGATGAGGAGCAGAGTACAGAGTGATGGGAGGAGCACAGGATGAGGAGCAGAGTACAGAGTGATGGGAGGAGCACAGGATGGGGAGCAGAGTACAGAGTGATGGGAGGAGCACAGGATGAGGAGCAGAGTACAGAGTGATGGGAGGAGCACAGGATGAGGAGCAGAGTACAGAGTGATGGGAGGAGCACAGGATGAGGAGCAGAGTACAGAGTGATGGGAGGAGCACAGGATGAGGAGCAGAGTACAGAGTGATGGGAGGAGCACAGGATGAGGAGCAGGTGAGGGGTACAGAGTGATGGGAGGAGCACAGGATGAGGAGCAGAGTACAGAGTGATGGGAGGAGCACAGGATGAGGAGCAGAGTACAGAGTGATGGGAGGAGCACAGGATGAGGAGCAGAGTACAGAGTGATGGGAGGAACACAGGATGAGGAGCAGAGTACAGAGTGATGGGAGGAGCAGAGGATGAGGAGCAGAGTACAGAGTGATGGGAGGAGCACAGGGTGAGGAGCAGAGTACAGAGTGATGGGAGGAGCACAGGGTGAGGAGCAGAGTACAGAGTGATGAGAGGAGCACAGGGTGAGGAGCAGAGTACAGAGTGAGGGAGGAGCACAGGATGAGGAGCAGAGTACAGAGTGAGGGAGGAGCCAATGTTAGAGGGAGGAGCATATGATGAGAGAAGCAGAGACTGCAGAGATTGAGAAGCAGAGGGTGAAGAGAGGAAAGCACACCGGATGGAAGAGGAGCCCAGGGTTTAGGTTTAGAGGAGTATGAGATGAGGACATATTAACTGTCTCAGCAGGGGGTAAAGCAGCCCCTCTCCATATACCCAGGGATCATGTGATCGGTCATGTGACCACTGGATTTAGTGTGGGGCCCCTCTGTCTTCTCTATGGGTCTGAGTGGTCACTCACAGAAGGAGCAGCAGGATCTCTGTGGGAGGCCTTCGCCTCGGGGATTTCTGCCGGTATTATTAGTATTTCTATTATTATGGGATGTTTTGTCTTTGTTCTCAACAACAACCATGAAGCACCAGATTTCCCGGTCTCTCCGCAGATTTCCCCTCCTCGTCATACTCCACATTTCTCAATCTTCTCGATACTTTCCTTCACTCGTTTCGTTTCTGCTTTTTTCTCCGACACGTTTCATGGGTGGGGTCTGTGGCCTCGGATCCCACCGCTGCCCCCTCTGGAGTCTGAGGCTTCTGACAGAATAAGATTTTATACCCGACCCTCGGCGCTGATGACTCCATATTGTATCAGGAGTGGGTCCGAACAGGAGGACCACGCGTCTAACAAATACTGACTGTGTGAATGTGGCCTCACCCTGACCTGGGCTGTGCTTCCGCTGCTGGCAGTCTCCTTATCTGACACACCCAGCCGGCCGGCGGGGACTCCATGGGTCTGTGGTGAACGTTATCAGTACATGCAGGGAGCTCCGAGGCATCACAGTCCAGTGACTTATCAGGACCACCCCAGTATCTGCAGAACACAACTACTACCCCCATCAGACAAGAATAGAGTATGGGGACGCCCATCTGTAGGGGAAGGGACACGGACAGCAGGGAAATAGAAGTGTCAGCAGACGACCCTATATGAGATTACACCCCAAAATAGAGAAAAATGTCCCCCTGAAATCAGAACCCCAAGTAAAGTCCATATAGTAATACAATGTCACACCCCTTATACTACAGGAACATCTATTACTGCTGACAACCTGCCTGTATATCCTGTCTGAGGGGTAGTCACAGCCCCGCCTCCTGCTGATGACATCACTGATATAATGACATGTGATCAGACATGAGATCCACACCTTATACTACAGGAACATCTATTACTGCTGACAACCTGCCTGTATATCCTGTCTGAGGGGTAGTCACAGCCCCGCCCCCTGCTGATGACATCACTGATATAATGACATGTGATCAGACATGAGATCCACACCTTATACTACAGGAACATCTATTACTGCTGACAACCTGCCTGTATATCCTGTCTGAGAGGTAGTCACAGCCCCGCCCCTGCTGATGACATCACTGATATAATGACATGTGATCAGACATGAGATCCACACCCTTATACTACAGGAACATCTATTACTGCTGACAACCTGCCTGTATATCCTGTCTGAGAGGTAGTCACAGCCCCGCCCCTGCTGATGACATCACTGATATAATGACATGTGATCAGACATGAGATCCAACACCTTATACTACAGGAACATCTATTACTGCTGACAACCTGCCTGTATATCCTGTCTGAGAGGTAGTCACAGCCCCGCCCCTGCTGATGACATCACTGATATAATGACATGTGATCAGACATGAGATCCACACACCTTATACTACAGGAACATCTATTACTGCTGACAACCTGCCTGTATATCCTGTCTGAGAGGTAGTCACAGCCCCGCCCCCTGCTGATGACATCACTGATATAATGACATGTGATCAGACACGAGATCCACCCCTTATACTACAGGAACATCTATTACTGCTGACAACCTGCCTGTATATCCTGTCTGAGAGGTAGTCACAGCCCCGCCTCTGCTGATGACATCACTGATATAATGACATGTGATCAGACATGAGATCCACACCTTATACTACAGGAACATCTATTACTGCTGACAACCTGCCTGTACATCCTGTCTGAGAGGTAGTCACAGCCCCGCCCCCTGCTGATGACATCACTGATATAATGTCAGGAGTGTAGAGCTGTGATGATCCTGGGAGGTGAAATGAGCAGATAATTAACATATCCATCTTGTTATCCTGTGCAGACGACAGAAGCGCACGGCCGGCCACTCCCTGCTGCCCCTGCAGGACCTCCCTCCAGGCTCCTCTCTGTCTCCAGCTCCAGTCTGCCCCCTCCATCCTCTGGAGGAGCTGCGCCTGTTCTGTGAGTCCTGTGCCCTTCCGTCCTGTCGGGACTGTGCTCTGGTCAAGCACTTGGGACACGAGATCCGTCCGGTCGTGGACGTTGCAGGGAGGCATCGAGCGCAGTTGCATGGCGCGTTAGTAAAGTCTGAACCTCAGCTGGAGGCCCTGGAAAAGGCACTTCGTACCGTGCAGGAAGTGGGAGAAGATTTAAAGAGTAGTGCGAACCTTCTGCGGAAGGAGGTGGAGGCTTTCACGGAGGGCTATATACGCGCAATTCAGGATCATAAAGTGCGGCTCCTCCAAGACATAGAGGAGGAAGTGCGCCGGAAAGACCAAGCCTTGAGCCTACAAAGAGCTCGGATACATCAGCAGCTGGCGGACGTCCGAACTGCCACCACATTCACTCGAGACCTGCTGGACCACGGACCAGACCTTCACATTGTCCGAGCCAAGGCCTTGGTAAGTGGTCGCTTGAAGGAACTAAACCAAGGAGACCATAGCCAAATGGAACAAACAGAGGCCGACAGGATTGTCTTCAATGCCACCGAGAAGGCAGCACTATGCCAAGGCTATCAGATGTATGGCGTGGTGAAAAGAGGTGGTGTGGATCCCGAGAGGTGCCAGGTCCGAGGACAAGGTGATCTGTTTAGAAGCTTCTTGTTTACCCTGTGATATGGAATATAATGACACAGATGAGGTTTCCTGATCTCCGGTGTCCTCTAAAAATGTCCTCAGGTCTCCAGACTGTGCAGCAGGGAAAACTCTCCAGCTTCACCCTCACCTGTAACACTAACTCTGGAGATCAGCGGGAACATAGAGGGGCACCACCTAGGGCCATTATTCTGCATAAGGAATCGGGCAGGTCAGTCTCCTCAGTGTCTGTACATTCAGTACCTAACACCTTCTCAAACTTGGCTCGTGAATTCTGTTACTGTCTTCCATAATGACACCAATGACTGGCGGATGGTGTTTTGGTTCTCCTTTCTTCGAATTAGATGCCTGGGTGGTGGGTTGGGGCTGCTCCCTCTAGATAAATCATGTGGTCATGGGCGGTGTCCCCTAGGTTGTACGTTTGGTCTCTTTTCTCCAGAATAGATGATCTGATCGTGGATTGAGACTCCACTTCACTTTAAAGTATAAATGCCAGGGTGGTAGGTTGGGTCTCCTTTCTCCAGAATAGATGCCTGGTGGTAGGTTGGGTCTCCTTTCTCCAGAATAGATGCCTGGTGGTAGGTTGGGTTTGCTCTCTTCTTAATAAATGCTTGGTGGTAGGTTGGGTCTCCTTTCTCCAGAATAGATGCCTGATGGTAGGTTGGGTTTGCTCTCTTCAAAACAGGTGCCTGGTGGTAGGTTGGTTCTCCCTTCTCCAGATTAGATGCCTGGTGGTAGGTTGGGTCTCCGTTCTCCAGAATGGATGCATGGTGGTAGGTCGGGTCTCCGTTCTCCAGAATAGATGCCTGGTGGTAGGTTGGGTCTCCGTTCTCCAGAATAGATGCCTGGTGGTAGGTCGGGTCTTCATTCTCTACAGTACTCCACTTGTGTCTCCAATTCACTTTAAAGTATAAATGCCTGGGTGGTTGATAGGGTCTCCCTTTCCCATAATAGATGCCTTGGTGGAAAGCTGAGTCTCCTTACTACATAGCTGGCATTTACTTGGGTTTACTCTTTTCAGAATTGGTGCCTTGGTCGTAGGATGGGTCCCCTCTCTCCAGAATACATGATAGGAAGGTGGGTTCTACTCTCCAGAATAGATGCTGAGGTGTTAGTTTAGGTCTCCTTTCTCCTGAAGAGATACAGGGATGGTAGGTTGGGTCTTCTTTCTACAGAATAATGTTGGGGTGGTAGGTTGGGTCTTCATTCTCCAGAATAGATGCTTGGTCGGGTCTCCTTTCTCCAGTATAGATGCCTGGTGGTAGGTTGGGTCTCATTTCTCCAGAATAGATGCCTGGTGGTAGGTTGGGTCTCCTTTCTCCAGTATAGATGCCTGGTGGTAGGTTGTGTCTCATTTCTTCAGAATAGATGCCTGGTGGTAGGTTGGGTCTCCTTTCTCCAGTATAGATGCCTGGTGGTAGGTTGGGTCTCATTTCTCCAGAATAGATGCCTGGTGGTAGGTTGGGTCTCCGTTCTCCAGAATAGATGCCTTGTGGTAGGTTGGGTCTCCTTTCTCCAGAATAGATGCCTGGTGGTAGGTTGGGTCTTCTTTCTCCAGAATAGATGCCTCGTGGTAGGTTTGGTCTCCTTTCTCCAGAATAGATGCCTTGTGGTAGGTTGGGTCTCCTTTCTCCAGAATAGATGCCTGGTGGTAGGATGGGTCTTCTTTCTCCAGAATAGATGCCTGGTGGTAGGATGGGTCTCCCTTCTCCAGAGTAGATGCCTGGTGGTAGGTTGGGTCTCCGTTCTCCAGAATGGATGCATGGTGGTAGGTCGGGTCTCCGTTCTCCAGAATGGATGCCTGGTGGTAGGTCGAGTCTTCGTTCTCCAGAATGGATGCCTTGTGGTAGGTTGGTCTCCGTTCTCCAGAATGGATGCCTGGTCATAGGTCAGGTCTCCTTTATCCAGAATAGATGCTTGGTAGTAGGTTGGTTCTCCTTTCTCCAGAATAGATGCCTTGTGGTAGGTTGGGTCTCCTTTCTCCAGAATAGATGCCTGGTGGTAGATTGGGTCTTCTTTCTCCAGAACAGATGCCTGGTGGTAGGATGGGTCTTCTTTCTCCAGAATAGATGCCTGGTGGTAGGTTGGGTCTCCCTTCTCCAGAGTAGATGCCTGGTGGTAGGTTGGGTCTCCGTTCTCCAGAATGGATGGCTGGTGGTAGGTTGGGTCTCCGTTCTCCAGAATGGATGCCTGGTGGTAGGTCGAGTCTTCGTTCTCCAGAATGGATGCCTTGTGGTAGGTTGGGTCTCCGTTCTCCAGAATGGATGCCTGGTCATAGGTCAGGTCTCCTTTATCCAGAATAGATGCCTGATGGTAGGTTGGGTCTTCTTTCTCCAGAATAGATGCCTCGTGGTAGGTTTGGTCTCCTTTCTCCAGAATAGATGCCTGGTGGTAGATTGGGTCTTGCTTTCTCCAGAACAGATGCCTGGTGGTAGGATGGGTCTTCTTTCTCCAGAATAGATGCTGGGGTGATGGGTTGCACTTACTTTCTTCCAGATATCTGATACATACTGTAGAGTGGCTTTGTGGCTGCAGTACCGATAGTGGCCACTCTTGGTTGTAGGCAGTATATCATTATTTTATTATACTATTCATATTGTTGGTCCATATTTACCAGTTTATATGTCACACAGATCTGTGCCAGTCTCCATCGAGGATAACCAAGATGGCACATACCACATATCCTACACCCCAACTGAAGCAGGTCAGGTTTCCATAAGCGTGTGTATGAAAGGACGCCACATCAGGGTAAGAGGCGGAGAGGCCACCACCCAGGAGCAGTGCTGCCACTTATTTTCCTGGAGATGTTAGGGTGCATACTACTGACAATTTATTTTCCACAGGGCTCCCCTTTTGCCGTCAATGTGAGAGCGACATCGCACCAGCATAGTGGGATCTATCACTGCTGCACATTCTGCTCCAGTGGTGGCCAGAAGGATGCCCGCTGTGGATGTGGTGGTTCAATGCCAGGTAAGCGCCCTTATTTTCTCTAAACATACGGCTATCCATTATAAACTGTATATTCTACATATAATTCTTCTCAACCCCTACAGGTGGTTTTCAGGGTTGTGGTCATGGGCACAAAGGTCATCCCGGCCAGTCCCACTGGTCATGTTGTGGATCCACCTCTGAGACATCCGAGTGCAGCGGTGTGAAGGACTCGGCCCCCCGCAATCTGCTCCGCACTGTAGCTTTATGATGGTTGGAGATGTTGAAGGACTCGGCCCCGCAATCTGCTCCGGATCGTAATTTTCTGATGGTTGGAGATGTTGAAGGACGCGGCCCCCCGCAATCTGCTCAGCACTGTAGCTTTATGATGGTTGGAGATGTTGAAGGACGCAGCCCCTGCAATCTGCTCCGGATTGTAATTTTCTGATGGTAGGAGACATTTCTGGGTACTAGTCAGATTCGGTTGCAACCCTGGACTGCGCTTTATGGTCAAAGTGGTGGAAATAGGACGACAATTCATATCTGAGTGCCTACCAAAATACTATAGTGCCCTATAGTGTGTGCAATATTAATCGGGTCTTGAGCCCTTACACAATGTCAGCCTGAGAAGACGGTTTCTTATCCAGGCTGGAAATAATATGGAGGAGTAAAATAAAAATGCCTTAATATTTATATCCCACGGTGCGTCATGTCCTACAGTGTTTTATACCTTAGTAGTCACATTGTCCATGAAGGGAGATAAGGGGCTGCTACAGTGTAGACACCTCCATATTGTAACTCCACTGCAGGGATTGAGAAGTCTTCAGATGTCATTGCCCCCCAACTGCTCGGAGCGAGACCAAAGGGTCCAGGATCAGAATCCTCGTGATTCAGTCGCTGTCTCTGTGCCTTTACACTCCTGGAGATCTCTACCACAACGTGGCAGGAGCCACCCGAGAACAGTCACCTGTATTCAAGGAGAACTTGGAAAACAGACTGACCGAGCTGGAAGCACGTGGGATGGTTGGCGAAGTGTTTGGCAGCCCTGCCAGGTAAGTGCCTCCGGTTATAATAAATCACCTACAGTGTCACCAGACAATCACCCCCACGCATGCTTCTCCAGAGAGAACACCGCATCCTGGACATCATCTCCTCATCCCGCAAAGATACAGAAGACAGAACCAAAGATCTTGCATTTGGATTTGTCAGAACAAATCTCCGCTGTTGTCTGAGATCCTTGGGATCGGCGTGAACTCAGTGGTTCATCTCCATGGCCGATGAGGAGAATACTTCTTGGTCTTTCCTCTGTTGATCCTCATGTACGAAGGTCAGGGGCAGACTGGGAACTTAAAGTGGCCCTGGAAAAAATACTAAAAGTGGCCCTGTTTTGTAGTCGGGTCCAAAATGATGGAAGGCAGGGCCAGCAATACCATATTGTGGCACATTCTACCGCCCCAACAGTGCCAAATACCACAGTCCATCACAAAACACAACCCCAAAAACATCCACTGGCCGGCCGTGAGGAGGGTCCAAGCGGCCCCCCGGGCATCAGCCCACTGGGAAATTTCCGTGTAAGGGCTATGGCCAATCGGCCCCCGACAGAGGTTTCATCACGGCACCTGTTCCGCTGCACACTTTCTAAGTTGCTGGATTTTTCAGGATTGATACCTTGTGCAGTCTAGACATTGATTATCATCGTCTTCCCACATTCTTCACGTCAAACCTCCAGAAATGTTCTAGATAAAAATGTTTTCACTGAATTTTTCTCTCATAGAGACAGCAACACCCAGGCATCAACTGCACGGTTCAAAATAAAGACGAATTTCAAGAGTTTGCAGTGAATCCCCATCTTTTATCACCAGGTTGTCTTTAAAGATCATGAAAGCCACTTGTCTCTCTCGGAAGCTTCTTACGTTTAGAACTGGCACTGGAGTCATGGAGAGGCCGGCGCCTGCACATAACTGCGGCGAATCCACCGTCAGCGCACGGGCTTTATTAAGACCGGCATCTAAAGCATAGGTCTTAATAAATGTGCCCCATGGTTTTATCTGCTGGACTCTGCAGGATGAAGCATAGTGTAGCGCACTATTCCCCCACATACATATTAACCATAGGATTGTAGGGCCAAAAAGGACATTCACAGATCAACCTGTTACCTGCAAAGTGGATCCAGAGGAAGGAAAAAAAAATCCCGTGAAGAAGAAATCAAGTCTCACTGCTCTTACAGTAAAGAGTCCATAGTCTCACTGCTCTTACAGTAAAGAGTCCATAGTCTCACTGCTCTTACAGTAAAGAGTCCATAGTCTCACCGCTCTTACAGTAAAGAGTCCATAGTCTCACTGCTCTTACAGTAAAGAGTCCATAGTCTCACTGCTCTTACAGTATAGAGTCCATAGTCTCACTGCTCTTACAGTATAGAGTCCATAGTCTCACTGCTCTTACAGTAAGGAGTCCATAGTCTCACTGATCTTACAGTAAAGAATCCATGGTCTCGCTGCTCATACAGTAAAGAGTCCATAGTCTCACTGCTCTTACAGTAAAGAGTCCATAGTCTCACTGCTCTTACAGTATAGAGTCCATAGTCTCACTGCTCTTACAGTATAGAGTCCATAGTCTCACTGCTCTTACATACACTCTCATAGACGTCTATAGGTGACAGTCACAGCTTACCTCCTCCTCCTCCTGCACAGGGACCTCCGGACCTCCTGTATACACTGGATCACAATGTGCGCACAGCGCCGCTCACCACTAGAGTACGGTCAGGGCCAACAGTGATTGAGACAGATAAATATCTAAAACTGCTTTATTACACGACACATATAGAAGACGCCACACAATGGACATATAAATATAAAGTGTCTCTGAGCACAGTATAAACGCGTCAGCCAGAAGAGCCCCTGTGACCTGTGACCTGGAGGTGCCCGAAACATTAACTAGACCCCAAACAGCAGACGCAGGTCTGTCAGTGTGAGCTTGGTGAACGTGCTGCCATTTCCAGTCAGAACCTTCTTGGCCAAATCCTTCTTCTTCTCCTGGAGCTGAGAGATTTTCTCCTCTACCGTCCCCTGACAGACGAACCTGCCAAGAAGAGAAATGCCCTATCCAATCAGTGCAAAAGAACGGCAGGCTCCAGGGGCAACGGGATAGGAGCGAGCGTCCACAGCAAGGAGGGCAGCGGGATAGGAGCGAGCGTCCACAGCAAGGAGGGCAGCGGGATAGGAGCGAGCGTCCACAGCGAGGAGGGCAGCGGGATAGGAGCGAGCGTCCACAGCGAGGAGGGCAGCGGGATAGGAGCGAGCGTCCACAGCGAGGAGGGCAGCGGGATAGGAGCGAGCGTCCACAGCGAGGAGGGCAGCGGGATAGGAGCGAGCGTCCACAGAGAGGAGGGCAGCGGGATAGGAGCGAGCGTGCACAGAGAGGAGGGCAGCGGGATAGGAGCGAGCGTCCACAGAGAGGAGGGCAGCGGGATAGGAGCGAGCGTGCACAGAGAGGGGGGGCAGCGGGATACGAGCGAGCGTCCACAGAGAGGAGGGCAGCGGGATACAAGCGAGCGTCCACAGAGAGGAGGGCAGCGGGATACGAGCGTCCACAGAGAGGAGGGCAGCGGGATACGAGCGAGTCCACAGAGAGGAGGGCAGCGGGATACGAGCGTCCACAGAGAGGAGGGCAGCGGGATACGAGCGCCCACAGAGAGGAGGGCAGCGGGATACGAGCGAGCGTCCACAGAGAGGAGGGCAGCGGGATACGAGCGTCCACAGAGAGGAGGGCAGCGGGATACGAGCGTCCACAGAGAGGAGGGCAGCGGGATACGAGCGTCCACAGAGAGGAGGGCAGCGGGATACGAAGGCCCACAGAGAGGAGGGCAGCGGGATACGAAGCGTCCACAGAGAGGAGGGCAGCGGGATACGACAGCGTCCACAGAGAGGAGGGCAGCGGGATACGAGCGCCCACAGAGAGGAGGGCAGCGGGATACGAGCGTCCACAGAGAGGAGGGCAGCGGGATACGAGCGTCCACAGAGAGGAGGACAGCGGGATACGAGCGTCCACAGAGAGGAGGACAGCGGGATACGAGCGTCCACAGAGAGGAGGGCAGCGGGATACGAGCGTCCACAGAGAGGAGGGCAGCGGGATACGAGCGTCCACAGAGAGGAGGGCAGCGGGATACGAGCGGTCCACAGAGAGGAGGGCAGCGGGATACGAGCGTCCACAGAGAGGAGGGCAGCGGGATACGAGCGTCCACAGAGAGGAGGGCAGCGGGATACGAGCGTCCACAGAGAGGAGGGCAGCGGGATACGAGCGTCCACAGAGAGGAGGGCAGTGGGATACGAGCGTCCACAGAGAGGGCAGCGGAATAGAAGCGAGCGTCCATAGAGAGGAGGGCAGCGGGATAGAGCATGCACAGAGAGAAGGACAGCGGGATAGGAGCGTCCACAGAGAGGAGGGCAGCGGGATACGAGCATCCACAGCGAGGAGGGCAGCGGGATACGAGCGAGCATCCACGGCGAGGAGGGCAGCGGGATAGGAGCGAGCATCCGCAGCGAGGAGGGCAGCGGGATAGGAGCGTCCACAGCGAGGAGGACAGCGGGATACGAGCGTCCACAGAGAGGAGGGCAGCGGGATACGAGCGAGCGTCCACAGAGAGGAGGGCAGCGGGATACGAGCGTCCACAGAGAGGAGGGCAGCGGGATACGAGCCTCCACAGAGAGGAGGGCAGCGGGATAGGAGCGAGCGTCCACAGAGAGGAGGGCAGCGGGATACGAGCGTCCACAGAGAGGAGGGCAGCGGAATAGGAGCGAGCGTCCACAGAGAGGAGGGCAGCGGGATACGAGCGAGCGTCCACAGAGAGGAGGGCAGCGGGATACGAGCGGCTCCACAGAGAGGAGGGCAGCGGGATACGAGCAGCCCACAGAGAGGAGGGCAGCGGGATACGAGCGGCCCACAGAGAGGAGGGCAGCGGGATACGAGCGGCCCACAGAGAGGAGGGCAGCGGGATACGAGAGGCCCACAGAGAGGAGGGCAGCGGGATACGAGAGGCCCACAGAGAGGAGGGCAGCGGGATACGAAGCGCCCACAGAGAGGAGGGCAGCGGGATACGAAGCGCCCACAGAGAGGAGGGCAGCGGGATACGAGCGGCCCACAGAGAGGAGGGCAGCGGGATACGAACGAGCCCACAGAGAGGAGGGCAGCGGGATACGAAAGCGCCCACAGAGAGGAGGGCAGCGGGATACGAGCGTCCACAGAGAGGAGGGCAGCGGGATACGAAGCGTCCACAGAGAGGAGGGCAGCGGGATACGAGCGCCCACAGAGAGGAGGGCAGCGGGATAGAGCGAGCGTCCACAGAGAGGAGGGCAGCGGGATAGGAGCAGCTCCACAGAGAGGAGGGCAGCGGGATAGTGAGCGCCCACAGAGAGGAGGGCAGCGGGATACGAACGGCCCACAGAGAGGAGGGCAGCGGGATACGAGCGGCTCCACAGAGAGGAGGGCAGCGGGATACGAGCAGGCCCACAGAGAGGAGGGCAGCGGGATACGAAAGGCCCACAGAGAGGGAGGGCAGCGGGATACGAGCGCCCACAGAGAGGAGGGCAGCGGGATACGAGCGAGCCTCCACAGAGAGGAGGGCAGCGGGATACGAGAGCGCTCCACAGAGAGGAGGGCAGCGGGATACGAAGGCGCCCACAGAGAGGGGAGGGCAGCGGGATACGAGCAGGCCCACAGAGAGGAGGGCAGCGGGATACGAGCGCCCACAGAGAGGAGGGCAGCGGGATACGAAAGCGCCCACAGAGAGGAGGGCAGCGGGATACGAGCGGCCCACAGAGAGGAGGGCAGCGGGATACGAGCGAGCCCACAGAGAGGAGGGCAGCGGGATAGGAGCGAGCTCCACAGAGAGGAGGGCAGCGGGATACGAAGCGTCCACAGAGAGGAGGGCAGCGGGATACGAGCGAAGGCCCACAGAGAGGAGGGCAGCGGGATACGGAAGGCCCACAGAGAGGAGGGCAGCGGGATACGAACGGCCCACAGAGAGGAGGGCAGCGGGATACGAGCGGTCCACAGAGAGGAGGGCAGCGGGATACGAGCGGCCCACAGAGAGGAGGGCAGCGGGATACGAGCGTCCACAGAGAGGAGGGCAGCGGGATACGAGCGTCCACAGAGAGGAGGGCAGTGGGATAGGAGCGTCCACAGAGAGGAGGGCAGCGGGATAGGAGCGTCCACAGCGAGGAGGGCAGCGGGATAGGAGCGTCCACAGAGAGGGCAGCGGAATAGGAGCGAGCGCCCATAGAGAGGGCAGCGGGATAGAGCATGCACAGAGAGGAGGGCAGCGGGATACGAGCATGCACAGAGAGGAGGGCAGCGGGATACGAGCGAGCGTCCACAGAGAGGAGGGCAGCGGGATACTGTGAATGAGGGCGAGAGCTGATGTGGGGAAGGACAGCCTCTAGAGCGCGCTGCTGATGGGACTGTAAGTCTCCGGACGTCTCCTCACCTGTGAATGACCACGTCCTTGCGCTGTCCCACCCGGTAGATCCGGTCACAGGCCTGATCCTCCAAAGCCGGATTCCTGAAACAATATATCAGGTAATTATGAGCTCAGCGAACCTCAGGACCCCGAAATTACCGCCCGAACCCCCCCGACCCCGGCTCCTCTGTGTGTCAGGAGACAGTGCCCCCCTTCATACACCCGCTCGTTGTTTATCCTCAGCTTCAGCCTATCTGGGAGGAACATACAGCTCAGGGACCAGGATGAACACAATGCCAGAACTGCAGTAGACACTGACACTGCAGAGATGGAATGCAGGGTCAGAACTTACCAGTGACTGATCCCTTTGCGGTCTTTCTTCTAATGCTGTGCTCCATCATGTCTCCAGTCACATCCAGAGCTGCAGTCACTGTTTTCAGTGCTGGACATGACAAGCTCAGCCTGCGCTGTGGAGCGCCCCCTAATGTAACCCCCCACAGTACACCCACCCCCGGGGTCAAGAGGTGGTTACCAGTGCATGTCCATCAGGAAGAGGTGATTTCCACCAATCAGGTTCAGCCCCACACCTCCAGCGCAGAGCGACACCAGCATGACCTGCACGGGAGAAGCAAAGACGTCACTTCCGCGTCCACAGAGCGTAGATCCTGAGGTCACATGACCCCTGCAGTGCATTCTGGGAATTCCGCAGCCTTCCTACCTGTGGTCCTCGGGGGTTGGTATTGAACTCCTCCACAATGTCCATCCGGAGCTTAGGGTTGATGGAGCCGTCGATGGTGGCATGAGACATCCCGATGCGCTTTAGATGGACGGCCACGATCCTCAGCATGCTGGTCCACTGCGAGACGACGACGCTGCGGGCGAGAGGACACCAGTAGAGCTGGGTGACAACCAACATGGCCGCCAGCACACGGCGCAGAGGAGCTCACAGCTACTGGGGTTGGATTTCACATCAAAATGGGAAAAACCCTCCAAAAATGTCACTTTATGTGTTTGCAGTAAATCTTGGCGCACGACCCGGGGACAACTGCATTGTTAACCCCTTAGCGACATCATTCATTTTAGCCTTAAGGAGCGGGAACATTTCCCTCCTTGTGTTCCAGCAGGGGGGGGAGAACATGGAGCGCGCTGAGAGCAGCATGCGCCATGTTGTCTGATACTAGGCTGTGTGTGATAATTCGATACCCGATGCAACCCTAGTCAGCTCTGCCAGCGCCCCGACCCCCTCCAGACTGAAGGGGGCGGCTGTTCTCGCTGCTCATATCTCTGGACAGGTGGCAGATAGAGATATGGGCCTTGCATCCGGAAGCCGCCTCACAGGGATTGGCTGAGCAGCCGTTGCTGGCAATTCCTGTGTCGAGCTGTGACACATAGGCCGAGAGCAGCGGCGTGGATGGAGAGGGGGTACGACACCCACTGTGAGCCGTATATAAACTACCCAACCCCTTTAACAGCCTCCTTCCATTGATTAACACAGGGAAAACCTGGGGCCCCAGAGACCTCACCTCTTCTGGGGAATAGTGCTAGAGTTTATGGTCTTCAGTCTGGAGATAAGGGCGTCGATCTAGAGAAATAAAGAGAGATCAATGACATCACTGACTACTCTCGACCCCCCCAGTTTTCATCCTGAGGTCCTGGCAGCACTGACTACTGTCGACCCCCCCAGTTTTCATCCTGAGGTCCTGGCATCACTGACTACTCTCGACCCCCTCCAGTTTTCATCCTGGGGTCCTGGCATCACTGACTACTGTCGACCCCCTCAGTTTTCATCCTGAGGTCCTGGCAGCACTCACTACTCTCGACCCCCTCCAGTTTTCATCCCGAGGTCCTGGCAGAACTGACTACACTCGACCCCCCCCCCAGTTTTCATCCCGAGGTCCTGGCAGTACTGACTACTGTCGACCCCCCCAGTTTCATCCTGAGGTCCTGGCAGCACTGACTACTGTCGACCCCCCCAGTTTCATCCCGAGGTCCTGGCATCACTGACTACACTCGACCCCCCCCCCAGTTTTCATCCCGAGGTCCTGGCATCACTGACTACTGTCGACCTCCCAGTTTTCATCCTGAGGTCCTGGCAGCACTGACTACTCTCGACCCCCTCCCCAATTTTCATCCTGAGGTCCTGGCAGCACTGACTACTCTCGACCCCCAGTTTTCATCCTGAGGTCCTGGCATCACTGACTACTGTCGACCCCCCCCAGTTTTCATCCTGAGGTCCTGGCAGCACTGACTACTCTCGACCCCTCCCCCAGTTTTCATCCTGAGGTCCTGGCAGCACTGACTACCTCGACCCCCAGTTTTCATCCTGAGGTCCTGGCAGCACTGACTACTCTCGACCCCCCCAGTTTTCATCCTGGGGTCCTGGCATCACTGACTACTGTCGACCCCCCCAGTTTTCATCCTGAGGTCCTGGCAGCACTGACTACTCTCGACCCCCCCAATTTTCATCCTGGGGTCCTGGCAGCACTGACTACTGTCGACCCCCCCAGTTTTCATCCCGAGGTCCTGGCAGCACTAACTACTCTCGACCCCCTCCAGTTTTCTCACCTTGGTGCTTCCAGTTTCGCTCTCAAACAGTTCGGCCTGGAAGCTGGCTCCGTTCAGGGAGACGGTGGATTTGGGGTCTTGGCTCTTAAGGTCACACAAGGTCAGGGCATTGAGTTGCTCTTCCAGGGTCAGGCTCAGCCCCTCCGTCTTCAGCTCAAGCTGGTCCAGAGTCTGGGGTGAGGGGAAGAGACAGACCGTCACATCACCAAAACCATCATGGCCGCCCTCCGGAGCATGGTCACCTCTATATTATCACCTGGTGACCTGATGACTTGTCCAATGGACCATCACCTGGGCCACTTACCGTCTTCAGCAGAGATAAGTGGCTGCAGCACTGGCGCAGGCGGAGCAGAAGCGACAGGATGTGGACGGTGCTGGATCCCTGAGAAAGCGGCGGGGCCGAAATGTCACCCTGACTGGGGCCGAACTCCCGAGCAACTGTCAGAAAGGAGAGTTATCGTCACAGGGGATAAAGGGGGAGGCCAAAGAGTGAGGCGTGAGCCACCAGGAGGCCAAAGAGTGAGAGTGAGGCGTGAGCCACCAGGAGGCCAAAGAGTGAGACGTAAGCCACCAGGAGGCCAAAGAGTGAGAGTGAGGTGTCAGCCACCAGGAGGCCAAAGAGTGAGAGTGAGGTGTGAGCCACCAGGAGGCCAAAGAGTGAGAGTAAGGCGTGAGCCACCAGGAGGCCAAAGAGTGAGAGTAAGGCGTGAGCCACCAGGAGGCCAAAGAGTGAGAGTGAGGTGTGAGCCACCAGGAGGCCAAAGAGTGAGAGTAAGGCGTAAGCCACCAGGAGGCCAAAGAGTGAGAGTAAGGCGTGAGCCACCAGGATGCCAAAGAGTGAGAGTGAGGTGTGAGCCACCAGGAGGCCAAAGAGTGAGGTGTGAGCAACCAAGAGGCCAAAGAGTGAGAGTGAGGTGTGAGCCACCAGGAGGCCAAAGAGTGAGAGTGAGGTGTGAGCCACCAGGAGGCCAAAGAGTGAGAGTGAGGTGTGAGCCACCAGGAGACCAAAGAGTGAGAGTGAGGTGTGAGCCACCAGGAGGCCAAAGAGTGAGAGTGAGGCGTGAGCCACCAAGAGGCCAAAGAGTGAGAGTGAGGCGTGAGCCACCAGGAGGCCAAAGAGTGAGAGCGAGGCGTGAGCCACCAGGAGGCCAAAGAGTGAGGCGTGAGCCACCAGGAGGCCAAAGAGTGAGGCGTGAGCCACCAGGAGGCCAAAGAGTGAGGCGTGAGCCACCAGGAGGCCAAAGAGTGAGAGTGAGGCGTGAGCCACCAAGAGGCCAAAGAGTGAGAGTGAGGCGTGAGCCACCAAGAGGCCAAAGAGTGAGAGTGAGGCGTGAGCCACCAGGAGGCCAAAGAGTGAGAGTAAGGTGTGAGCCACCAGGAGACCAAAGAGTGAGGCGTGAGCCACCAGGAGGCCAAAGAGTGAGAGTGAGGCGTGAGCCACCAGGAGGCCAAAGAGTGAGAGTGAGGCGTGAGCCACCAGGAGGCCAAAGAGTGAGAGTAAGGCGTGAGCCACCAGGAGGCCAAAGAGTGAGAGTGAGGTGTGAGCCACCAGGAGGCCAAAGAGTGAGAGTGAGGCGTGAGCCACCAGGAGGCCAAAGAGTGAGAGTGAGGCGTGAGCCACCAGGAGGCCAAAGAGTGAGAGTGAGGCGTGAGCCACCAGGAGGCCAAAGAGTGAGAGTGAGGCGTGAGTCACCGGGAGGCCAAAGAGTGAGAGTGAGGTGTGAGCCACCAGGAGACCAAAGAGTGAGAGTGAGACATGAGCCACCAGGAGGCCAAAGAGTGAGACATGAGCCACCAGGAGGCCAAAGAGTGAGAGTGAGGCCTGAGCCACCAGGAGGCCAAAGAGTGAGGTGTGAGCCACCAGGAGGCCTGTACCTCTGTCGAAGGGATTGTCTGCGCTCCCGGAGGCTGTGTTTGAGGCGCCCTCGTGTCTCCTCAGGTAATGCTGGAGCGTCGATCTGAGCAGAAAAGAAAAACATGTGAGGAGGAGAGAGACAGCCCGACCCCCTGACCCCACTGCAACCACCCCTTCTACCCACCAAACCGCACCGCCCCCCCCCCCCCATCTACCCACCACACCGCACCCACATCTACCCTCCCCACCTCATGAGCCCCGCCCATCTACCACTATGTACCCCAACTACCGAAGTACGTCATTGGAGGGGACCCCAGAACATGTGGGCCTCACCTGGATCGAGCAAATATCACGTCGTACACGGCCTGCTCCTGAGGGGATAGCGCCAGCTGATGCACCTCGCACGTCCTCTGGGGGAGCTCAACCTGAAGCCAGAAAATGGGGGTCATTTATACGTTACTGAACCCCGACACCTGCAGATACTGTGGGGTCCACGTACAATCCACCCCCAGAATCCTCGAGGACCCCGGGCAGTGAACTCATTACACCTTCTGCGCCAGTCTCCTGACCGCATCCATCTGTACCATTATTTTGTAAAATGATGATGTTTTACGATTCTCTCGCAAATTGTGGGGGCCTGGGCTGGATTTAGTGGAAGGGGCGGAGCCTCCTAAAATTTACTATAATCTGCGCCAAAGATTGCAGAAAATTATAGTGAACTAGAATCATCTGTTGTACGGCCAGCACCACAGGCACCAGATCTACTAACAGACCTGCTGCTCTTTACTATACGCCCCATAGTGTCCTCCCTGAGGGGGAGTTACCAGTGGTCGCCCCATGTGGTCCAGCTGGTCTTTGGTCCTCCGCAGCAGCAAGCTCTTGGTCAGGATTGTCAGCCGCTCGCCTCCTTTCCTGCTGCCGTTGTCCACCTGACTTTTCCACAGCTTGAATTCATCAAATGGGGAGCAGCGCAGGAACCTGCAGGAGACAGGAGAAACCGCCACTGAGGACTATGAGGAGCAAGAAACTGCAGGAGAAACCGCCACTGAGGACTATGAGGAGCAAGAAACTGCAGGAGAAACCGCCACTGAGGACTATGAGGAGCAGGAAACTGCAGGAGATACCTCCACTGAGGACTATGAGGAGCAGGAAACTGCAGGAGAAAGGAGAAACCGCCACTGAGGACTATGAGGAGCAAGAAACTGCAGGAGAAACCTCCACTGAGGACTATGAGGAGAAGGAAACTGCAGGAGTTACCTCCACTGAGGACTATGAGGAGCAGGAAACTGCAGGAGATACCTCCACTGAGGACTATGAGGAGCAAGAAACTGCAGGAGTTACCTCCACTGAGGACTATGAGGAGCAGGAAACTGCAGGAGATACCTCCACTGAGGACTATGAGGAGCAGGAAACTGCAGGAGTTACCTCCACTGAGGACTATGAGGAGCAGGAAACTGCAGGAGATACCTCCACTGAGGACTATGAGGAGCAGGAAACTGCAAGAGTTACCTCCACTGAGGACTATGAGGAGCAAGAAACTGCATGAGAAACCGCCACTGAGGACTATGAGGAGCAAGAAACTGCAGGAGAAACTGCCACTGAGGACTATGAGGAGCAAGAAACTGCAGGAGTTACCTCCACTGAGGACTATGAGGAGCAGGAAACTGCAGAGGTTACCTCCACGGAGGACTATGAGGAGCAGGAAACTGCAGGAGTTACCTCCACTGAGGACTATGAGGAGCAGGAAACTGCAGGAGTTACCTCCACGGAGGACTATGAGGAGCAAGAAACTGCAGGAGTTACCTCCACTGAGGACTATGAGGAGCAGGAAATTGCAGGAGTTACCTCCACTGAGGACTATGAGGAGCAGGAAACTGCAGGAGATGCCTCCACTGAGGACTATGAGGAGCAAGAAACTGCAGGAGTTACCTCCACTGAGGACTATGAGGAGCAGGAAACTGCAGGAGTTACTGCCACTGAGGACTATGAGGAGCAGGAAACTGCAGGAGATACCTCCACTGAGGACTATGAGGAGCAGGAAACTGCAGGTGAAACCTCCACTGAGGACTAGGATGAGCAGGAAACTGCAGGAGATACCTCCACTGAGGACTATGAAGAGAAGGAAACTGCAGGAGATACCTCCACTGAGGACTATGAGGAGCAAGAAACTGCAGGAGAAACCGCCACTGAGGACTATGAGGAGAAGGAAACTGCAGGAGATACCTCCACGGAGAACTATGAGGAGAAAGAAACTGCAGGAGTTACCTCCACTGAGGACTATGAGGAGCAGGAAACTGCAGGAGATACCTCCACTGAGGACTATGAGGAGCAGGAAACTGCAGGAGAAACCTCCACTGAGGACTATGAGGAGCAGGAAACTGCAGGAGTTACCTCCACTGAGGATCATGAGGACCAGGAAACTGCAGGAGTTACCTCCACTGAGGACTATGAGGAGCAGGAAACTGCAGGAGTTACCTCCACGGAGGACTATGAGGAGCAGGAAACTGCAGGAGAAACCTCCACTGAGGACTATGAGGAGAAAGAAACTGCAGGAGTTACCTCCACTGAGGACTATGAGGAGCAGGAAACTGCAGGAGATACCTCCACTGAGGATCATGAGGAGCAGGAAACTGCAGGAGATACCTCCACTGAGGACTATGAGGAGAAGGAAACTGCAGGAGATACCTCCACTGAGGACTATGAGGAGCAGGAAACTACAGGAGAAACCGCCACTGAGGACGATGAGGAGAAGGAAACTGCAGGAGATGCCTCCACTGAGGACTATGAGGAGCAGGAAACTGCAGGTGAAACCTCCACTGAGGACTATGAGGAGCAGGAAACTGCAGGAGTTACCGCCACGGAGGACTATGAGGAGCAGGAAACTGCAGGAGTTACCTCCACTGAGGACTATGAGGAGCAGGAAACTGCAGGAGATACCTCCACTGAGGACTATGAAGAGAAGGAAACTGCAGGAGTTACCGCCACTGAGGTCTATGAGGAGCAGGAAACTGCAGGAGTTACCTCCACTGAGGACTATGAGGAGCAGGAAACTACAGGAGAAACCGCCACTGAGGACGATGAGGAGAAGGAAACTGCAGGAGTTACCTCCACTGAGGACTAGGATGAGCAGGAAACTGCAGGAGTTACTGCCACTGAGGACTATGAGGAGCAGGAAACTGCAGGAGAAACCTCCACTGAGGACTATGAGGAGCAGGAAACTGCAGGAGTTACCGCCACTGAGGACGATGAGGAGCAAGAAACTGCAGGAGTTACCTCCACTGAGGACTATGAGGAGCAAGAAACTGCAGGAGTTACCTCCACTGAGGACTATGAGGAGCAGGAAACTGCAGGAGTTACTGCCACTGAGGACTATGAGGAGCAGGAAACTGCAGGTGAAACCTCCACTGAGGACTATGAGGAGCAGGAAACTGAAGGAGAAACCGCCACTGAGGACTATGAGGAGCAGGAAACTGCAGGAGTTACTGCCACTGAGGACTATGAGGAGAAAGAAACTGCAGGAGAAACCTTCACTGAGGACTATGAGGAGCAGGAAACTGCAGGAGTTACCTCCACTGAGGACTAGGATGAGCAGGAAACTGCAGGAGTTACTGCCACTGAGGACTATGAGGAGCAGGAAACTGCAGGAGTTACCTCCACTGAGGACTATGAGGAGCAGGAAACTGCAGGAGATACCTCCACTGAGGACTATGAGGAGCAGGAAACTGCAGGAGTTACTGCCACTGAGGACTATGAGGAGCAAGAAACTGCAGGAGTTACCGCCACTGAGGACTATGAGGAGTAGGAAACTGCAGAAGTTACCTCCACTGAGGACTATGAGGAGCAGGAAACTGCAGGAGTTACCGCCACGGAGGACTATGAGAAGCAGGAAACTGCAGGAGTTACATCCACGGAGGACTATGAGGAGAAAGAAACTGCAGGAGTTACCTCCACTGAGGACTATGAGGAGCAGGAAACTGCAGGAGTTACCTCCACTGAGGATCATGAGGAGCAGGAAACTGCAAGAGAACCCGCCACTGAGGACTATGAGGAGAAGGAAACTGCAGGAGTTACCTCCACTGAGGACTATGAGGAGAAGGAAACTGCAGGAGATACCTCCACTGAGGACTATGAGGAGCAGGAAACTGCAGGAGTTACTGCCACTGAGGACTATGAGGAGCAGGAAACTGCAGGAGATACCTCCACTGAGGACTATGAGGAGAAAGAAACTGCAGGAGTTACCTCCACTGAGGACTATGAGGAGCAGGAAACTGCAGGAGATACCTCCACTGAGGACTATGAAGAGAAGGAAACTGCAGGAGTTACTGCCACTGAGGACTATGAGGAGCAGGAAACTGCAGGAGTTACCGCCACTGAGGACTATGAGGAGCAAGAAACTGCAGGAGTTACCTCCACTGAGGACTATGAGGAGAAGGAAACTGCAGGAGAAACCTCCACTGAGGACTATGAGGAGAAGGAAACTGCAGGAGATACCTCCACTGAGGACTATGAGAAGCAGGAAACTGCAGGAGTTACCTCCACTGAGAACTATGAGGAGAAAGAAACTGCAGGAGATACCTCCACTGAGGACTATGAGGAGAAAGAAACTGCAGGAGATACCTCCACTGAGGACGATGAGGAGCAGGAAACCGCAGGAGATACCTCCACTGAGGACGATGAGGAGCAGGAAACCGCAGGAGATACCTCCACTGAGGACTATGAGGAGCAGGAAACTGCAGGAGTTACCTCCACTGAGGACTATGAGGAGCAGGAAACTGCAGGAGTTACCTCCACTGAGGACTATGAGGAGCAGGAAACTGCAGGAGTTACCGCCACGGAGGACTATGAGGAGCAGGAAACTGCAGGAGATACCTCCACTGAGGACTATGAGGAGCAGGAAACTGCAGGAGTTACCGCCACGGAGGACTATGAGGAGAAGGAAACTGCAGGAGATACCTCCACTGAGGACTATGAGGAGCAGGAAACTGCAGGAGATACCTCCACTGAGGACTATGAGGAGCAGGAAACTGCAAGAGAACCCGCCACTGAGGACTATGAGGAGCAGGAAACTGCAGGAGATACCTCCACTGAGGACTATGAGGAGCAGGAAACTGCAGGAGTTACCTCCACTGAGGACTATGAGGAGCAGGAAACTACAGGAGAAACCGCCACTGAGGACGATGAGGAGAAGGAAACTGCAGGAGATACCTCCACTGAGGACTATGAGGAGCAGGAAACTGCAGGTGAAACCTCCACTGAGGACTATGAGGAGCAGGAAACTGCAGGAGTTACCGCCACTGAGGACTATGAGGAGCAGGAAACTGCAGGAGATACCCGCCACTGAGGACTATGAGGAGCAGGAAACTGCAGGAGTTACCTCCACTGAGGACTATGAGGAGTAGCAGGAGACAAAAAAAGAAATACCTTCACTGAGGACCATGAGGAGCAGGCACCTGAAGGAGATGCTTAGTTAGGACAATGAGGAGCAGGAACATGCAGAAGATGCTTACAGTTAGGACAATGAGGAGCAGGAACCTGCAGGAGATGCCTCTGCCGATGACTGCGGGCACCTCCAGTGCTGCCCAGGAGGTTAGAGAACCACTCGTGTAGATGTCGAGGTCCTGTGACCACTGTATGGTGCTGTGTACAGATGGTGGGGCCACCGGTCTACTTACCTAAGCAGAGAGTAGAGGTCCAGTAGGTTGTTCTGTATGGGGGTCCCGGTCACTGCCCAGCGGGCCCCGGCTCTCAGCTTGCACACAGCGATGGACGTCTGCACTTTGGGGTTTTTAATGTTGTGAGCCTCATCCAGAATGATGCGGGTCCAGGCCAGACGCAGAAGAGGAGAGGAGGCCGCCCGGTCCTGAAATGAGAACGCCCCCAGAGTGACTGGACTGCATGGCATGCTGGGAGATGTAGTGCTGGAGTATAAGACATGATGTAACACTAGAATACTGACTGCAGCTCTGGATATGACTGGAGTATAAGACGTGATATGCACTGCAGCTCTGGATATGACTGGAGTATAAGACGTGACTACTGAATCTAGACTGCAGCTCTGGATGTGACTAGAGTATAAGGTGTGATGTAACACTAGAATACTGACTGCAGCTCTGGATGTGACTGGAGTATAAGACATATGCATGCAGCTCTGGATGTGACTGGAGTATAAGACATATGCCGGCAGCTCTGGAGGTGACTGGAGGATAAGACATATGCCTGCAGCTCTGGATGTGACTGGAGTATAAGACGTGACTACTGAATCTAGACTGCAGCTCTGGCTGTGACTAGAGTATAAGGTGTGATGTAACACTAGAATCCAGACTGCAGCTCTGGATGTGACTGAAGTATAAGACGTGATGCAGCTCTGGCTGTGACTGGAGTATAAGACGTGATGCAGCTCTGGCTGTGACTGGAGTATAAGACGTGATGCAGCTCTGGCTGTGACTGGAGTATAAGACGTGATGCAGCTCTGGCTGTGACTGGAGTATAAGACGTGAAGCAGCTCTGGATGTGACTGAAGTATAAGACGTGAAGCAGCTCTGGCTGCGACTGGAGTATAAGACGTGAAGCAGCTCTGGCTGCGACTGGAGTATAAGACGTGAAGCAGCTCTGGCTGCGACTGGAGTATAAGACGTGAAGCAGCTCTGGCTGTGACTGGACTATAAGACGTGATGCAGCTCTGGCTGTGACTGGAGTATAAGACGTGATGTGACGCAGTAGAAGAGGCGGGTTTCCATAGGGTGCAGACGGTCACCTACCTCCAGGTCCTGGTCTTTGGCCGGTGCCTCCCCTTCCTCCTTCTTGGCAGGAATCTCTTTGGACACGAGGCTATAGGTGGTGACCACAATGTCGTACTGCGCCAGCCTAGAGGGGGCGACACACACAGATGACACATTCACCTCACACCTCCGCTTGCTCTCAGTGAGTCTGAAAACAAGTTCTCACAGCTGGGGGGTTGTTACAGTTGCGTCACGCCCACACTTTTCTCTGCCATCTAAACAGCCTGGCCCCACCCCAACGGATACATTGTAACAGTAAGACGGAGGACAGTCTACAACGATACACTGTAACAAACCCACAGCTGCAGCAGACACAGGAAGGGTTTTCAGCTTTTCATGTTCAGATTCATGTTTCCATTCAGTGACAGGAGGCAGAGATGTAGTAAAGCTCCAGAGTTTATTCTCAGCAGTGTATCTGGAGCTTGGCGACCCCCTGACAACACTGACGGGCACAGGCGCCCTGACACGGAGTCACTTCCCCAATCAGTTTCGCTGAAGAGCAGAATTCAGCATTTAGGTTCTCTTTATTCTACCTCACAATAAATGTGAATAAAACAACCGGGCCCCGGGTGATGCCAGTTCACATGGCTGTCAGGGGCCCCGGGTGATGCCAGTTCACATGGCTGTCACATGACCAGCATCACTCAGGGCCGGTGATGATCACATGGCCGTCAAGGGCCCTGAGTGATGCTGATCACAAGGCAATCAGGGGCCCCAGGGGCGGCGTGTGGCGATGCCACTTATGTGTCACCCTCACCGCCCATTAACTCCAGTACCACCGCGCCCGCCTCCCCTAACCAACTCCGGCACCGCCGCTACCCCCCTCCCATGCTCACCACTGCCCTTTCTCACCGCCGTTCCCTCCTCCCCACCGCCCCTCCTGGCCTGCTATTGGCTGCTCCCCCCTTTTGATCGGAGAGCTGCAGCTGTGGTCGTGCAGGGATCCTGAGCGACGCAGGTATGTATAATGTATGCGAAGGGCCCGGGCATTGGGGTCATAACAGGGGTTGGATAAAGCGGTTTTCTTATATTTTAATACTGATGACCTTGGACAGGTCATCAGTGTCTGATCAGTGGGGTCTGACACCCGGGACCCTCGCCCATCAGCTGTTTGTGAAGGCATTGTAGCGCCATGCTCCGCTTTCCTTAGGCCAGTGATGTCACGTTCATTGGTCACGTGGCCAAGGAGCGGCTCAACCTCATAAAAGTGAACGGAGCTGAGCTGCAATACCAAACACGGCCACTATACAATGTATGGCGCTGTGCTTGGTGAGCTGAGAGAAGGCCGCAGCGCCCACAGAAGAATCGGTGCCTTCTCAAACAGCTGATCAGCGGCGGTCCCGGGTGTCAGACCCCACCGATCAGATACTGATGACCGATGCCGAGAATAGGTCAGTATTAAAATGTTAGAAAACCCTTTTAAAAAGACCACTGTACATCGTAATGCCGCCATCTAGGGTCATGTACAGGGAAATGCCGCCATATAGGGTCATGAACAGGATAATGCCGCCATCTAGGGTCATGTACGGGGTAATGCCGCCATCTAGGATCATGTACAGGGTAATGCCGCCATCTAGGGTCATGTACAGGGAAATGCCGCCATATAGGGTCATGAACAGGATAATGCCGCCATCTAGGGTCATGTACAGGGTAATGCCGCCATATAGGGTCATGAACAGGATAATGCCGCCATCTAGGGTCATGAACAGGGTAATGCCGCCATCTAGGGTCATGTAGCGGGTAATGCTGCCATCTAGAGTCATGTAGGGGGTAATGCCGCCATCTAGAGTCATGTAGGGGTAATGCCGCCATCTAGAGTCATGTAGGGGGTAATGCCGCCATCTAGGGTCATGTAGGGGTAATGCCGCCATCTAGGGTCATGTAGGGGTAATGCCGCCATCTAGAGTCACGTACGGGGTAATGCCGCCATCTAGAGTCACGTAAGGGGTAATGCCGCCATCTAGGGTCAAGTACGGGGTAATGCCGCCATCTAGGGTCATGAACGGGGTAATGCTGCCATCTAGGGTCATGTACGGGGTAATGCTGCCATCTAGGGTCATGTACAGGGTAATGCTGCCATCTAGAATGCCGCCATCTAGAGTCATGTACAGGGTAATGCCGCCATCTAGAGTCATGTACAGGGTAATGCCGCCATCTAGAGTCATGTACAGGGTAATGCCGCCATCTGGGGTCATGTACAGGGTAATGCCGCCATCTAGGGTCATGTACAGGGTAATGCCGCCATCTAGGGTCATGTACAGGGTAATGCCGCCATCTAGGGTCATGTACAGGGTAATGCCGCCATCTAGGGTCATGTACAGGGTAATGCCGCCATCTAGAGTCATGTACAAGGTAATGCCGCCATCTAGGGTCATGTACAGGGTAATGCCGCCATCTAGGGTCACGTACGGGGTAATGCCGCCATCTAGAGTCATGTACGGGGTAATGCCGCCATCTAGAGTCACGTACGGGGTAATGCCGCCATCTAGAGTCACGTACGGGGTAATGCCGCCATCTAGAGTCACGTACGGGGTAATGCCGCCATCCAGGGTCATGTACGGGGTAATGCCGCCATCCAGGGTCATGTACAGGGTAATGCCGCCATCCAGGGTCATGTACAGGGTAATGCCGCCATCCAGGGTCATGTACAGGGTAATGCCGCCATCTAGGGTCATGTACAGGGTAACGCCGCCATCTAGTGTTATGTACGGGGTAATGCCGCCATCTAGAGTCACGTACGGGGTAATGCCGCCTCTAATGTTAGCTGTGCGGTCCCCAGCAGTCGGTTCAGTCCCCACGTTCCGCCATCTGCTCAGGATGATACCATAGAGCCCGGAGATAAGCTCCCGCTGCCTCTGGTTCCGCTTATCTGTTATACCCAGCTCTGACGGCGCACAGGTGACACTCACATCTTACAGTCCTTCTCCCGGTTGGCGCCATGATACAGGTAAACCCGCAGGCGCCCGTCACTCACTCTCTTCTCCACTTCCTTCTTCCAATGATGAACCAGGGAGGCCGGACAGATGATGAGAGTCCCACGGCAAACCGTCAGCGTGGAGTCTGGGAACAGACGGGAAAGATAGAGCCACGACCATGTGACGGGGGAAGGGGGGGGTTCTTCCCCCTCCTGCTAGACGGGGCAGTAAACCCCAGAAAACCCCCACCAGACAGACCAGGAAACTCCCATCATCCACCTGTTTTAGAGATCCAGGACTCCAATTTCTTCTCTTCCTCCTTCTCTGACTTCTGTCGCTGTTTCTGGGCAAGAATGAGGGCGATCATGGTCAGCGTCTTCCCCAAACCCATGTCATCGGCTGCAGAGAAAAGAGACATACCTGAATAATCTGTATGTAGTGAGCTCCCTCTAGTGGTGGCTGTATAATCTGTATGTAGTGAGCTCCCTCTAGTGGTGACTGTGTAATCTGTATGTAGTGAGCTCCCTCTAGTGGTGGCTGTATAATCTGTATGTAGTGAACTCCCCCTAGTGGTGGCTGTATAATCTGTATGTAGTGAGCTCCCTCTATTGGTGGCTGTATAATCTGCATGTAGTGAGCTCCCTGTAGTGGTGGCTGTATAATCTGTATGTAGTGAGCTCCCTCTAGTGGTGGCTGTATATTCTGTATGTAGTGAGCTCCCTCTAGTGGTGGCTGTATAATCTGTATCGTATCATGAGCTCCTCTAGTGGTGGCTGTATAATCTGTATGTAGTGAGCTCCCTCTAGTGGTGACTGTATAATCTGTAAGTAGTAAGCTCCCTCTAGTGGTGGCTGTATAATCTGTATGTAGTGAGCTCCCTCTAGTGGTGGCAGTATAATCTGTATGTAGTGAGCTCCCCCTAGTGGTGGCTGTATAATCTGTATGTAGTGAGCTCCCTCTAGTGGTGACTGTATAATCTGTATGTAGTGAGCTCCCTCTAGTGGTAGCTGTATATATCGGTATGTAGTGAGCTCCCTCTAGTGGTGGCTGTATATATCTGTATGTAGTAATCTCCTGAGCTCCCTCTAGTGGTGGCTGTATAATCTGTATGTAGTAATCTCCTGAGCTCCCTCTAGTGGTGGCTGTATATATCTGTATGTAGTAATCTCCTGAGCTCCTCTAGTGGTGGCTGTATATATCTGTATGTAGTAATCTACTGAGCTCCTCTAGTGGTGGCTGTATATATCTGTATGTAGTAATCTACTGAGCTCCCTCTAGTGGTGGCTGTATATATCTGTATGTAGTAATCCTGAGCTCCCTCTAGTGGTGGCTGTATATATCTGTATGTAGTAATCTCCGAGCTCCCTCTAGTGGTGGCTGTATATATCTGTATGTAGTAATCTCCTGAGCTCCCTCTAGTGGTGGCTGTATATATCTGTATGTAGTGAGCTCCCTCTAGTGGTGGCTGTATAATCTGTATGCAGTAGTCTCTGAGCTCCCTCTAGTGGTGGCTGTATATATCTGTATGCAGTAATCTCCTGAGCTCCCTCTAGTGGTGGCTGTATAATCTGTATGTAGTAATCTCCTGGCTCTCTAGTGGTGGCTGTATATATCTGTATGTAGTAATCTCCTGAGCTCCTCTAGTGGTGGCTGTATATATCTGTATGCAGTAATCTCCTGAGCTCCCTCTAGTGGTGGCTGTATATATCTGTATGCAGTAATCTCTTGAGCTCCCTCTAGTGGTGGCTGTATATATCTGTATGTAGTAATCTCCTGAGCTCCCTCTAGTGGTGGCTGTATATATCTGTATGTAGTAATCTCCTGAGCTCCATGTAGTGGTGGCTGTATATATGTGTATATAGTAATCTCCTGAGCTCCCTCTAGTAGTGGCTGTATATGTCTGTATGTAGTAAGCTCCTGAGCTCCCTATATTAGTGACTGTATATATCTGTATGTAGTAACCTCCTGAGCTCCCTCTAGTGGTGGGTGTATATATCTGTATGTAATCTCCTGAGCTCCCTCTAGTGGTGGCTGTATATATCTGTATGTACTAATCTCCTGAGCTCCCTCTAGTAGTGGCTGTATATATGTGTATGTAGTAATCTCCTGAGCTCTCTCTAGTGGTGGCTGTATATATCTGTATGTAGTCATCTCCTCAGCTTCCTCTAGTGGTGGCTGTATATATCTGTATGTAGTAATCTCCTGAGCTCCCTCTAGTGGTGGCTGTATATATCTGTATGTAGTAATCTCCTGAGCTCCCTCTAGTGGTGGCTGTATATACCTGTATGTAGTGATCTACTGAGCTCCCTCTAGTGGTGGCTGTATATATCTGTATGTACTAATCTCCTAAGCTCCCTCTAGTAGTGGCTGTATATATGTGTATGTAGTAATCTCCTGAGCTCCCTCTAGTGGTGACTGTATATATCTGTATGTAGTAATCTCCTGAGCTCCCTCTAGTGGTGGCTGTATATATCTGTATGTAGTAATCTCCTGAGCTCCCTCTAGTGGTGGCTGTATATATCTATATGCAGTAATCTCATGAGCTCCCTCTAGTGGTGGCTGTATATATCTATATGTAGTAATCTCCTGAGCTCTCTCTAGTGGTGGCTGTATATATCTGTATGTAGTCATCTCCTCAGCTTCCTCTAGTGGTGGCTGTATATATCTGTATGTAGTAATCTCCTGAGCTCCCTCTAGTGGTGGCTGTATATATCTGTATGTAGTAATCTCCTGAGCTCCCTCTAGTGGTGGCTGTATATATCTGTATGTAGTGAGCTCCCTCTAGTGATGGCTGTATATATCTGCATGTAGTAATCTCCTGAGCTCTCTCTAGTGGTGGCTGTATATATCTGTATGCAGTAATCTCCTGAGCCCCCTCTAGTGGTGGCTGTATATATCTGTATGTAGTAATCTCCTGAGCTCCCTCTAGTGGTGGCTGTATATATCTGTATGTAGTAATCTCCTGAGCTCCCTCTAGTGGTAGCTGTATATATCTGTATGTAGTAATCTCCTGAGCCCCTCTAGTGGTGGCTGTATATATCTGTATGTAGTAATCTCCTGAGCTCCCTCTAGTGATGGCTGTA
The DNA here is from genome assembly GCA_033119425.1 of Bufotes viridis. NCBI lineage: Eukaryota > Metazoa > Chordata > Amphibia > Anura > Bufonidae > Bufotes > Bufotes viridis. The sequence goes on along the minus strand of CM065591.1, from coordinate 6,484,849 downwards.
TATATCTGTATGTAGTAATCTCCTGAGCTCCCTCTAGTGGTGGCTGTATATATCTGTATGCAGTAATCTCCTGAGCTCCCTCTAGTGGTGGCTGTATATATCTGTATGTAGTAATCTGTGCTCCCTCTAGTGGTGGCTGTATATATCTGTATGTAGTAATCTCCTGAGCTCCCTCTAGTAGTGGCTGTATAATCTGTATATAGTGAGCTCCCTTTAGTGGTGGCTGCATAATCTGTATGTAGTGAGCTCCCTCTAGTGGTGGCTGTATATATATCTGTGTGTGTATATAGTGTATATATGTACTATGTTGTATATAGTGTATATATGTACTGTGTGTGTATATAGTGTATATGTACTGTGTGTGTATATAGTGTATATATGTACTGTGTGTGTATATAGTGTATATATGTACTGTGTGTGTATACTAGTGTGTATATACTGTACTGTGTATATACTGTATTATTATTATATAATGTACTATGTATGTACTGTGTTGTTGTATATAGTGTGTGTATATATGTACTGTGTGTGTATATAGTGTATGTATGTACTGTGTGTGTATATAGTGTATATATGTACTGTGTGTGTGTGTATATAGTGTATATATGTACTGTGTGTGTATATAGTGTATATATGTACTGTGTGTGTATATAGTGTATATATGTACTGTGTGTGTATATAGTGTATATATGTACTGTGTGTGTATATAGTGTATATATGTACTGTGTGTGTATATAGTGTATATATGTACTGTGTGTGTATATTAGTGTATATATGTACTGTGTGTGATAGTGTATATATGTACTGTGTGTGTATATAGTGTATATATGTACTGTGTGTGTATATAGTGTATATATGTACTGTGTGTGTATATAGTGTATATATGTACTGTGTGTGTGTATATAGTGTATATATGTACTGTGTGTGTATATAGTGTATATATGTACTGTGTGTGTATATAGTAGTATATATGTACTGTGTGTGTATATAGTGTATATATATACTGTGTGTGTATATAGTGTATATATGTACTGTGTGTGTATATAGTGTATATATGTACTGTGTGTGTGTATGTGTGTATATAGTGTATGTATGTACTGTGTGTATATAGTGTATATATGTACTGTGTGTGTATGTATATATGTGTAGTGTATGTACTGTGTGTGTATATAGTGTATATATGTACTGTGTGTGTATATAGTGTATATATGTACTGTGTGTGTATATATGTGTATATATGTACTGTGTGTGTATATAGTGTATATATGTACTGTGTGTGTATATAGTGTATATATGTACTGTGTGTGTATATAGTGTATATATGTACTGTGTGTGTATATAGTGTATATATGTACTGTGTGTGTGTATATAGTGTATATATGTACTGTGTGTGTATATAGTGTATATATGTACTGTGTGTGTGTATATAGTGTATATATGTACTGTATGTGTGTGTATATAGTGTATATATGTACTGTGTGTGTATATAGTGTATATATGTACTGTGTGTGTATATAGTGTATATATGTACTGTGTGTGTATATAGTGTATGTATGTACTGTGTGTGTATATAGTGTATGTATATACTGTGTGTGTATATAGTGTATATATGTACTGTGTGTGTGTATGTATATACTGTGTGTGTATATAGTGTATATATGTACTGTGTGTGTGTGTATATAGTGTATATATGTACTGTGTGTGTATATAGTGTATATATGTACTGTGTGTGTATATAGTGTATATATGTACTGTGTGTGTATATAGTGTATGTATATGTACTGTGTGTGTATATAGTGTATATATGTACTGTGTGTGTATATAGTGTATATATGTACTGTGTGTGTATATAGTGTATATATGTACTGTGTGTGTATATAGTGTATATATGTACTGTGTGTGTATATAGTGTATATATGTACTGTGTGTGTATATAGTGTATATATGTACTGTGTGTGTATATAGTGTATATATGTACTGTGTGTGTATATAGTGTATATATGTACTTGTGTGTGTATATAGTGTATATATGTACTGTGTGTGTATATAGTGTATATATGTACTGTGTGTGTATATAGTGTATATATGTACTGTGTGTGTGTATATAGTGTATATATGTACTGTGTGTGTATATAGTGTATATATGTACTGTGTGTGTATATAGTGTATATATGTACTGTGTGTGTATATAGTGTATATATGTACTGTGTGTGTATATAGTGTATATATGTACTGTGTGTGTATATAGTGTATATATGTACTGTGTGTGTATATAGTGTATATATGTACTGTGTGTGTATATAGTGTATATATGTACTGTGTGTGTATATAGTGTATATATGTACTGTGTGTGTATATAGTGTATATATGTACTGTGTGTGTATATAGTGTATATATGTACTGTGTGTGTATATAGTGTATATATGTACTGTGTGTGTATATAGTGTATATATGTACTGTGTGTGTATATAGTGTATATATGTACTGTGTGTGTATATAGTGTATATATGTACTGTGTGTGTATATAGTGTATATATGTACTGTGTGTGTATATAGTGTATATATGTACTGTGTGTGTATATAGTGTATATATGTACTGTGTGTGTATATAGTGTATATATGTACTGTGTGTGTATATAGTGTATATATGTACTGTGTGTGTATATATGTACTGTGTGATATATGATACTGTGTGTGTGTATATATAGTGTATGTATGTACTGTGTGTGTATATAGTGTATGTATGTACTGTGTGTGTATATACTGTGTGTGTATATAGTGTATATATGTACTGTGTGTGTATATAGTGTATATATGTACTGTGTGTGTGTATATAGTGTATATATGTACTGTGTGTGTATATAGTGTATATATGTACTGTGTGTGTATATAGTGTATATATGTACTGTGTGTGTATATAGTGTATATATGTACTGTGTGTGTATATAGTGTGTATATATGTACTGTGTGTGTATATAGTGTATATATGTACTGTGTGTGTATATAGTGTATATATGTACTGTGTGTGTATATAGTGTATATATGTACTGTGTGTGTATATAGTGTATATATGTACTGTGTGTGTATATAGTGTTTCCCTTTTCGTCCTCGGCAGCACATGATGGGTTAAGGTTTGTCTCATTCGTTTCCTAGGACCGCCCACCTAGATTAAATTAATTAATTAAATGAGATCGGTCCTATATAAAGACGCCTCCTACCACCCAACAGTGTATTTTTTATTTGTCCTCATTCCTGTGAGGAAGAAGCCCACCTGTTGTCAGCCTCCTTCGGCTGCTATGGCCGTATAGACCGTGGTTTTTCCAGGTTAAAAAAGGCCCAGAGTTGGACACGGCCATGTATGTTCCTGAGGCCTGAGAGTGAGGATAGCCATGTGTGTTCCCTGGCTCCACTCTGTATCCGCTGTTTCCCGGCCATTATACCTTGTGGGTGACAAGGTTCGGAGGCCTGAGAGTGAGGATAGCCATGTGTGTTTCCCTGGCTTTACTCTGTATCCGCTGTTACCCGGCCATTATACCTTGTGGGTGACAAGGTTCGGAGGCCTGAGAGTGAGGATAGCCATGTGTGTTTCCCTGGCTTCACTCTGTATCCGCTGAGAAGGACTTCAGAACGGAAGAGATATTGCTGAAAAGCTCTGTGGAACGTGGGCGTCTGACGACACACGTGCGCCGCCTCGTCTTCCGTTCGCACACTGGAAGCTAAGTATTGCACATTGCCTGTGTACCTTTCATTCTCTTATATACAAGGTTCAGTTTGTCCTGGGTCAGACTTAACTTTTGGAGGCTACTGATAATCACCCGTGTTGATGCAGTACAAAGTGCCTGTGAATTAAAGCAAAGGGTACAGAGCAGAGTCCTGCAGTGTTATGTGAATAAGCCCTTCTGATATCACCTGTGCCGGTATTTAGCAGTACACAGCAGAGCTGTGACCCTGTTACCTGCAGTGTTATGTGAATAAGCCCCTTCTGATATCACCTGTGCCGGTATTTAGCAGTACACAGCAGAGCTGTGACCCTGTTACCTGCAGTGTTATGTGAATAAGCCCCTTCTGATAACACCTGTGTTGGTATTTAGCAGTACACAGCAGAGCTATATCCTGTTACCTGCAGTTACAGTGTATTCTGTCTGGAGTCAGATTACCTTTTTTAAAGCTGATGTTTATATCCTGATGCCTCTTCCTCGGATAAATCCGATGTCCAGCAAAGGGTGGTAAGAAGTGCACAAACATAGTCACAGGTTGTGTCTGTTATGTGAATAAGCCCCTTCTGATATCGCCTGTGCTGGTATTTAGCGGTACAGAGCAGAACTATATCCTGTTACCTGCAGTGTTATGTGAATAAGCCCCTTCTGATATCACCTGTGCTGGTATTTAGCGGTACACAGCAGAACTATATCCTGTTACCTGCGGTGTTATGTGAATAAGCCCCTTCTGATATCACCTGTGCTGGTATTTAGCGGTACAGAGCAGAACTATATCCTGTTACCTGCAGTTACAGTGTATTCTGTCTGGAGTCAGATTACCTTTTTAAAGCTGATGTTTATATCCTGATGCCTCTTCCTAGGATGAATCCGATGTCCAGCAAAGGGTGGTAAGAAGTGCACAGACATAGTCACAGGTTGTGTCTGTTATGTGAATAAGCCCCATCCTGACTAACACTTGTGTTAAGTATTAAACAGTACAGAGCAGGCGCTGTTACCTGGAGCCGTTGTCTTGCAGTTACATTGTATATTTTCTGCCCTAGATGTCCAGCCATCCAAGCAAAGGATGATGTCCGGCCGTCCGAGCAGAGGTGGTAAGATGTCTCCACACAGGGGCACCGGCTGTAATGGCTCTGACATGCTGTTCTGTCTGTTATGTGAATAAGCCCCTTCCTGATAACACTTGGGAGTAGTTGCTGTGATGACTATAACATTGTGTTCTGTGTCTTTCAGTCTAATGAAGGCCTTGTAATCCCTGCAGCCCAAACCTGTGGCTGATGACTACTCGTTAACACTTGTGCAGATGCTTTCAAAGCTGCTGGTAAAAAAAAAAAAAAAAAAAGTTGTACTACTTCTATTCAGCTACTTTTCTGTATTAGGTGGTAATAAGCTGCTCCCATACGGCTTCTGGTTTTAAATTACATCACTTTTGATACAGATACATAAGAAATGGTTATAAACTCTGGTAGTTACAGTATTGGTTTAAAACAAATTTTGATTTTTATACAGGCGACCCTGGGGATTGGCAGCCCAGCGTTACAGCTCCCCTCAGCAATAGTGGTCATTATCGCTCAAGGCTGAGAAAGACATTCTCCTCCTTGTCTTCCTAGAGAGAGAGAGAGAGAGAGAGAAAGAAAAAAAAAAAATGGTTTTCCATTTTTCAAAGTCTCCATCTTGGGTTGATTCTGCTGTCATTAGTTTGACCGGAAGATCTTTTTCTTTCCAGATGTTCCTAGTTTACGCTTAAAACCTTTTAAAGAAACAAAACAAAAAAAAACACCATCTAGGTTTTCACTCATTAAAGCGCCATGGATGCAGTATTGGTAGTCCCAGAGCGCATAGTCTGGTTACACCTTCTGGATAAGATAAAGGAAATGTCTAACCATGAACCTGGTAACCTCCTCTACATTTCTGGAGAATAGTTTTTCAGATGAACAGACTGCTAGAAATGAATTAGGATCTAGAAATCCTGCAGTCCAGAAAACAAGAATACCATAGATCCGGCATCGGTGGACTTCCTGACAGAAGGGAGTACGAACCGAAGAGACCAAAGGATGAAGACGAGCGTCACAGATCAGTCTGACACCAGAAGTCAGAGGAGTAGGTTTCCCTTACTCAGCAGATTACTTCAGACATTGGGATCCTGAAATCATGAGGTTCTGAAAGTCATTATTGTACGAGAAGCCGTCTTCAGTCTAAACATTGGGCATTGCTCTGCTACTAGAGGATCACTGCGCATCTTTGTTAGATCTGAAGATATTGACCTTTATATACCAATAATACAGTCTTCAAGAAAACCTGAGTGGCTATTCGCAAGAATGCGGAATAGCTACAAGCCTTCCAGGTGTTTCCATATCTAGATGACTGGTTCATAGAAGTTCCATCCGAGGACCTGCTAAAGTCACCTCTTCAGAAGGTCCTCGCACTTCTCCAAGTCACTGGGATTCTGGATAAGTCAGGATTCAGGATCTACCCTGCAACTTCCAAACTGTTCTGGATTTCCATATTAGATAAAGTGTACTATGACCCATTATTTACCAAGCGCCAAGATCAAGGCTGAAGGAAGAAGTGAAGACTCTAATCTCAGACCTCTTACCTGCAATCCATAGGATTATAGACACGCGGTCATCTTCAGCACTGGGAGATGCTGTCCTATGAACAATAAATCTTCTCCTGCAATAGTGACCACGGATGCTTCTGCCTTAGGGTGGTGAGCACATCTTCAGGACAGATGGCGGCTGTGGTCCTTTCTGAGATACAAATCGCACTTCATGGACCCAAGTACATTCCAGTTGACTCTACCGCATTTCCAGATACATCTTAGGGTGAATGACTGTGATAGTTCAATCTGACAACCATCCTTAGTGCTTTATCTAAACAGGATGGACAAGAAGCCGTTCCCTTCTGAAGTTATCCCAGGAGATCCTTGACGGGGCAGAATTGTACCTTTCTAAACCTAAGAACTATTCATTCCAGAGTTTGTTTTCAATATTCAGGCGAATCATCTGAATTGGAAGAAGATCAATCTGTCGGATTGGAACCAAATCCACGTTGTGTGACAGATTCCAGCCATGTGAGGCAGAACAGTTCTACAGAAGACTGTATGGAGGCGCTGCAGGCTATACTAAGATCTCCTTGGGGCCTGAAGGTCCTGGCTCTCTTCTACTCTCTGCTTTTATCAGAGGTGAAGATTGGAAGCTCCTGTTAGACCCCAAACTGTTATTACAGGACGGATTATATCGCCAGAATCTGGACGGAATTCATCCTACAGCATAGCTAATATTCCCTTCACATGAGGTTTTACTTCAAACCATCCTTTACCTAAATTACATCATCTTCCAATGTAAGAGGGAATTCTTTTCTTACAGTATTTTTCCAGAACCTCCTATGGCAAAAAAAAAAAACTCTCCTACATACTGTACCTTAGATGTAAGAAGAACTTTTGAAATCTATGCTCTAAGAACGAAACAGTTCAGAACGGCTTTTATTTTCTGGGCCAAGAAAGGACGACCATTTAAAGACACAATCGATAGCTGTGCAAAGGCCATAATTGTGGAATTCTATTCCTTGGAGGGTGAAGCCTCTCTGGTTCTGATCTCCAGCAGCATAGATCAGTAATGTATCCTCAGGGACAGAGCGAACACAAGGATCCATAGAGGAGATCTGTAATACAGCTTCCTGTTCCATATCATTGACCTCCATGAACAGTTACCAATACTGAGAGTTCAGGTCTTGACACTGGGGTACAAATTACAGCACTATATTAAAATACCCTCCCCTTGAGATCTAGGAAAATCCCATCATGTGCTGCCGAGGGACGAAAGGGAAAGGGAAAATCAGTACCTGGGATTTTGCTTTCCTTTAGTCCGAAGGCAGCACATACTTACCCTCCCTGATTAACATTTATTATTTGTATGCCTCTTTTGTCTGAATCTATTTTTAAAATACACTGTTGGGTGGTAGGAGGCGTGTTTATATAGTACCAATCTCATTTAATTAATTAATTTAATCTAGGTGGGCGGTCCTAGGAAACGAATGAGACAAACCTTAACCCATCATGTGCTGCCTTCGGACTAAAGGAAAGCAAAATCCCAGGTACTGATTTTCCCTATATGTACTGTGTGTGTATATAGTGTATATATGTACTGTGTGTGTATATAGTGTATATATGTACTGTGTGTGTATATAGTGTATATATGTACTGTGTGTGTATATAGTGTATATATGTACTGTGTGTATGTATATAGTGTATGTATGTACTGTGTATATATGTACTGTGTGTGTGTATATATACTGTGTGTGTATATAGTGTATATATGTACTGTGTGTGTATATAGTGTATATATGTACTGTGTGTGTATGTATATACTGTGTGTGTATATAGTGTATATATGTACTGTGTGTGTATATAGTGTATATATGTACTGTGTGTGTATATAGTGTATATATGTACTGTGTGTGTATATAGTGTATATATGTACTGTGTGTGTATATAGTGTATATATGTACTGTGTGTGTATATAGTGTATATATGTACTGTGTGTGTATATAGTGTATATATGTACTGTGTGTGTATATAGTGTATATATGTACTGTGTGTGTATATAGTGTATATATGTACTGTGTGTGTATATAGTGTATATATGTACTGTGTGTGTATATAGTGTATATATAGTACTGTGTGTGTATATACTGTGTGTGTATATAGTGTACTATATGTACTGTGTGTGTATATAGTGTATATATGTACTGTGTGTGTATATAGTGTATATATGTACTGTGTGTATATAGTGTATATATGTACTGTGTGTGTATATAGTGTATATATATGTACTGTGTGTGTATATAGTGTATATATGTACTGTGTGTGTATATAGTGTATATATGTACTGTGTGTGTATATAGTGTATATATGTACTGTGTGTGTATATACTGTGTGTGTATATAGTGTATATATGTACTGTGTGTGTATATACTGTGTGTGTATATATGTACTGTGTGTATATATGTATATATGTACTGTGTGTATATAGTGTATATATGTACTGTGTGTGTATATAGTGTATATATGTACTGTGTGTGTATATAGTGTATATATGTACTGTGTGTGTATATAGTGTATATATGTACTGTGTGTGTATATAGTGTATATATGTACTGTGTATGTATATAGTGTATATATGTACTGTGTGTGTATATAGTGTATATATGTACTGTGTGTGTATATAGTGTATATATGTACTGTCTGTGTATATAGTGTATATATGTACTGTCTGTGTATATAGTGTATATATGTACTGTGTGTGTATATAGTGTATATATGTACTGTGTGTGTATATAGTGTATATATGTACTGTGTATGTGTTTGTATGTAGGTATGTATGTACTGTTTATGTGTGTGTGTATTGTCTGTTTATGTGTGTACTGTGTGTGTATGTATGTACTGTGTGTATATAGTGTGTGTGTACTGTGTGCATATGTACTGTGTATGTGTTTGTATGTTGGTATGTATGTAGTGTGTGTGTGTGTACTGTGTGTATGTATATAGTGTGTGTGTGCACGTACATATGGATAATATATATACTCCAGGGTGTCCTTAGTGGAAAATCAGATTAGAACTACAAGTACCAGGACTCCCTGCGGGGCTGGTCTATCACAGTGGTCAGCAAACTGCGGCTCTAGAGCCACATGTGGCTCTTTAGCCCCCTGACATTGGCTCTTCCAGCTGCGGGCTCACATGTACAGCGCGATCGCATTTTCGTTGCCTGTGGCAAAAATCGGCAGGAGGGGGAGGACCAGGAAGCGGTGAAGGCTCTGTACTCACCGCTTCCTGGTCCTCAGCTGTAGGCTGTGCAGGGCCGCGCACAGTGTGAGGCGCTCTGTGACGTCACGCTGTGCACGCCAGCTCACAGCACAGCCAACAGCAGGAGGAACACAGAGCGAGGGTGGTGAGGAGCAGCGGCATCCAGGAGCAGGAGAGGTAGGGGCCTTTTTATTTTATGAACCTTGGGGCTGATCTGAGGCAATGGGGTGATGAGACTCATAATCGGGGATATGAGAGGCATCATGGATGATGAGAAGCATCATGGATAATAAAGGGGATGATGAGAATCATAATGGGGGATATGAGAGGCATTATGGATGATGAGAGGCATCATGGATAATAACAGGGTTGATAAGAGGCATCATGGATGATAATGGGGATGATGGGGGTCATTTCCTTTGGGGTCTGAGCTGACGTCTGATCTGAGGGGGGTCTTATTAACATTGGGGGTCTGATTAGTGGTTTGACCTAATTTTTTTTTTCCATATTGCCCTCCTCTAAAACTTACGTGCGCCTTATAGGGTTGAACGTTGTGGAGTGAAAGCTGTGGTGCCGAGGACTGAGAACGGGTCAGACGGTTAGGAATACCCTTACTAAGTTAATAACAATGTAACTTCCTGTATAGTTTACGTTTAAAAAATTTGTCTCTCAGAAAAAATTACATCGCTGTTTTGTTGATATTCGGCTCAGTTGACTAAAGGGTTTGCCCACCACTGGCCTATCATATACACGCACACAGAGGGGTTACTGAAACCTTTACCACACACATTCCACACATCAATAACCATTACAGCAAGACACACATTCATACATATAACACACAGTGCACACACATGACACATACAGTACACTCACCTTTCTGTCAGTGGCCGGGTGATATGTGGGCTTTTAGTCATGGGGTGGGGAGCACAGGACACGTAAAGTCAGACTGTTTACAGACCCCCTTCACCCTCCTGCCTGCACCGACGACTATTGGAAAGCTGCAGATCGGTAGGAGGGTTAGGCAGGGTCTGCAGGGTAATGCCGCTGGGCAGGTGGTGGGTTAGGCAGGGTCAGCAGGGTAATGCTGCTGGGCAGGTGGTGGGTTAGGCAGGGTCTGCAGGGTAATGCCGCTGGGCAGGGGGAGGTAATGTATAATCAGTGTACGGAGGTAATGTATAATCAATGTATGGCGGTAATATTTGGTCCTTAGGTAGCGGTATTATTTGATATCTATATATGTGTGGCAGTCTGTTTAGACTGCATTTGTGGGAGGGGCGGAGGCTCTACTTAAACCAGGCACAGCCCCACCTAGGGGCGGGCGTTTTCTCAGTTGCCCCACCCTCCGTCCCTTTCTATTTTCACTTCTACAGGGTATGCCCCCTTTTATAGGCCTACCCACGGACATGGCTACAGGCACACCACTAGCCATTTAGTTAGGTAAGATGCGTCTTGCAGTTACGGTGGGTCTCGGCGTTTAGCCCACTAGGGCTCTTCGGCTTCGTGTCCGTAGCCCTGACCACAAATATATATATGTGTTGGGAGACATCTTGGGACTTCTGACCCTAGAACTGCCCCTGGATGCAGTGAGGATCAGTCCACTGGACATCGCCTTCTAAACTGACTGTGAGTATTTAAACATCAGGGGCCCCACTTGGAATTTTTCCCAGGGCCACACATTGTTTCCAGTAAATTCTGTGAGGAAGAAATAACGGAGCTGCATCCACCAAACATGACTGACAGCAGCCGGCGCCTCACGTTATCTGCAGTCAGGACGGTGGTGGTCAGCAGACCTCACCAGACACTCCAATGTCTGTTCCTGTGGATACAGGAGAACACTACATGGACCCCACAGCCCTCCTCTACGAGGCCTCATCCACTCGTCTTCACGGGCTTCCTAGCAGGACCATATGGACAGTCTGTACGATAGGTGCCTGGCCTAAAGTATAAGGTCTGCTCACCATGAGAGCACCTACCTGCGAGGAACCAGATACGGAGTGAGGGTGGAGTTAGGTATCATTTATTTATGGACAGAAGACGCCCGGTGACTGCACAGATTACCTGGATCCTCCTACAATACATGCCGCTCTACCTGTACTAGACATATTCACAGTGTTGGCTCTCAGATATGGACGGTGTTCACACATCTATGGATTTCCTGGGCTCTCATAGGATATATTCTACAGTCCAGGACATGGCTGGGGTGCGTGGTCTCCTTCACATCTCCGGGCGTCTTCTACTCCACTGGATTTTCAGTATCCGTCAGGTTGAGAAGCGGGTTTAAAACTCTCCATATTCCCTGAGCGCCCCCTTTTCTAGAAGAAACAAAACACGATCAGATGATGGACGGATGAGTCAATGACAAAGCCCCTGGACTGGCCGGACCCCAATGAGACAAGAATCGGCCAAGAGAAGGAACAATGTAGGGCGCATGGAACGGTTATTGCTATAGCCCTTGGATCATTTTCCACGAGGACCCCCAGACCCATAACACCAGCTGGTGGGACAGGTCAACCCTCCCGTCATCATGAACACCCCCCGTACTTAGCTTCCTGTAGACAGTGCGGGCTCTCCGTGCTTTCTTGACGTCACGGATGAGACAGCGGTAGATCTCGTGGCTCTTGACCCCAGTCAGAGTTGAAGAGACTCGGTGACTTCCATTCTGCATCTCCTCCAGCACAACCATGGTGGAGTTCTCCGAGATGTCCTCCTCGCGGCGGTTCAGCCACCTCACAATGGGCACTTTATACCAACCAGCAGAGACACAACGAGCCACGGTCACATTGTCACTGGTTTCCATCTCCACCGGTGGCTCCTCTTCTTCTAAAGGGTTAAACAAAGAGACGATTCCACCTGGTGAGGACTTGTTTGAACTCTCAGGGCGTGAAATGAAATTAGCAGGAAATGTTGGCGATCCAATGGCGGGACAGGGAATTGTCCACAATGGAGAGTCTCTTCCGTTTACTTATTACTTACAAAATGAAAGGTTGAAAGATCAGAATGATCAGAGTTATGATTGAATTCATCATATTCATGATAAGCTATGTGACTACTCTGCGCGCACACACCCCACAAATACAAGGTGCCCTTCACCTCTGGGTCCTCAAGGTACTTATGTCAGCAGGTGATCTGACCTTAAGAGACCTGCAGGGGATGAATGCTTCTTGCTCGCTTCAGACCGGTTAATCTTCTGCTCCTACACTGTTGAGCAGCACCTGGACCCATGGACCTCCACCACCCACCTCTGCCACGGCCAGTCACACAGCTAGGACTGAACCCTGACCTCCTGCGATTCAGTCCTGGTTTGGTCCCACTAGTAACTAGACTTATCACTTTACACCATTCATATCTGGGAACCCCAAAGCTGCGACATTAGAAGATGTACCCACCTAAAGATTTAATCATCCTCACCAAACAACACAAGCTCACTGGCCCCTATCTACCCCCTTATGGCGAGGAGAATGGGGCATTGTGTTTTGTCCACAGATCTTTTTCGGAGCCTCGACCTGAACCTGAAAACCTGTGCTTTGCTTGTAGGAATCCTGGGTCCCATCATGTCCATGTCCTCTGCATCGAGATCTGCATTCACATTTACTGTGTGCTACCTGATATCCAACACGTGGTAACTAGTGATGTATCTGCATCCCATGATGTAGGACTATAGGACAAACTATGAGGCTGAATTAGTACAAAGCAGGCAACGGTTTCTGAACCACGTATGAAATACACATCAAGTCACATTAGAGGCCATCATCTACGTATCAGGCTGCAAGGGTTGAACAACCTCTAGAATACGACCCACCTTGTATCATGAGCTTCAGCTTGGTTTCCCCCTTTCCATGGGGGCTGATTGCTTTACACGTGTACAAAGCTTCATCGGGATAGTCTACATTGGTCAGGTGAAGGGTCAGGTCTCCCTCGCTAACCTCCGAGGTGTCCACCCTCACTCGGCCGTGGTAATTGTAGTCCTGTTCTTCAAAGTCTTCCTTGTCCTTGTGGAAGCTGTAGACCAGCTGGGGCTCCTTGTACTCATATGTCTGCTGGATGTAAGCGTAGAGGTCTTCCACCTCGATCTCTTCAATAATGTCCTCTCGATGCCAGCTGAAGCCCAAGTCGTAGGTGCCCTCGATGAAGGAGAACTGACAGGGCAGTGTGGCATTGCCAAAGCGAGGGACCAGTATCTCTTCATACTGAGGCTTGGGTATAACATAGTCACAGACTAAAGAGACAAGACAACATGGACATTTACATGATCGGACCAACACCAGGAAGAAGATCTCACCACAACTGGGCATCTTCTGCCTATGTGGGAGGATGTGATGGATGGTGCAGGTCGGCCACATGGGTGTCCTGCAAATGTGAAGATACCGCACTAATATGGACGGGGAAATACCCTGTGGATATACTGCACCGTGACATACTGAAAATGTGCTGCACTGTGTGATATACTGCACTGTACGATATACTGCACCGTGATATACTGAAAAATGTACTGCACTGTGTGATATACTGCACCGTGATATACTGAAAATGTGCTGCACTGTGTGATATACTGCACTGTACGATATACTGCACCGTGATATACTGAAAATGTGCTGCACTGTGTGATATACTGCACCGTGATATACTGAAAATGTGCTGCACTGTGTGATATACTGCACTGTACGATATACTGCACCGTGATATACTGAAAATGTGCTGCACTGTGTGATATACTGCACCGTGATATACTGAAAATGTGCTGCACTGTACGATATACTGCACTGTACGATATACTGCACCGTGATATACTGAAAATGTGCTGCACTGTGTGATATACTGCACTGTACGATATACTGCACCGTGACATACTGAAAATGTGCTGCACTGTGTGATATACTGCACCGTGATATACTGAAAATGTGCTGCACTGTGTGATATACTGCACTGTGATATACTGAAAATGTGCTGCACTGTATGATATACTGCACTGTGATATACTGAAAATGTACTGCACTGTGTGATATACTGCACTGTGATATACTGAAAATGTACTGCACTGTGTGATATACTGCACTGTGATATACTGAAAATGTACTGCACTGTGTGATATACTGCACTGTGGTATACTGAAAATGTGCTGTACTGTGTGATATACTGCACCGTGATATACTGCACTGTGATATACTGAAAATGTGCTGCACTGTACGATATACGGCACTGTGATATACTGAAAATGTGCTGCACTGTACAATATACTGCACTGTGATATACTGAAAATGTGCTGCACTGTACGATATACTGCACTGTGATATACTGAAAATGTGCTGCACTGTGTGATATACTGCACCGTGACATACTGAAAATGTGCTGCACTGTACGATATACTGCACCGTGACATACTGAAAATGTACTGCACTGTACGATATACTGCACTGTGATATACTGAAAATGTGCTGCACTGTATGATATACTGCACCGTGATATACTGAAAATGTGCTGCACTGTGTGATATACTGCACCGTGACATACTGAAAATATGCTGCACTGTGTGATATACTGCACCGTGATATACTGAAAATGTGCTGCACTGTATGATATACTGCACTGTGATATACTGAAAATATGCTGCACTGTGTGATATACTGCACTGTACGATATACTGAAAATGTGCTGCACTGTACGATATACTGCACTGTACGATATACGGCACTGTGATATACTGAAAATGTGCTGCACTGTGTGATATACTGCACCGTGACATACTGAAAATGTGCTGCACTGTATGATATACTGCACCGTGATATACTGAAAATGTGCTGCACTGTGTGATATACTGCACCGTGACATACTGAAAATGTGCTGCACTGTACGATATACTGCACCGTGATATACTGAAAATGTGCTGCACTGTGTGATATACGGCACTGTGATATACTGAAAATGTGCTGCACTGTACGATATACGGCACTGTGATATACTGAAAATGTGCTGCACTGTGTGATATACTGCACTGTGGTATACTGAAAATGTGCTGCACTGTACGATATACGGCACTGTGATATACTGAAAATGTGCTGCACTGTGTGATATACTGCACTGTGATATACTGAAAATGTGCTGCACTGTACGATATACGGCACTGTGATATACTGAAAATGTGCTGCACTGTGTGATATACTGCACTGTACGATATACTGCACCGTGATATACTGAAAATGTGCTGCACTGTGTGATATACTGCACTGTGTGATATACTGCACAGTGATATACTGAAAATGTGCTGCACTGTGTGATATAATGCACCGTGATATACTGAAAATGTGCTGCACTGTACAATATACTGCACCGTGATATACTGAAAATGTGCTGCACTGTACAATATACTGCACTGTGATATACTGAAAATATGCTGCACTGTGTGATATACTGCACTGTACGATATACAGCACTGTGATATACTGAAAATGTGCTGCACTGTGTGATATACTGCACTGTGTGATATACTGCACTGTGTGATATACTGCACAGTGATATACTGAAAATGTGCTGCACTGTGTGATATACTGCACTGTGTGATATACTGCACCGTGACATACTGAAAATGTGCTGCACTGTGTGATATACTGCACTGTGTGATATACTGCACCGTGACATACTGAAAATGTGCTGCACTGTACAATATACTGCACCGTGACATACTGAAAATGTGCTGCACTGTACAATATACTGCACTGTGATATACTGAAAATATGCTGCACTGTGTGATCTACTGCACTGCACGATATACTGCACTGTGATATACTGAAAATGTACTGCACTGTGTGATATACTGCACTGTACGATATACTGCACTGTACGATATACTGAAAATGTGCTGCACTGTGTGATATACTGAAAATGTGCTGCACTGTGTGATATACTGCACTGTGACATACTAAAAATGTACTGCACTGTGTGATATACTGCACTGTACGATATACTGCACCGTGATATACTGAAAATGTGCTGCACTGTGTGATATACTGCACTGTGATATACTGAAAATGTGCTGCACAGTGTGATATACTGCACTGTGTGATATACTGCACTGTGACATACTGAAAATGTGCTGCACTGTATGATATACTGCACTGTGATATACTGAATATCTGCTGCACTGTACAATATACTGCACTGTGATATACTGATAATGTACTGCACTGTACAATATACTGCACTGTGATATACTGAAAATGTGCTGCACTGTATGATATACTGCCTATATAATATACTGCACTGAGATATACTGCACTGTGATATACTGAAAATGTGCTGCACTGTACAATATACTGCACTGTATGATATACTGAAAATGTGCTGCACTGTGTGATATACTGCACTGTACGATATACTGCACCGTGATATACTGAAAATGTGCTGCACTGTGTGATATACTGCACCGTGATATACTGAAAATGTGCTGCACTGTACGATATACTGCACCGTGATATACTGAAAATGTGCTGCACTGTGTGATATACTGCACTGTACGATATACTGCACCGTGATATACTGAAAATGTGCTGCACTGTGTGATATACTGCCTATATAATATACTGCACTGTGACATACTGAAAATGTGCTGCACTGTATGATATACTGCACCGTGATATACTGAATATCTGCTGCACTGTACAATATACTGCACTGTGATATACTGATAATGTACTGCACTGTACAATATACTGCACTGTGATATACTAAAAATGTGCTGCACTGTACAATATACTGCACGGTATGATATACTGTACTGTGATATACTGAAAATAACTTGTAGATGGTTGGTGTGGGTCAGATACCTGTAGATGGTTGTTGTGGGTCAGAGACCTGTAGATGGTTGGTGTGGGTCAGAGACAGGGGCATAATTAGGGAAGCGGCTGCTTTGGGGCCCTGACCCAGAAGGGCCCATCCAAGAGGAGGAGAAGTACTAAAAGATTTTGTCAAGGCCCCCAATTAGTATTACAAAATGAAAGGATATACAGTGGCAGTATAGACAGTGTAGAAAACAGATGGAACAGCTGCCGGGCCTGGTCTGAGAGAGTGATCTTTACTAGCCACAGGAAAGGGGCGGCGTGAAAGGAAGGGGTTGTGAAAAATTACTGGGGGGCATTCAAAAATTTGCTGTGGGGCCCAGTCATTTCTAGTTACGCCACTGGTCAGAGACCTGTAGATGGTTGGTGTGGGTCAGAGACCTGTAGATGGTTGATGTGGGTCAGAGACTTGTAGATGGTTGGTGTGGGTCAGAGACCTGTAGATGGTTGGTGTGGGTCAGAGACCTGTAGATGGTTGGTGTGGGTCAGAGACCTGTAGATGGTTGGTGTGGGTCAGAGACCTGTAGATGGTTGGTGTGGGTCGAGACCTGTAGGGTTGGTGGGTCGAGACCTGTAGATGGTTGGTGTGGGTCAGAGACCTGTAGATGGTTGGTGTGGGTCAGAGACTTGTAGATGGTTGGTGTGGGTCAGAGACTTGTAGAAGGTTGGTGTGGGTCAGTGGCCTGTAGATGGCTGGTGTGGGTCAGATACCTGTAGGTGGCTGGCATGGGTCAGAGACCTGTAGATGGTTGGCATGGGTCAGAGACTTGTAGAAAGTTGGTGTGAGACAGACTTCTAGATGGTTGGTGTGGGTCAGAGACTTGTAGATGGTTGGTGTGGGTCAGAGACCTGTAGATGGTTGGTGTGGGTCAGATACCTGTAGATGGTTGGTGTGGGTCAGATACCTGTAGATGGTTGGTGTGGGTCAGAGACCTGTAGATGGTTGGTGTGGGTCAGAGACCTGTAGATGGTTGGTGTGGGTCAGTGGCCTGTAGATGGCTGGTGTGGGTCAGAGACCTGTAGATGGTTGGTGTGGGTCAGATACCTGTCGATGGTTGGTGTGGGTCAGAGACCTGTAGATGGTTGGTGTGGGTCAGAGACCTGTAGATGGTTGGTGTGGGTCAGAGACCTGTAGATGGTTGGTGTGGGTCAGATACCTGTCGATGGTTGGTGTGGGTCAGATACCTGTCGATGGTTGATGTGGGTCAGACTTGTAGATGGTTGGTGTGGGTCAGAGACTTGTAGAATGTTGGTATAGGTCCATCTTATAGACAGTTAGTGTGGGTCAGAGACTTGTAGATGGTTGGTGTGGGTCAGATACCTGTCGACGGTTGGTGTGGGTCAGAGACTTGTAGATGGTTGGTGTTGGTGAGTGACTTGTAGACAGTTGATGTGGGTCAGAGACTTGTAGATGGTTAGTTTGGGTCAGAGACTTGTAGATGGTTGGTGTGGGTCAGAGACCTGTAGATGGTTGGTGTGGGTCAGAGACCTGTAGATGGTTGGTGTGGGTCAGAGACCTGTAGATGGTTGGTGTGGGTCAGAGACCTGTAGATGGTTGGTGTGGGTCAGAGACCTGTAGATGGTTGGTGTGGGTCAGAGACCTGTAGATGGTTGGTGTGGGTCAGAGACCTGTAGATGGTTGGTGTGGGTCAGAGACCTGTCGATGGTTGGTGTGGGTCAGAGACCTGTAGATGGTTGGTGTGGGTCAGAGACCTGTAGATGGTTGGTGTGGGTCAGAGACCTGTAGATGGTTGGTGTGGGTCAGAGACCTGTAGATGGTTGGTGTGGGTCAGAGACCTGTAGATGGTTGGTGTGGGTCAGAGACCTGTAGATGGTTGGTGTGGGTCAGAGACCTGTAGATGGTTGGCGTGGGTCAGAGACCTGTAGATGGTTGGTTTTGGCCAGAGATTTGGAGATTGTTTGTATGGGTCAGGGACTTGTAGATGCTTAGTCTGGTAGATGATTGGTTGTGTGTGAGAGACTCTGGATGGGGTTGGTTGTTATAGACCAGAGAATTGAAGTATAGGTCAAAGTCTTGTTTGTTGCTGGGGGCCTGGGACTTGGTGGCTGTCGGGGGCCTGGGACTTGGTGGCTGTCGGGGGCCTGGGACTTGGTGGCTGTCGGGGGCCTGGGACTTGGTGGCTGTCGGGGGCCTGGGACTTGGTGGCTGTCGGGGGCCTGGGACTTGGTGGCTGTCGGGGGCCTGGGACTTGGTGGCTGTCGGGGGCCTGGGACTTGGTGGCTGCTAAGGTTACAGTTCAGAGTACTCACCTGCCAGGTATGAGAAGAGCGTCAGTGTAAGCAGGACACAGAACAGCGCCATCATCAGGATAGAGATGGAAATCTTCTGCAGCAAAGGCCAAAATCACAGAGAATATTTACTGCAAAGTTACAGGAGACAAGTGATTGTACAGAGCAAATATCAATCTGTTCTATCAATACCTGGGAGAAAGTATGTGAACCCGAATTCTATCAGTGAGACATTATAGCCATTACTGCAAATGGAGCACAACTCCATTGTGGGCCGTACTGAAGACTATAGGGACTGCCACCATGCCACTTACATAGGACTGCAGGTGACATCTACTACATTGTCTGTACTCAGAGAGTTATCACTGTGTTATCTGTGGTGTTACATAGGACTGCAGGTGACATCTACTACATTATCTGTACTCAGAGAGTTATCACTGTGTTATCTGTGGTGTTACATAGGACTGCAGGTGACATCTTCTACATTATCTGTACTCAGAGAGGTATCACTGTGTTATCTGTGGTGTTACATAGGACTGCAGGTGACATCTACTACATTATCTGTACTCAGAGAGGTATCACTGTGTTATCTGTGGTGTTACATAGGACTGCGGGTGACATCTACTACATTATCTGTACTCAGAGAGTTATCACTGTGTTATCTGTGGTGTTACATAGGACTGCGGGTGACATCTTCTACATTATCTGTACTCAGAGAGGTATCACTGTGTTATCTGTGGTGTTACATAGGACTGCAGGTGACATCTACTACATTATCTGTACTCAGAGAGGTATCACTGTGTTATCTGTGGTGTTACATAGGACTGCGGGTGACATCTACTACATTATCTGTACTCAGAGAGTTATCACTGTGTTATCTGTGGTGTTACATAGGACTGCAGGTGACATCTATTACATTATCTGTACTCAGAGAGCTATCACTGTGTTATCTGTGGTGTTACATAGGACTGCAGATGACATCTATTACATTATCTGTACTCAGAGAGTTATCAGTGTGTTATCTGTGGTGTTACATAGGACTGCAGGTGACATCTACTACATTATCTGTACTCAGAGTTATCACTGTGTTATCTGTGGTGTTACATAGGACTGCAGGTGACATCTACTACATTATCTGTACTCAGAGAGTTATCAGTGTGTTATCTGTGGTGTTACATAGGACTGCAGGTGACATCTACTACATTATCTGTACTCAGAGAGTTATCACTACGTTATCTGTGGTGTTACATAGGACTGCAGGTGACATCTACTACATTATCTGTACTCAGAGAGATATCACTGTGTTATCTGTGGTGTTACATAGGACTGCACGTGACATCTACTACATTATCTGTACTCAGAGAGTTATCAGTGTGTTATCTGTGGTGTTACATAGGACTGCAGGTGACATCTACTACATTATCTGTACTCAGAGAGATATCACTGTGTTATCTGTGGTGTTACATAGGACTGCAGGTGACATCTACTACCTTATCTGTACTCAGAGAGTTATCACTGTGTTATCTGTGGTGTTACATAGGACTGCAGGTGACATCTACTACATTATCTGTACTGAGAAATGTATCACTGTTATCTGTGGTGTTACATAGGACTGCAGGTGACATCTACTACATTATCTGTACTCAGAGAGGTATCACTGTGTTATCTGTGGTGTTACATAGGACTGCAGGTGACATCTACTACATTATCTGTACTCAGAGAGTTATCACTGTGTTATCTGTGGTGTTACATAGGACTGCAGGTGACATCTACTACATTATCTGTACTCAGAGAGCTATCACTGTGTTATCTGTGGTGTTACATAGGACTGCAGATGACATCTATTACATTATCTGTACTCAGAGAGTTATCAGTGTGTTATCTGTGGTGTTACATAGGACTGCAGGTGACCTCTACTACATTATCTGTACTCAGAGAGATATCACTGTGTTATCTGTGGTGTTACATAGGACTGCAGGTGACATCTACTACCTTATCTGTACTCAGAGAGTTATCACTGTGTTATCTGTGGTGTTACATAGGACTGCAGGTGACATCTACTACATTATCTGTACTCAGAGAGTTATCACTGTGTTATCTGTGGTGTTACATAGGACTGCAGGTGACATCTACTACATTATCTGTACTCAGAGAGTTATCACTGTGTTATCTGTGGTGTTACATAGGACTGCAGGTGACATCTACTACATTATCTGTACTCAGAGTTATCACTGTGTTATCTGTGGTGTTACATAGGACTGCAGGTGACATCTACTACATTATCTGTACTCAGAGAGATATCACTGTGTTATCTGTGGTGTTACATAGGACTGCAGGTGACGTCTACTACATTATCTGTACTCAGAGAGTTATCACTGTGTTATCTGTGGTGTTACATAGGACTGCAGGTGACATCTACTACATTATCTGTACTCAGAGAGATATCACTGTGTTATCTGTGATGTTACATAGGACTGCAGGTGACATCTACTGCATTATCTGTACTCAGAGAGTTATCACTGTGTTATCTGTGGTGTTACATAGGACTGCAGGTGACATCTACTACATTATCTGTACTCAGAGAGTTATCACTGTGTTATCTGTGGTGTTACATAGGACTGCAGGTGACATCTACTACATTATCTGTACTCAGAGAGATATCACTGTGTTATCTGTGGTGTTACATAGGACTGCAGGTGACATCTACTACATGATCTCTACTAAGAGTCATCTCTGTGTTGCCCGTGGTGTTACATAGGACTGCAGGTGACATCTACTACATTATCATCATATATAACACATCCCTTCTGACCCCTCTCCTCACACGTACTACACAGGTATTCCTCTTACCTGCACGGGTTGAGATCCTCTGCTGGTTAGTACACCTGTGCCTGCTGTTTCTGGATTAATGTGAGGCCCCTGAGGGCCCTTGTGCCTGAGGCAGCCAGTAAGGTGCTGCCATCTGGTCCTGCTCACCAGGGTGAGGACTCTCCAGCCTGAGATGTGAGCGACGTGAAATAGTAATTAATTCACAGATCTGCAGATGAGCCGAGAAGATAGAAAACCACAAGTTGTGGAGAGCAAAAACACGGCCAGTCAGGAAAGAGTTAAAAATGACTTCAACTTCTATAGAGTAACAGAAAGCAACAAAGTATCCACTTCTGAAGAATGTAAGGGAGACAATGTAACCAGGGAGGATAGCCGAGGATAAGCGTCCCTCTGCCGGAGGGTCCTAATAGACAGACCTTCAGCTACACTAATGATAACAGGGGAAAGTAACAGCGACGACTGCCAGACGAGGGACGATCAGCGACTGGTCAGAATCCTACAGACATAACTGATCGCACCGTCTATAGGCCCCTAAGCCAGTATACAACAAATCGCTCCGTCTATAGGCCCCTAAGCCAGTATACAACTAATCACACCGTCTATAGACCCCTAAGTCAGTATACAACGAATTGCTCTGTCTATAGGGCCCTAAGCCAGTATACAACCAATCGCTCTGTCTATGGGCCCCTAAGCCAGTGTACAACTAATCACACCGTCTATAGGACCCTAAGCCAGTATACAACTAATCGCTCCATCTATAGGCCCCTAAGTCAGTATACAACGAATTGCTCTGTCTATAGGGCCCTAAGCCAGTATACAACCAATCGCTCTGTCTATGGGCCCCTAAGCCAGTGTACAACTAATCACACCGTCTATAGGACCCTAAGCCAGTATACAACTAATCGCTCCGTCTATAGGCCCCTAAGTCAGTATACAACTAATCGCTCCGTCTATAGACCCCTAAGTCAGTATAAAACTACTCGCTCCGTCTATAGGCCCCTAAGTCAATATACAACTAATCGCTCCATCTATAGGCCCCTAAGCCAGTATACAACAAATCGCTCCGTCTATAGGCCCCTAAGCCAGTAGGCAACTAATCGCTCCGTCTATAGGCCCCTAAGCCAGTATACAACGAATTGCTCTGTCTATAGGGCCCTAAGCCAGTATACAACCAATCGCTCTGTCTATGGGCCCTGTAACGGACCGTTAGGCACACAACTCCGTTTAGGCGATATTCCCTTTTCCGGATAGACCAGCAGCTACTGCAATCACCAACTTCCCGAACTGCAAACCACACGAATTCACCAACTTCCGAAGAAGAAGACACACGAACCCTGGAAGCAGCCGAACAGGAAAAGCAATATGAACAGCTTACACTCCTGGCAATCAGCATACAGTCCAATCCCCCCAATAACGAGACGACACTTCGTTTTGAGGGTCAAGCAGGAACTCTCTCCTGGGGCATACAGCCTCTTTTATTTACACTCCACAAACATAGTACGGCCCACAGGGGTTTGAAATACAACCAATCAATCCGTACAATAAACACAGACACTCCCACACAAAATACAGCGACCAATCAACATACAGCCAGATATATCACAATCCCACATGGCTGGTCCATTGTGGGTGCTGATTAGGTCACAGCAATGTCCATTGTGGATGCTGATTAGGTCACAGGTAATGTCCATTGTGAATGGTGATTAGGTCACAGCAATGTCCATTGTGAATGATGATTAGGTCACGTCACAGGTAATGTCCATTGTGACTGTTGATTAGGTCACAGCAATGTCCATTGTGAATTCCAACTGTCATTGGGGCCATAGTCGCAGGGTAAGAGGCTAGCAAGCATGCCTCTCCAAGAAACTGGGGCAGACTCTGGTACAGGGTCCAGTCCGCTACATTTCTCCCCTTTACCAAAGAGACTAACAGGGTATCTGACCTCCTGCCGGTCAGTGCCCTGGTTAGTCCAGCAACCCACCCACGAAGCACAAACAGCAGTACAGCCCACCCACAATAAATGGTTACTACACCTGGATAAAGTAGCAACTTGTCCATGTCCAGGTGCCTCACCACGGCTGTAGCGGGGACTGGTAGACTGCCTAGGTGGGTTGCTGAGTGGGCAGAGACCGGCGGTACTCTGCTCCTGGGGCCAGCGCTACCACGGAAGTAGCCTGGTGGGAGCCTGGTTGTGGGGAGGAGACCGACTGTCTCCCCTCTGGATAAACCGCTCTGTGGCTGGCGGACAGGACCGACCATCCTTGCCCCTTGTGCTGCAAGTGCAGAGACCACGGTCCCATCTGCACCGTTGGGGGCGTAACATCTCCCTTGGTGGGTTAGGTTGCCGCTGGAGAGAGGGTGTAACAAGCCCTCTCTCTGAACTGTAGACTGCCGCTGGGGAGAGCGGGTAGCAGGCTCCTCTCCCTGACCCTCTCTCTGCTGGTGGAGGGGGGACCAACTGTCTCCCTTTCAATATTTTGTCCTGCTGCTGGGGTACACACTGCAGCTGGGGAGGAAGGATGACACCTTTAGCTCCCTGGGGTACACACTGTCGCTGGGGAGGAAGGGAAACACCTTCAGCTCCCGGGGTAGACACTGCCGCTGGGGAGGAAGGATGACACCTTCAGCTCCCGGGGTAGACACTGCCGCTGGGGGAGGAAGGACGGCACCTTCAGCTCCCTGGGGTACACACAGCCGCTGGGGAGGGAGGACGGCACCTTCAGCTCCCTGGGATACACCCTGCCGCTGGGGAGGAAGGACGACACCTTCAGCTCCCTGGGGTACACACTGCCGCGGGGAGGAAGGACAGCACCTTCAGCTCCCTGGGGTACACACTGCCGCTGGGGAGGAAGGACGACACCTTCAGCTCCCTGGGGTACACACTGCCGCTGTGGAGGAAGGACGGCACCTTCAGCTCCCGGGGTACACACGGCCGCTGGGGAGGGAGGACGGCACCTTCAGCTCCCTGGGGTACACACGGCCGCTGGGGAGGAAGGATGACACCTTCAGCTCCCTGGGGTACACACGGCCGCTGGGGAGGAAGGATGACACCTTCAGCTCCCTGGGGTACACACTGCCACTGGGGAGGAAGGACGGCACCTTCAGCTCCCTGGGGTACACACTGCCGCTGGGGAGGAAGGACGACACCTTCAGCTCCCTGGGGTACACACTGCCGCTGTGGAGGAAGGACGGCACCTTCAGCTCCCGGGGGTACACACTGCCGCTGGGGAGGAAGGACGGCACCTTCAGCTCCCTGGGATACACACAGCCGCTGGGGAGGAAGGACGGCACCTTCAGCTCTCCGGAGCGCACTCAGCCGCTGGGGAGGGCGGACGATACCATCTGCCATGAACTGCAGGTACTCTGCTGTTATCCTCCTCACGAACTGCACAGATTTCTCCGGGGTTGGGTCCGAAGAAAATCAGCCGTGATCTCAGCTCTCTGTCAAATTCCTCCTGCGTGTAGCTGGGTGCCATGCTTGTTCTCCTGAAGTTCTTTCTTTTGTAGATAGGGGCGCTGTACGGGTACTAACGTTGCCCTCACTTTGTAATCCAAGGAATGGTGTTGCCCTGTAGATGTCCTTCTGGGCTGTGGAAATGATCCCGCCGCCTGCCACCAAATGTAACGGACCGTTACGCACACAACTCCGTTTAGGCGATATTCCCTTTCTCCGGATAGACCAGCAGCTACTGCAATCACCAACTTCCCGAACTGCAAACCACACGAATTCACCAACTTCCGAACAAGAGACACACGAACCCTGGAAGCAGCCGAACAGGAAAAGCAATATGAACAGCTTACACTCCTGGCAATCAGCATACAGTCCAATCCCCCAATAACGAGACGACACTTCGCTTTGAGGGTCAAGCAGGAACTCTCTCCTGGGGCATACAGCCTCTTTTATTTACACTCCACAAACATAGTACGGACTCCACAGGGGTTTGAAATACAACCAATCAATCCGCATAATAAACACAGACACTCCCACACAAAATACAGCGACCAATCAACATACAGCCAGATATATCACAATCCCACATGGCTGGTCCATTGTGGGTGCTGATTAGGTCACAGCAATGTCCATTGTGAATATTGATTAGGTCACAGGCGATGTCCATTGTGAATGGTGATTAGCTCACAGGTAATGTCCATTGTGAATGGTGATTAGGTCACAGCAATGTCCATTGTGAATGATGATTAGGTCACAGCAATGTCCATTGTGAATTCCAACTGTCATTGGGGCCATAGTCGCAGGGTAAGAGGCTAGCAAGCATGCCTTCCAAGAAACTGGGGCAGACTCTGGTACAGGGTCCAGTCCGCTACAGGCCCCTAAGCCAGTGTACAACTAATCACACCGTCTATAGGACCCTAAGCCAGTATACAACTAATCGCACCGTCTATAGGCCCCTAAGTCAGTATACAACCAATCGCCCGTCTATAGACCCCTAAGTCAGTATAAAACTACTCGCTCCGTCTATAGGCCCCTAAGTCAGTATACAACTAATCGCTCCATCTATAGACCCCTAAGTCAGTATACAACTAATCGCTTCCGTCTATAGACCCCTAAGCCAGTAGGCAACAAATCGCTCCGTCTATAGGCCCCTAAGCCAGTAGGCAACCAATCGCTCCGCCTATAGGCCCCTAAGCCAGTATATCAACGAATTGCTCTGTCTATAGGGCCCTAAGCCAGTATACAACCAATCGCTTCTGTCTATGGGCCCCTAAGCCAGTGTACAACTAATCACACCGTCTATAGGACCCTAAGCCAGTATACAACTAATCGCTCCGTCTATAGACCCCTAAGTCAGTATACAACTAATCGCTCCGTCTATAGGCCCCTAAGCCAGTATACAACTCACCGCTCCGTCTATAGACCCCTAAGCCAGTATACAACTATTCGCTCCGTCTATAGGCCCTTAAGCCAGTATACAACTAATCGCACCGTCTATAGACCCCTAAGCCAGTATACAACTAATCGCTCCGTCTATAGACCCCTAAGCCAGTATACAACTAATCGCTCCGTCTATAGACCCCTAAGTCAGTATACAACTAATCGCTCCGTCTATAGGCCCCTAAGTCAGTATACAACAAATCGCTCCGTCTATAGGCCCCTAAGCCAGTATACAACAAATCACACCGTCTATAGGCCCCTAAGCCAGTATACAACTAATCGCACCGTCTATAGACCCCTAAGCCAGTATACAACTAATCGCTCCGTCTATAGACCCCTAAGCCAGTATACAACTAATCGCTCCATCTATAGGCCCCTAAGCCAGTATACAACAAATCGCTCCGTCTATAGGCCCCTAAGCCAGTAGGCAACTAATCGCTCCGTCTATAGACCCCTTAGCCAGTATACAACCAATCGCCCGTTTATAGACTCCTAAGTCAGTATACACTAATCGCTCGTCTATAGACCCTGCCAGTATACAACTAATCGCTCCGTCTATAGGCCCCTAAGCCAGTATACAACTAATCGCTCCGTCTATAGGCCCCTAAGCCAGTATACAACTAATCGCTCCGTCTATAGGCCCCTAAGCCAGTATACAACTAATCGCTCCGTCTATAGACCCCTAAGCCAGTATACAACTAATCGCTCCGTCTATAGACCCCTAAGTCAGTATACAACTAATCGCACCGTCTATAGGAAAAAAACTGAGAAAGAGAAATAGGTAGAATTGCACATCCACAAGCTGAGCTTCTGATTTGTAACTGCTTCTCAGCAAAATTAATATCGCCTCTCGGCGCAATATTTACTGTACTGCCCCCTATACTATGAAAGAGGCATTAGTGTACATTTTGATCAAAAGGCATAAGCCCACTCACCGCACCAAGGTTGCCTCTCAGAGTGGGTCCTACTCTAAATTTGGCGCAGCACCGCCCGGCGACTGCCGCCGCCGCAGCACCGCACCAGCAGGCGGCGGGATCCATCCGCCAAACAGCACCCCTGCTGTCCGGCAATGCCACCGGATCCTGCCAACCCCCGAGCGCCGCGCCACAGCAAACAATGGCCGCCACGCAGTACTGCACCATGTGAACAGTTGCTGAAGCTCAACTATCACATGCTCTCAGGAGCTTAGTCTGAGAGCTGGTAGACCCCTTTCACTCATATACACTTGCTCAGGCTAATTAAAAACACCTGCACCGGATGAGAGGAGTGCTGATCCTGGACAGACCTAGGTATACATATTATAAAAAACGGAGAGAGAAACGCTCCATCTATCGGCCCAGCGCGTCCCTGTCCCCTGCCCCAGTCCCTGTCCCCTGCCACCAGTCCCTGTCCCCTGCCACCAGTCCCTGTCCCCTCCCACCAGTCCCTGTCCCCTGCCACCAGTCCCTGTCACCTGCCCCAGTCCCTGTCACCTGCCCCAGTCCCTGTCCCCTCCCACCAGTCCCTGTCCCCTCCCACCAGTCCCTGTCCCCTGCCACCAGTCCCTGTCCCCTGCCACCAGTCCCTATCCCCTGCCACCAGTCCCAGTCCCCTGCCACCAGTCCCTATCCTCTGCCCCAGTCCCTGTCCCCTGCCACCAGTCCCTGTCACCTGCCCTACAACACCCTTCAGTCTGGACATACTCACCTACCATGATAGAGAGCGATCTCCAAATCAGAGCTAAATAGCAACTGCCGTTTTAGGTCAGGATGTTGATGACCCGGACTGTGGAGCGCCCCTTTAAGGGTAGATAGCATTAAGCAGTTTAGGTAGATTATAAAAAGGTGCCTGCGTACTGCTCTATAACATGTACGAGCAGTGAGACCCCTAGAGGACGTACACGGTAATGTAACATGTACAAGCAGTGAGACCCCTAGAGGACATACACGGTAATGTAACATGTACAAGCAGTGAGACCCCTAGAGGACATACACGGTAATGTAACATGTACGAGCAGTGAGACCCTAGAGGACGTACACGGTAATGTAACATGTACGAGCAGTGAGACCCCTAGAGGACGTACACGGTAATGTAACATGTACAAGCAGTGAGACCCCTAGAGGATGTACACGGTAATGTAACATGTACAAGCAGTGAGACCCTAGAGGACGTACACGGTAATGTAACATGTACGAGCAGTGAGACCCCTAGAGGACGTACACGGTAATGTAACATGTACGAGCAGTGAGACCCCTAGAGGACGTACACGGTAATGTAACATGTACCAGCAGTGAGACCCCTAGAGGACGTACACGGTAATGTAACATGTACAAGCAGTGAGACCCTAGAGGACGTACACGGTAATGTAACATGTACCAGCAGTGAGACCCCTAGAGGACTTACACGGTAATGTAACATGTACAAGCAGTGAGACCCCTAGAGGACGTACACGGTAATGTAACATGTACCAGCAGTGAGACCCCTAGAGGACGTACACGGTAATGTAACATGTACAAGCAGTGAGACCCCTAGAGGACGTACACGGTAATGTAACATGTACGAGCAGTGAGACCCCTAGAGGACGTACACGGTAATGTAACATGTACAAGCAGTGAGACCCCTAGAGGACGTACACGGTAATGTAACATGTACCAGCAGTGAGACCCCTAGAGGACGTACACGGTAATGTAACATGTACGAGCAGTGAGACCCTAGAGGACGTACACGGTAATGTAACATGTACGAGCAGTGAGACCCCTAGAGGACGTACACGGTAATGTAACATGTACAAGCAGTGAGACCCCTAGAGGATGTACACGGTAATGTAACATGTACAAGCAGTGAGACCCCTAGAGGACGTACACGGTAATGTAACATGTACGAGCAGTGAGACCCCTAGAGGACGTACACGGTAATGTAACATGTACAAGCAGTGAGACCCCTAGAGGACGTACACGGTAATGTAACATGTACAAGCAGTGAGACCCCTAGAGGACGTACACGGTAATGTAACATGTACGAGCAGTGAGACCCTAGAGGACGTACACGGTAATATAACATGTACAAGCAGTGAGACCCCTAGAGGACGTACACGGTAATATAACATGTACAAGCAGTGAGACCCCTAGAGGACGTACACGGTAATGTAACATGTACAAGCAGTGAGACCCCTTGAGGACGTACACGGTAATGTAACATGCACCAGCACTGAGACCCTAGAGGACGTACACGGTAATGTAACATGTACGAGCAGTGAGACCCCTAGAGGACGTACACGGTAATATAACATGTACAAGCAGTGAGACCCCTAGAGGACGTACACGGTAATGTAACATATAACATGTACAAGCAGTGAGACCCCTAGAGGACGTACACGGTAATATAACATGTACAAGCAGTGAGACCTCTAGAGGACGTACACGGTAATGTAACATGTACGAGCAGTGAGACCCCTAGAGGACGTACACGGTAATGTAACATGTACAAGCAGTGAGACCCTAGAGGACGTACACGGTAATGTAACATGTACAAGCAGTGAGACCCCTAGAGGACGTACACGGTAATGTAACATGTACAAGCAGTGAGACCCCTAGAGG
Source organism: Bufotes viridis (assembly GCA_033119425.1). NCBI lineage: Eukaryota > Metazoa > Chordata > Amphibia > Anura > Bufonidae > Bufotes > Bufotes viridis. The sequence goes on along the minus strand of CM065591.1, from coordinate 6,453,953 downwards.
ACGTACACGGTAATGTAACATGTACAAGCAGTGAGACCCCTAGAGGAGGTACACGGTAATGTAACATGTACAAGCAGTGAGACCCCTAGAGGACGTACACGGTAATGTAACCTGTACGAGCAGTGAGACCCCTAGAGGAGGTACACGGTAATGTAACCTGTACGAGCAGTGAGACCCCTAGAGGACGTACACGGTAATGTAACATGTACGAGCAGTGAGACCCCTAGAGGACGTACACGGTAATGTAACATGTACGAGCAGTTAGACCCCTAGAGGACGTACACGGTAATGTAACATGTACGAGCAGTGAGACCCCTAGAGGACGTACACGGTAATGTAACATGTACAAGCAGTGAGACCCCTAGAGGACGTACACGGTAATGTAACATGTACGAGCAGTGAGACCTCTAGAGGAGCGTACACGGTAATGTAACATGTACGAGCAGTGAGACCCCTAGAGGACGTACACGGTAATGTAACATGTAGGAGCAGTGAGACCCTAGAGGACGTACACGGTAATGTAACATGTACGAGCAGTGAGACCCCTAGAGGACGTACACGGTAATGTAACATGTACAAGCAGTGAGACCCCTAGAGGACGTACACGGTAATGTAACATGTACGAGCAGTGAGACCCCTAGAGGACGTACACGGTAATGTAACATGTACGAGCAGTGAGACCCTAGAGGACGTACACGGTAATGTAACATGTACAAGCAGTGAGACTCCTAGAGGACGTACACGGTAATGTAACATGTACGAGCAGTGAGACCCCTAGAGGACGTACACAGTAATGTAACATGTACGAGCAGTGAGACCCCTAGAGGAGGTACACGGTAATGTAACCTGTACGAGCAGTGAGACCCCTAGAGGAGGTACACGGTAATGTAACCTGTACGAGCAGTGAGACCCTAGAGGACGACACGGTAATGTAACATGTACAAGCAGTGAGACCCCTAGAGGATGTACACGGTAATGTAACATGTACAAGCAGTGAGACCCTAGAGGACATACACGGTAATGTAACATGTACCAGCAGTGAGACCCCTAGAGGACGTACACGGTAATGTAACATGTACAAGCAGTGAGACCCCTAGAGGACTTACACGGTAATGTAACATGTACCAGCAGTGAGACCCCTAGAGGACTTACACGGTAATGTAACATGTACAAGCAGTGAGACCCCTAGAGGACGTACACGGTAATGTAACATGTACGAGCAGTGAGACCCCTAGAGGACGTATCACGGTAATGTAACATGTACCAGCAGTGAGACCCCTAGAGGACGTACACGGTAATGTAACATGTACAAGCAGTGAGACCCCTAGAGGACGTACACGGTAATGTAACATGTACGAGCAGTGAGACCCCTAGAGGACGTACACGGTAATGTAACCTGTACGAGCAGTGAGACCCCTAGAGGACGTACACGGTAATGTAACATGTACGAGCAGTGAGACCCCTAGAGGACGTACACGGTAATGTAACATGTACGAGCAGTGAGACCCCTAGAGGACGTACACGGTAATGTAACATGTACGAGCAGTGAGACCCCTAGAGGACGTACACGGTAATGTAACATGTACGAGCAGTGAGACCCCTAGAGGAGGTACACGGTAATGTAACCTGTACGAGCAGTGAGACCCCTAGAGGAGGTACACGGTAATGTAACCTGTACGAGCAGTGAGACCCCTAGAGGACGTACACGGTAATGTAACATGTACAAGCAGTGAGACCCCTAGAGGATGTACACGGTAATGTAACATGTACAAGCAGTGAGACCCCTAGAGGACGTACACGGTAATGTAACATGTACAAGCAGTGAGACCCCTAGAGGACGTACACGGTAATGTAACATGTACCAGCAGTGAGACCCCTAGAGGACGTACACGGTAATGTAACATGTACCAGCAGTGAGACCCCTAGAGGACGTACACGGTAATGTAACATGTACAAGCAGTGAGACCCTAGAGGACGTACACGGTAATGTAACATGTACAGGCAGTGAGACCCCTAGAGGACGTACACGGTAATGTTACATGTACAAGCAGTGAGACCCCTAGAGGACGTACACGGTAATGTAACATGTACGAGCAGTGAGACCCCTAGAGGACGTACACGGTAATGTAACATGTACAAGCAGTGAGACCCTAGAGGACGTACACGGTAATGTAACATGTACAAGCAGTGAGACCCCTAGAGGACGTACACGGTAATGTAACATGTACCAGCAGTTAGACTCCCTAGAGGACGTACACGGTAATGTAACATGTACGAGCAGTGAGACCCCTAGAGGACGTACACGGTAATGTAACATGTACCAGCAGTGAGACCCCTAGAGGACGTACATGGTAATGTAACATGTACAAGCAGTGAGACCCCTAGAGGACGTACACAGTAATGTAACATGTACAAGCAGTTAGACCCCTAGAGGACGTATCTCAGGCTGATGCTGGTATGTTGAGGCCTACTTTTGGGGTCCGCAATATGGGCACGGGGCCCTTACATTCAGCTGAATGAGTCCTAACTGATCGAAATGACTGACCAATTAACTGAAGTGTAAACTCGGCCTTATCGTGCTCTCTCCGGTGAAGCTGAGCGAGTGTCATAATCTCAGCCCCACGAGGGCAATCCTTTCTCTCCAGCTCTTCAGGTCTTTCCCGCAGAGTGAACCCCTGTCACCTAAACGTGAACACCTGTCACGCCCGATCTGAGCTGTGCAGTGTGAACGGCCACTTACAGGAGGATGATAAAGTATACACGCCCCCACAACTCCCTCACACCGCCCCCCTATACTTCTGGTGTCACCTGTCGGCTTCACTCACCTGGATCTATATTCTCCAGCAATCAATCTCCTCCCCGGAGACCCCATGGCTCCACACCTACCCCGGACCAACAGGGGTCAGTAATTTAACCCTTTCCTGAAAGGCTGAGGGTGGAAGTGGTCTGATGCCAGTGAGCAGTGCAGCATCTGCAGAAGACCCCTAATATCCAGACCCCCCAATCTGATATTGATGGCCTACCCTAGGAAACCTTGGAGTCCAGGCCACACAGGCAGTTCAAGATTAGAAAGACATGGCTGCTTTCTTCCAAAAACTGCCCCACACCCGTCTATTTGTGGCGTCTGGTAATGAAGTAGATGTATACTGTAATACACCCCACCACCTGTGGACAGGTGTGGCGCTGTTTTTTGTAATATCCCAAAGTGGTATTGTGCTTGAAAGTGTTTTGTCATGTAATATGCCTGGTTCACCAGCAGGTGGCGGTGTGTATCTGCCAGAGTGAGAGATCTTTAGATAGAATGGAACTCACCATTCCATTCTTCCCCGCTTTGGGCAGACGTAGGCCGGTCCTGCTTCCTACCAGAAGGAAGGGTGGCAGTTCTAGTTTGTCCCAATTTAGACTCGATAGTGGAGCTGAGAAGACATGAAAGAAGTAGCAGGAGGAGTCTCTCCAAAGGGAAGTAGCTCATAGAGCACCCTGACTCCTTGCTAATTTACTTACTTTTGACTGAGTGTCAGGAGGGGACAACAGCCAAACCCACCCCAATCCAGGGATACCAGAACCGACCCAAAGTCCAGTAACCAGACCCAAGCCAACCCAAGCATTTTTCTAAGGCCCCATGCACATGAGTGTAGGCGGTCTGTGCCCATATTGTGGCTCACAAACAGCAGGTTCGCTATATGCGAGCACCAACCGTGTACGCACCTGTTCAGAGATGTGGACCCAAGATACAGCGCAGAGAGGAGGCCTCGCACCAGCAAAAAGTAGTGCATGCACTACTTTTTGCGGTATGCATCCCAGACCCCTTACAAGTGAATGGGTCCGAGTCCACTGACAGCAGGCACATGGTGGATGCCCATGCAATTTGCTTTCCACAGCGCGGGCGGCACCCGGTCACGTTCATGAGGCCTTATACTGACAGCCTCGCAGGGTAGAGTGGAGTCAAGGAGGTGTGGTAGGTAGGGCATGGTAGGGCCCCTGCACCATGGATGTTTTCAGGGCCCTAAAAGGATCTGTGCCGCAGCGGAGAGGAGTGTAGGGCGCTTTCACACATTGCAGAAAATTCCTCAATTGAAAATCAGTTCCATTCAGTTGGACGGGTGACAAGCTCGTGGATTTCTGCAATCCCCATTTAGGTGAATGGAACGGATTTCAGTCACAGAAAATTCTGCAATAAAATCTGCAACATGTGAAGGTGGCCTAAGTGTGTAAGAAAGCGGTGACATCACTGGGGTCACGGCTGTGACTGGGCCCCTAAGCCAGGGGCGCACCACTGATGATGTACACGGGAGAGATGTCTCCCTGCCCCGCTGTTGCCTCTGGTAGGCTCCAGGCCCACTCAGAGTCTGGCACAGGCGGCGCGATGACATAATCATCATCATCACGCCACCTGAGCAGCGCAGGGTACGGCTCGGAAACAGGCTGGAAGAGGCCTGCACCGCATCGCTGGCAGCGGAGGTACGAATCTGCATTTATTAGTTTTTTATTTTACACCATGATGTGGGGGCATCTACTAGGGCACTACGGGGACTCTGGGGGTGGGAGGAGCACTATAGGGCCATCTACTAGGAGCACTATGGGGACATTGGGGGTAGGGGAGCACTTTCGGGGCACTATGGGGATGTCAGTCGGGGATGCACTATGGGGAATCTACTGGGGCACTGAATAATTTTTTTGTACCAGGGTACATTGTAAAGGGGTATTTGCACTGGTGCACATTATAAGGAGAAGTATTACTACTGCGGAACTATGATTACTAGTATGGGCACAATGGGGGCATTATTACTATTGGGGGCATTTTAGCACTTAGTGCACTCTGATAATTATTACTACTGGTGGAAGGTTGTGGGGGCACACTGGCACAGCATCAGCTTACACACTATTTACTGGGTGCAGGCTTTTAGGGAACTTAGTACAAATATTCTGCCTGGTTCTTTTCAGGGGGACCAAGTTCTTGCACTAGGGCCGCTGAGCCTTTAGCTACTCACCTGGGTGACATGTGTAGCGCCACAGAGGTGCATTACCACTATTTACACCTCTCCACTATCTCCCATGGTTGATTTAACGTCATCATGTGTATTTATTCCAGGTTCAAACACTGTGCATTCCCTATTTTGCAACTGTTGTGTGTAAATGTAATGTACCTGGTTCCCCAGCAGATGGCGGCATTTATAGCAGAGCTACCTTGCCTTGAATGGAACCTTCTTTCCATTCTAGCCCTCTCTAGAGAGGGAGGAGGCTAGTTGTTTAGAGGTCAGTCTAGCTTACCCCCTCTAAGGGGTAGGAAGCAGGCCTTCGTCCCTGCTGGACGAGCCCTGCAGAAGTCAGTTTAGCTTACCCCCTGCTAGGGAAAGACTGTGTTCCAGCCAGCAGAGCCCTGTCTGCTCTGCTCGACCAGGAGGCTAAAGCTGAAAGCCTCCAAAGCCAGGAAGAGAGATCCCTGGATAAAGACAAAGACAGAGCCAGACTACAGAAAGCTAAGTACACCAGAAAGGAGACGTTTCCTAGTTAATCCAGTTAGCACAGCAGAGCTAGAGAGCAACAGATGTAGCAGTGCTGGGTGTGTTTGCCTGCCACAATTAATGCCAAAGCCTGCTGGTAACCAAGACAAAGTTGGAAGATTGTTTCCTGATGAAAGTTTTTTGTTATCAACTATACACACAGTCTGGACTCAATTTATTTCATCATCCTTCTCATCAACTATCCCTTGCTCTGCTTCGGACGACAAGGTCTGGGGTTCTGGGGTATCCGGGTGGGAGCACCGTGACACGTGCACAGCCACATCTAAAGGGACATTATAGGCTACCCTTACACCACTGTGGCATTCCTACACCTGGGTACCACCAACACCATCTACTTAAAGAGGACCTTTTACCGGTCCAACGTTTGTTAGTGAAAGGTATGTACATGCAGAGCAGCACCCAGGGATGTCCCTGCACTTACTATTATCCCTGGGTGCCGCTCCGTTCGCCCGCTGTAGCCCCGGTACCGGCGCTCGTGCTTCTGATAATTTTGACTTGGGCGGAGACATCCTCTTTTGCCCTGGGCCCCTTCTTCTCCCAGGCTGGAGCGCTGGCCAATCGCAGCGCTCAGCTTATATCTTGGGCGGTTTCAGGATATGAGCTGAGCGCTGCGCTCCAGCCTGTGAGAAGGAGACGCCAGGGCAAAAGAGGATGTCTCCGCCAAGTCAAAATTATCAGAAGCACGAGCGCCGGTACTGGGGGCTACAGCGGCGAACGGAGCGGCACCCAGGGATACAAGTAAGTGCAGGGACATCCCTGAGTGCCGCTCTGCATGTACATACCTTTCACTAACAAACGTTGGACTGATGAAAGGTCCTCTTTAAGGGACTCTGTCCCTTGTTGCGTCAATGCACCTGGCGTCACGACAATATTCACCATTTATTTCACTAAAAGGGACCCCGGCCGTTGTCCGGTTCGTCGCACATGCATGTCTCCCAACCATCCTGGATCCAGCGAACAGTCATGAATTTCAGCCTCCATGTGACAGTCCTGCGAAGGCTGCAGCATGTCCCAGCTTCAACTGTATCTGCATCCTCAGCACATAACATACAGCACAATACAGCAGTGAAGCAACCATCAGCACCCTGCTCCACCATTACAGGACAGCATCACAGCATAGTCTGTGTGAGAAAGAGGACAGCATGGGGGAGCAGTCTGTGTAAAATAGAGGGTGGCATGGGGGAGCAGTCTGTGTGAGAAAGAGGACAGCAGGGGGAGCAGAGTATGTGAGAAAGAGGACAGCATGGGGAGCAGTCTGTGTGACAAAGAGGACAGCATGGGGGAGCAGTCTGTGTGAGAAAGAGGACAGCATGGGGGAGCAGTCTGTGTGAGAAAGAGGACAGCATGGGGGAGCAGTGTATGTGAGAAAGAGGACAGCATGGGGGAGCAGTCTGTGTGAGAAAGAGGACAGCATGGGGGAGCAGTGTATGTAAGAAAGAGGACAGCATGGGGGAGCAGTCTGTGGCAGAAAGAGGGTAACATAGGAGCAGTGAATGTGAGAAAGAGGACAGCATGGGGGAGCAGTCTATGTGAGAAAGAGGACAGCAGTCTATGTGAGAAAGAGGACAGCATGGGGAGCAGTCTGTGTGAGAAAGAGGACAGCATGGGGGAGCAGTGTATGTGAGAAAGAGGACAGCATGGGGGAGCAGTCTGTGTAAAATAGAGGGTGGCATGGGGGAGCAGTGTATGTGAGAAAGAGGACAGCATGGGGGAGCAGTCTGTGTAAAATAGAGGGTGGCATGGGGGAGCAGTCTGTGTGAGAAAGAGGACAGCATGGGGGAGCAGTGTATGTGAGAAAGAGGACAGCATGGGGGAGCAGTCTGTGGCAGAAAGAGGACAGCATGGGGGAGCAGTCTGTGGCAGAAAGAGGACAGCATGGGGAAGCAGTCTGTGGCAGAAAGAGGGTGGTATTAGGGAGTGTACTGTGTATATATATACTACAGAGGACAGTATACTATATATATACTACAGAGGACAGTGTACTGTATATATACTACAGAGGACAGTATACTGTATATATATATATATATATACTACAGAGGACAGTATACTATATATATACTACAGAGGACAGTAAACTGTATATATACTACAGAGGACAGTATACTGTATATACATACTACAGAGGACAGTAAACTGTATATATACTACAGAGGACAGTATACTGTATATATACTACAGAGGACAGTATACTGTATATATACTACAGAGGACAGTATACTGTATATATACTACAGAGGACAGTATACTGTATATACACTACAGAGGACAATATACTGTATATATACTACAAAGGATAGTATACTGTATATATACTACAGAGGACAGTATACTGTATATATACTACAAAGGACAGTATACTGTATATATACTACAGAGGACAGTATACTGTATATATACTACAGAGGACAGTATACTGTATATATATATACTACAGAGGACAGTATACTGTATATATACTACAGAGGACAGTATACTGTATATATACTACAAAGGACAGTATACTGTATATATACTACAGAGGACAGTATACTGTATATATACTACAGAGGACAGTATACTATATATATACTACAGAGGACAGTAAACTGTATATATACTACAGAGGACAGTATACTGTATATACATACTACAGAGGACAGTAAACTGTATATATACTACAGAGGACAGTATACTATATATATACTACAGAGGACAGTATACTGTATATATACTACAGAGGACAGTATACTGTATATATATTACAGAGGACAGTATACTGTATATACTACAGAGGACAGTATACTGGATATATACACTACAGAGGACAGTAAACTGTATATATACTACAGAGGACAGTATACTGTATATATACTACAGAGGACAGTATACTGTGTATATACTACAGAGGACAGTATACTGTATATATACTACAGAGGACAGTATACTGTATATACACTACAGAGGACAATATACTGTATATATACTACAAAGGATAGTATACTGTATATATACTACAGAGGACAGTATACTGTATATATACTACAAAGGACAGTATACTGTATATATACTACAGAGGACAGTATACTGTATATATACTACAGAGGACAGTATACTGTATATATATATATACTACAGAGGACAGTATACTGTATATATACTACAGAGGACAGTATACTGTATATATACTACAAAGGACAGTATACTGTATATATACTACAGAGGACAGTATACTGTATATATACACTACAGAGGACAGTATACTGTATATATACTACAAAGGACAGTATACTGTATATATACTACAGAGGACAGTATACTGTATATATACTACAAAGGACAGTGTACTGTATATATACTACAGAGGACAGTATACTGTATATATACACTACAGAGGACAGTGTACTGTATAGATATACTACAGAGGACAGTATACTGTATAAATATATACTACAGAGGACAGTATACTGTATAGATATACTACAGAGGACAGTATACTGTATATATACACTACAGAGGACAGTGTACTGTATAGATATACTACAGAGGACAGTATACTGTATATATATTACAGAGGACAGTGTACTGTATATATACACTACAGAGGACAGTATACTGTATATACTACAGAGGACAGTATACTGTATATATACACTACAGAGGACAGTGTACTGTATAGATATACTACAGAGGACAGTATACTGTATATATACTACAAAGGACAGTATACTGTATATATACTACAGAGGACAGTATACTGTATATATACTACAAAGGACAGCATACTGTATATATACTACAGAGGACAGTATACTGTATATATACACTACAGAGGACAGTGTACTGTATAGATATACTACAGAGGACAGTATACTGTATATATATTACAGAGGACAGTGTACTGTATATATACACTACAGAGGACAGTATACTGTATATACTACAGAGGACAGTATACTGTATATATACACTACAGAGGACAGTGTACTGTATAGATATACTACAGAGGACAGTATACTGTATATATACTACAAAGGACAGTATACTGTATATATACTACAGAGGACAGTATACTGTATAGATATACTAAAGAGGACAGTATACTGTATATATACTACAGAGGACAGTATACTGTATATATACTACAGAGGACAGTATACTGTATATATATACTACAGAGGACAGTATACTGTATATATACTACAGAGGACAGTATACTGTATATATCACTACAAAGGACAGTATACTGTATATATACTACAGAGGACAGTATACTGTATATATACTACAGAGGACAGTATACTGTATATATATATACTACAGAGGACAGTATACTGTATATATACTACAGAGGACAGTATACTGTATATATACTACAGAGGACAGTATACTGTATATATATACTACAGAGGACAGTATACTGTATATATACTACAGAGGACAGTATACTGTATATATACTACAAAGGACAGTATACTGTGTATATACTACAGAGGACAGTATACTGTATATATACACTACAGAGGACAGTATACTGTATATATACTACAGAGGACAGTATACTGTATATATACTACAGAGGACAGTATACTGTATATATACTACAGAGGACAGTATACTGTATATATACTACAGAGGACAGTATACTGTATATATCACTACAGAGGACAGTATACTGTATATATACTACAAAGGACAGTATACTGTATATATACTACAGAGGACAGTATACTGTATATATACTACAGAGGACAGTATACTGTATATATACTACAGAGGACAGTATACTGTATATATACACTACAGAGGACAGTATACTGTATATATACTACAGAGGACAGTATACTGTATATATACTACAGAGGACAGTATACTGTATATATACTACAGAGGACAGTATACTGTATATATACTACAGAGGACAGTATACTGTATATATACTACAGAGGACAGTATACTGTATATATACTACAGAGGACAGTATACTGTATATATTCTACAGAGGACAGTATACTGTATATATACTACAGAGGACAGTATACTGTATATATACTACAGAGGACAGTATACTGTATATATATACTACAGAGGACAGTATACTGTATATATACTACAGAGGACAGTATACTGTATATATTCTACAGAGGACAGTATACTGTATAATATATACTACAGAGGACAGTATACTGTATAGATATACTACAGAGGACAGTATACTGTATATATACTACAGAGGACAGTATACTGTATATATACACTACAGAGGACAGTATACTGTATAGATATACTACAGAGGACAGTATACTGTATATATACTACAGAGGACAGTGTACTGTATATATACACTACAGAGGACAGTATACTGTATATACTACAGAGGACAGTATACTGTATATATACACTACAGAGGACAGTATACTGTATAGATATACTACAGAGGACAGTATACTGTATATATACTACAGAGGACAGTATACTGTATATATACTAGAGGACAGTATACTGTATATATACTACAGAGGACAGTATACTGTATATATACTACAGAGGACAGTATACTGTATATATACTACAGAGGACAGTATACTGTATAGATATACTAAAGAGGACAGTATACTGTATAATACTACAGAGGACAGTGTACTGTATATATATACTAAAGAGGACAGTATACTGTATATACTACAGAGGACAGTATACTGTATATATACTACAGAGGACAGTGTACTGTATAGATATACTACAGAGGACAGTATACTGTATATATACTACAAAGGACAGTATACTGTATATATACTACAGAGGACAGTATACTGTATAGATATACTAAAGAGGACAGTATACTGTATATACTACAGAGGACTGTATACTGTATATATACTACAGAGGACAGTGTACTGTATAGATATACTAAAGAGGACAGTATACTGTATATACTACAGAGGACAGTGTACTGTATATATATACTAAAGAGGACAGTATACTGTATATACTACAGAGGACAGTATACTGTATATATACTACAGAGGACAGTGTACTGTATAGATATACTACAGAGGACAGTATACTGTATATATACTACAGAGGACAGTGTACTATATATATACTACAGAGGACAGTATACTGTATACTGGAATTTTAGTGAACAGCAATCTAATGTTTAGCTCCTCATTTAGAGCCTACTCAAGAACCAGTCAGCGGTGGTGCAAACAGATAATATCTCCGCCATGTGCTACATCAACAATCGGAACAGGACACGCTCTGCCCCCGAGCGGTCAATACAGTCAAATACAGCAGAATGTCATCCAGTAGACGGCCATCCGCATTCAAGGTGTTCTGAATGTTCAGGAGATCTGTTAAGCAGGTCATAGTGGAAGTCTCAGCGAGTCAGCGCCTGTACGTTACATGTAGATGTAATGGCAACAACCTCCAATGCCAAGCTCATAAGGTTCTGCTCCTGAATCCACTGGATCACCCAGATGAGAATCTTAGCCACAGCCACAGTGCCCATCTGGCCAGGAGGGCATGAGGAAATTATTGGAGACACAGTCCAGGCCGATCTTCCTGCTCAAGCAGGCCTACAACATCAAGCTGGAGATGTTTGATCTTACAGCCTGGAATCTGACGGATCACGACTGAAGAAGGGCTTGTGAGATGTGGTGGTGGAAACATTGCTGGCAGCATGCCGGCTGATAATAAAGTGTAGGGTAGAATTTGGGAAAATTTTCATGGTCTGGTGAAATAAGAAACAGTTGCAGAATCCTGATCTTTTCCAGTTTGGGTTTTAAACTCTAAGAGCGCATTTCATGGCTGTCAATGCCGCATAGATGGAGCTTTGTCCCAGGCATTTTAGAGATTTTTTAAAGCTTTATTCAATTTGAATCCATCAGTTAAGGCTCCTATTCCAGCCTGGGATCGGGCTGTTCTCCTCCACGACCCTTGGGGCCTCTTACAGAAGCACCACTAGGGTTCATATCGTGGAAGGTTTTATTTCCGGTGGCAATTGCATCAGCCAAGAAAGGGTCTGGGTTGCCAGCTCTATCATATAAAGAGCCTGATCGGAAGGTACATCAGGAAGACTTGATGTTAAGGTTGATGCCTTATCTCCTACCAAAGGTCTCATCTGACAGGACTGTAAATCAAGAACTGAATCTGCCGTCTCTCTATTAGAGTCCTCAGGAGCAGGGTCCTCCAGGTTGGCTGCCCAGCTGTTTGTAGAGAGACATAAAGCCAGCGAGGCTATGCTGCTCGATCAGGATTACCATTCAATTTGCTTCTCAATCTCAAGTACTCCGGCCACCAGGGGAGTTGTAGTAACTCAGCAGCCGTGACTTTGGATTATATCTGCAGGCAGGGCGTAGCTAAAGGCTTATGGGCCCTGGTGCAAGAGTTCAGCTTAGGCCCTCCTTCCCTCAGTGCTTTGTGTGGCTTCTTATGCGGCACAAGTGTCTTTGGGCCCCTTCAGGCTCCTGGGCCGGTAGCGACTGCTACCTCTGCACCCCCTATAGCTACGCCCATGTCTGCAGGGCCGATACAAGGTCTTCTTCATGCACCTTTACAAGACATTACAAACTGGAGCGGCCGGCTGCCTGAGATTCAGCCTTTGACAGACAAGTGCCTATTAAGGCTGCAACCTCTACTAACCACCTCTATTTAATACGGCGTCTTCTAACCCTCTGTGTGCGCTGCCTGAAGGACGAGAAGGAAAGAATACATCTGCTTACCGAAATTTATCTTTCCTTGAGTCCAAAGGCAGCACAGATATCCCTCCCTAATAAAGGCATTGCTTGACAAAAACATGTGTGCCTATGGGTGTGCCCTCCATTATAGGGAGTTAACCAGGATGATTTACTAATGATCTCCTGTCCTAGACGGGAGGAGCAAGACATTAACCCTTTGTGTGCGCTGCCTTTGGAAACATAAATTTCAGTAAGCAAATTTATTCTATCTATCTATCTATCTATCTATCTATCTATCTATCTATCTATCTATCTCTCTCCTCTCTATCTCCTATCTATCTATCTATCTATCTATCTCATATCTATCTATCTCATATCTATCTATCTCATATCTATCTATCTATCTCATATCTATCTATCTATCTGTCTATCTATCTGTCTATCTATCTATCTGTCTTTCTAGTAGTAGAAAAACAGGCAGCACTCCAGCGTAACGTGAAAAAAAGTGGATGTTTTATTAACCCGTCTAGCAGCCACGTTTCTGCTCTACTCAATGGAGCCTTCATCCAGCTGTGATAAAGGTATGATGTATGATACATAATATCCAGCATACGATACATAGTAATACAGTAATGTATGATACATAATATCCAGCATACGATACATAGTAATACAGTAATGTATGATACATAATATCCAGCAGGCGATACATAGTAATACAGTAATGTATGATACATAATATCCAGCATACGATACATAGTAATACAGTAATGTATGATACATAATATCCAGCAGACGATACATAGTAATACAGTAATGTATGATACATAATATCCAGCATACGATACATAGTAATACAGTAATGTGATACATAATATCCAGCATACGATACATAGTAATACAGTAATGTGATACATAATATCCAGCATACGATACATAGTAATATAGTAATGTATGATGCATAATATCCAGCATACGATACATAGTAATACAGTAATGTATGATACATAATATCCAGCATACAATACATAGTAATACGGTTATGTATGATACATAATATCCAGCAGTCGATACATAGTAATACAGTAATGTGATGTATAATATCCAGCATACGATACATAGTAATATAGTAATGTATGATACATAATATCCAGCAGACGATACATAGTAATACAGTAATGTATGATACATAATATCCAGCATACGATACATAGTAATACAGTAATGTATGATACATAATATCCAGCAGACGATACATAGTAATACAGTAATGTGATACATAATATCCAGCAGACGATACATAGTAATACAGTAATGTATGATACATAATATCCAGCATACGATACATAGTAATACAGTAATGTGATGTATAATATCCAGCAGACGATACATAGTAATACAGTAATGTATGATACATAATATCCAGCATACGATACATAGTAATACAGTAATGTATGATACATAATATCCAGCATACGATACATAGTAATACAGTAATGTATGATACATAATATCCAGCATACGATACATAGTAATACAGTAATGTATAATACATAATATCCAGCAGACGATACATAGTAATACAGTAATGTATGATACATAATATCCAGCATACGATACATAGTAATACAGTAATGTATCATACATAATATCCAGCATACGATACATAGTAATACAGTAATGTATGATACATAATATCCAGCATACGATACATAGTAATACAGTAATGTATGATACATAATATCCAGCATACGATACATAGTAATACAGTAATGTATGATACATAATATCCAGCATACGATACATAGTAATACAGTAATGTATGATACATAATATCCAGCAGGCGATACATAGTAATACAGTAATGTGATGTATAATATCCAGCATACGATACATAGTAATACAGTAATGTATGATACATAATATCCAGCAGACGATACATAGTAATACAGTAATGTGATACATAATATCCAGCAGACGATACATAGTAATACAGTAATGTATGATACATAATATCCAGCATACGATACATAGTAATACAGTAATGTATGATACATAATATCCAGCAGACGATACATAGTAATACAGTAATGTATGATACATAATATCCAGCAGACGATACATAGTAATACAGTAATGTATGATACATAATATCCAGCAGGCGATACATAGTAATACAGTAATGTATGATACATAATATCCAGCAGACGATACATAGTAATACAGTAATGTGATACATAATATCCAGCAGACGATACATAGTAATACAGTAATGTATGATACATAATATCCAGCATACGATACATAGTAATACAGTAATGTGATACATAATATCCAGCATACAATACATAGTAATACAGTAATGTATGATACATAATATCCAGCATACGATACATAGTAATACAGTAATGTATGATACATAATATCCAGCATACGATACATAGTAATACAGTAATGTATGATACATAATATCCAGCAGACGATACATAGTAATACAGTAATGTGATACATAATATCCAGCAGACGATACATAGTAATACAGTAATGTGATACATAATATCCAGCATACGATACATAGTAATACAGTAATGTATGATACATAATATCCAGCAGACGATACATAGTAATACAGTAATGTGATGTATAATATCCAGCATACGATACATAGTAATACAGTAATGTGATGTATAATATCCAGCAGACGATACATAGTAATACAGTAATGTATGATACATAATATCCAGCAGACGATACATAGTAATACAGTAATGTATGATACATAATATCCAGCAGACGATACATAGTAATACAGTAATGTGATACATAATATCCAGCAGATGATACATAGTAATACAGTAATGTGATACATAATATCCAGCATACGATACATAGTAATACAGTAATGTATGATACATAATATCCAGCATACGATACATAGTAATACAGTAATGTGATGTATAATATCCAGCATACGATACATAGTAATACAGTAATGTATGATACATAATATCCAGCAGGCGATACATAGTAATACAGTAATGTATGATACATAATATCCAGCAGGCGATACATAGTAATACAGTAATGTGATACATAATATCCAGCAGACGATACATAGTAATACAGTAATGTGATACATAATATCCAGCATACGATACATAGTAATACAGTAATGTATGATACATAATATCCAGCAGGCGATACATAGTAATACAGTAATGTGATGTATAATATCCAGCATACGATACATAGTAATACAGTAATGTGATGTATAATATCCAGCAGACGATACATAGTAATACAGTAATGTATGATACATAATATCCAGCAGGCGATACATAGTAATACAGTAATGTATGATACATAATATCCAGCAGACGATACATAGTAATACAGTAATGTGATACATAATATCCAGCAGATGATACATAGTAATACAGTAATGTGATACATAATATCCAGCATACGATACATAGTAATACAGTAATGTATGATACATAATATCCAGCAGACGATACATAGTAATACAGTAATGTGATGTATAATATCCAGCATACGATACATAGTAATACAGTAATGTGATGTATAATATCCAGCAGACGATACATAGTAATACAGTAATGTATGATACATAATATCCAGCAGGCGATACATAGTAATACAGTAATGTATGATACATAATATCCAGCATAAGATACATAGTAATACAGTAATGTATGATACATAATATCCAGCAGATGATACATAGTAATACAGTAATGTGATACATAATATCCAGCATACGATACATAGTAATACAGTAATGTATGATACATAATATCCAGCATACGATGCATAGTAATACAGTAATGTATGATACATAATATCCAGCATACGATACATAGTAATACAGTAATGTATGATACATAATATCCAGCAGACGATACATAGTAATACAGTAATGTGATACATAATATCCAGCAGACGATACATAGTAATACAGTAAAGTGATGTATAATATCCAGCATACGATACATAGTAATACAGTAATGTGATACATAATATCCAGCAGACGATACATAGTAATACAGTAATGTATGATACATAATATCCAGCATACGATACATAGTAATACAGTAATGTATGATACATAATATCCAGCATACGATACATAGTAATACAGTAATGTGATGTATAATATCCAGCATACGATACATAGTAATACAGTAATGTATGATACATAATATCCAGCAGACGATACATAGTAATACAGTAATGTATGATACATAATATCCAGCAGACGATACATAGTAATACAGTAATGTGATACATAATATCCAGCAGACGATACATAGTAATACAGTAATGTATGATACATAATATCCAGCATACGATACATAGTAATACAGTAATGTATGATACATAATATCCAGCATACGATACATAGTAATACAGTAATGTATGATACATAATATCCAGCAGACGATACATAGTAATACAGTAATGTATGATACATAATATCCAGCAGACGATACATAGTAATACAGTAATGTGATACATAATATCCAGCAGACGATACATAGTAATACAGTAATGTATGATACATAATATCCAGCAGACGATACATAGTAATACAGTAATGTGATACATAATATCCAGCATACGATACATAGTAATACAGTAATGTATGATACATAATATCCAGCAGACGATACATAGTAATACAGTAATGTATGATACATAATATCCAGCAGACGATACATAGTAATACAGTAATGTATGATACATAATATCCAGCAGACGATACATAGTAATACAGTAATGTATGATACATAATATCCAGCATACGATACATAGTAATACAGTAATGTATGATACATAATATCCAGCAGACGATACATAGTAATACAGTAATGTATGATACATAATATCCAGCATAACGATACATAGTAATACAGTAATGTATGATACATAATATCCAGCAGACGATACATAGTAATACAGTAATGTATGATACATAATATCCAGCAGACGATACATAGTAATACAGTAATGTGATACATAATATCCAGCATACGATACATAGTAATACAGTAATGTATGATACATAATATCCAGCATACGATACATAGTAATACAGTAATGTATGATACATAATATCCAGCATACGATACATAGTAATACAGTAATGTATGATACATAATATCCAGCATACGATGCATAGTAATACAGTAATGTATGATACATAATATCCAGCAGACGATAGATTGTAATACAGTAATGTATGATACATAATATCCAGCAGACGATACATAGTAATACAGTAATGTATGATACATAATATCCAGCAGACGATACATAGTAATACAGTAATGTATGATACATAATATCCAGCAGACGATACATAGTAATACAGTAATGTATGATACATAATATCCAGCATACGATACATAGTAATACAGTAATGTATGATACATAATATCCAGCATACGATACATAGTAATACAGTAATGTATGATACATAATATCCAGCATACGATACATAGTAATACAGTAATGTATGATACATAATATCCAGCATACGATACATAGTAATACAGTAATGTATGATACATAATATCCAGCATACGATACATAGTAATACAGTAATGTATGATACATAATATCCAGCATACGATACATAGTAATACAGTAATGTATGATACATAATATCCAGCATACGATACATAGTAATACAGTAATGTATGATACATAATATCCAGCAGACGATACATAGTAATACAGTAATGTATGATACATAATATCCAGCAGACGATACATAGTAATACAGTAATGTATGATACATAATATCCAGCATACGATACATAGTAATACAGTAATGTATGATACATAATATCCAGCATACGATACATAGTAATACAGTAATGTATGATACATAATATCCAGCATACGATACATAGTAATACAGTAATGTATGATACATAATATCCAGCATACGATACATAGTAATACAGTAATGTATGATACATAATATCCAGCATACGATACATAGTAATACAGTAATGTGATACATAATATCCAGCATACGATACATAGTAATACAGTAATGTATGATACATAATATCCAGCAGACGATACATAGTAATACAGTAATGTATGATACATAATATCCAGCAGACGATACATAGTAATACAGTAATGTATGATACATAATATCCAGCATACGATACATAGTAATACAGTAATGTATGATACATAATATCCAGCAGACGATACATAGTAATACAGTAATGTGATACATAATATTCTGCAGACGATACATAGTAATACAGTAATGTATAATACATAATATCCAGCATACGATACATAGTAATACAGTAATGTATGATACATAATATCCAGCAGACGATACATAGTAATACAGTAATGTATGATACATAATATCCAGCAGACAATACATAGTAATACAGTAATGTATGATACATAATATCCAGCAGACGATACATAGTAATACAGTAATGTGATGTATAATATCCAGCAGACGATACATAGTAATACAGTAATGTATGATACATAATATCCAGCATACGATACATAGTAATACAGTAATGTGATACATAATATCCAGCAGACGATACATAGTAATACAGTAATGTGATACATAATATCCAGCATACGATACATAGTAATACAGTAATGTATGATACATAATATCCAGCAGACGATACATAGTAATACAGTAATGTATGATACATAATATCCAGCAGACGATGCATAGTAATACAGTAATGTATGATACATAATATCCAGCAGACGATACATAGTAATACAGTAATGTGATACATAATATCCAGCAGACGATACATAGTAATACAGTAATGTATGATACATAATATCCAGCAGACGATACATAGTAATACAGTAATGTATGATACATAATATCCAGCAGACGATACATAGTAATACAGTAATGTATGATACATAATATCCAGCAGACGATACATAGTAATACAGTAATGTATGATACATAATATCCAGCAGACGATACATAGTAATACAGTAATGTGATACATAATATCCAGCAGACGATACATAGTAATACAGTAATGTGATACATAATATCCAGCAGAAGATACATAGTAATACAGTAATGTATGATACATAATATCCAGCAGACGATACATAGTAATACAGTAATGTATGATACATAATATCCAGCAGACGATACATAGTAATACAGTAATGTGATACATAATATCCAGCAGACGATACATAGTAATACAGTAATGTATGATACATAATATCCAGCAGACGATACATAGTAATACAGTAATGTATGATACATAATATCCAGCAGACGATACATAGTAATACAGTAATGTGATGTATAATATCCAGCAGACGATACATAGTAATACAGTAATGTATGATACATAATATCCAGCAGACGATACATAGTAATACAGTAATGTATAATACATAATATCCAGCATGACGATACATAGTAATACAGTAATGTGATACATAATATCCAGCAGACGATACATAGTAATACAGTAATGTATGATACATAATATCCAGCAGACGATACATAGTAATACAGTAATGTATGATACATAATATCCAGCATACGATACATAGTAATACAGTAATGTATGATACATAATATCCAGCAGACGATACATAGTAATACAGTAATGTATGATACATAATATCCAGCAGACGATACATAGTAATACAGTAATGTATGATACATAATATCCAGCAGACGATACATAGTAATACAGTAATGTATGATACATAATATCCAGCAGACGATACATAGTAATACAGTAATGTATGATACATAATATCCAGCAGACGATACATAGTAATACAGTAATGTATGATACATAATATCCAGCATACGATACATAGTAATACAGTAATGTATGATACATAATATCCAGCATACGATACATAGTAATACAGTAATGTATGATACATAATATCCAGCATACGATACATAGTAATACAGTAATGTATGATACATAATATCCAGCATACGATACATAGTAATACAGTAATGTATGATACATAATATCCAGCATACGATACATAGTAATACAGTAATGTGATACATAATATCCAGCATACGATACATAGTAATACAGTAATGTATGATACATAATATCCAGCAGACGATACATAGTAATACAGTAATGTATGATACATAATATCCAGCATACGATACATAGTAATACAGTAATGTGATACATAATATCCAGCATACGATACATAGTAATACAGTAATGTATGATACATAATATCCAGCAGACGATACATAGTAATACAGTAATGTATGATACATAATATCCAGCAGACGATACATAGTAATACAGTAATGTATGATACATAATATCCAGCATACGATACATAGTAATACAGTAATGTGATGTATAATATCCAGCAGACGATACATAGTAATACAGTAATGTATGATACATAATATCCAGCAGACGATACATAGTAATACAGTAATGTGATGAAATGTATTCTCTTCTAAAATAACATTCAGAACTCTCTTAGGCCTGTTTGCGTTGTTCTTTTCCGGTATTGAGTCCTTCTGCATTCTGAATGGAGGGGAATCCGCTCAGGACGCATCCGGTCATTAAAACGGAACTGTGAGGAAAGCACCTTTGTCACGGGAGTTGGAAGGCCTGCTTGCCTGCCTCCTGCCCTGTGACTATGGCCCGGTGACAGTTAGTAAGCACAATGGACCATGCATGTGGGGGTGGGATATATCTGGCTGTATGATGATTGGTCGCTGTATTTTGTGTGCCTGTCCTCTATCAGGTCCCCGGGGGAGTAGCCCTGGCTGGAGGACCTGCATAAAAGGCCAAGCTTTGCCATCCAATAAAGGAGTTCTGCTTTACCCCTTCATGAAGTCTTGGCTCATGGTTGGGGGATGGGATAACCACACTCTTGGGGATTGCTATACCACAATACTCCCCTGAGTATTAGCTCTTGTAGGAGCTTTTTCCTGGTTCCTGCTTTCTGGAGTTCGGAGAGGTGGTTATGGTGTTCGGTGGAGTGCTTGGAGCCCTCGGGAAGCGTTAGGAGCAAGCGTCAGCGGAAGGTACCCAGTCGGGGTGCCCGTCGATCCGTTACACTGGTGGCAGCAGTGGGATGGCGTCCTAGTGCGAGGAGAAGCAGCTCAGAGACACCGTTCGTGGATTGAGGGCAACGCTAGTATCCGTACAGCGCCCCTGGCTACAGCAGGATGGAATCGGCTAGTCTTCGGACAGTGTTCTATGATGATGAGGAGGAGACAGCCGCGGACTACAGGGATGCAGACAGAAAGGAAGTCTGGTATGATGCCCTGGAAAATGCCCAGCCGCGGCGAGGTGAGAGTCTCCCCAGTTATGAGCAGCGGCTACAGAAGCGTGTGGCGATGCGGATGGGTCTCTTAGGAGAACAGCCCCTGGACGAGTGGGTAACAGAGCTCCGGGGCCTGGTATTTAAGGAGCTTTGGCTAGAGCGAGGCCTACCAGGCCCTCTGGTGGTACTCGATTCGGCACTCCCGCTGGATGGCTGAGCACAACAGACCCGAGGGGTGAGGATTACGATGGCCCTGGCCTGTTGTTTGAGGCCTTCGCAGAACTCAGAGTTGGGAGATGCTGAAGAGTCTCGGTTCTGGGATATCTTTGACTGCAGGGAGGATATGAATGATTGGGCTACAGCGAGAGAGGTGAGACAAGACCTGGCATCTCTAGTGACAAGCAAGTGGGAGCTGGAGCAGGAGTACCAATACTTCTTCAGCCCAATTCGCCCCAATATACACTGCCGGGAGAGCTGGGTGGCGGTCCCAGACCTACACCCCTACAGCTGGGAAGACCCGACTGAGGTATCCCTGCTTCACTACCAGCTGCAGAGGTAGGGGACCTCATAGACTGGTCCTGGGGGGAACCCCAACCGGCAGGTGGAGATGGGACCGAGGTCTCTCCACCGGCCCTACAGGGATGCTGGGCAGTCGGCTCAGATCCCCAACGGCAGCCGGAGTTTCAGGGAGTAGGGACAGTCGGTCCTGCTCCCCAGCGGCAGTATGTTTTGCAGGGAGAGAAGACAACCAGTCCCTCTCCCCCACCCCAGGGGGATAGCACCCCTAACTCCGATGGTGCAGATGGGACAGCGGTCTCTGCACCAGACCTACAGGGATGCTGGACGGCTGGTACAGATCACCAACCAAACCCGCAGGAGTGCCAGGAGGAGGAGGTAAGCGACCCCTCCTCTCCACAGCCAATCCGCAACCAAGTCCTGGAGGTAGGATTCCCTGACCCCATCCCAGCGGAAGAGCTGGCATCTGGGCAGAGTGCAGTCGGCCTCTGCCCTCCCCTATCCTCCTGTCCTGAGTCTGACTACCCACAGGCTACCCCAGCGGAAGAGCTGGCATCTGGGCAGAGTGCAGTCGGCCTCTGTCCTCCCCTATCCTCCTGGCCTGAGCCTGACTACCCACAGGCTACCCCAGCGGAAGAGCTGGCATCTGGGCAGAGTGCAGTCCGCCTCTGTCCTCCCCTATCCTCCTGGCCTGAGCCTGACTACCCACAGGCTAGCCCAGTGGAAGAGCTGGCATCTGGGCAGAGTGCAGTCGGTCTCTGCCCTCCTCTATCCTCCTGTCCTGAGCCTGACTACCCACAGGCTAGCCCAGTGGAAGAGCTGGCATCTGGGCAGAGTGCAGTCGGCCTCTGTCCTCCCCTATCCTCCTGTCCTGAGTCTCACTACCCACAGGTTACCCCAGCGGAAGAGCTGGCATCTGGGCAGAGTGCAGTCGGCCTCTGCCCTCCTCTATCCTCCTGTCCTGAGTCTCACTACCCACAGGTTACCCCAGCAGAAGAGCTGGCATCTGGGCAGAGTGCAGTCGGCCTCTGTCCTCCCCTATCCTCCTGGCCTGAGCCTGACTACCCACAGCTTACCCCAGCGGAAGAGCTGGCATCTGGGCAGAGTGCAGTCGGCCTCTGCCCTCCCCTATCCTCCTGTCCTGAGCCTGACTACCCACAGGCTAGCCCAGTGGAAGAGCTGGCATCTGGGCAGAGTGCAGTCGGCCTCTGCCCTCCCCTATCCTCCTGTCCTGAGCCTGACTACCCACAGGCTACCCCAGCGGAAGAGCTGGCATCTGGGCAGAGTGCAGTCGGTCTCTGCCCTCCTCTATCCTCCTGTCCTGAGCCTGACTACCCACAGGCTAGCCCAGTGGAAGAGCTGGCATCTGGGCAGAGTGCAGTCGGCCTCTGCCCTCCTCTATCCTCCTGTCCTGAGCCTGACTACCCACAGGCTACCCCAGCGGAAGAGCTGGCATCTGGGCAGAGTGCAGTCGGCCTCTGCCCTCCCCTATCCTCCTGTCCTGAGCCTGACTACCCACAGGCTACCCCAGCGGAAGAGCTGGCATCTGGGCAGAGTGCAGTCGGCCTCTGCCCTCCTCTATCCTCCTGTCCTGAGCCTGACTACCCACAGGCTACCCCAGCGGAAGAGCTGGCATCTGGGCAGAGTGCAGTCAGTCTCTACCCACCTCATACCTACAGCTCCATGCCTGAGAACACAAGGGAGATCAGGGGCAGCAGCCGTACCCTCTGCAGCCTAGGACAGACCCAACAAAGCTGGACACTCACAAACTACAGGTGCAGAAAGTACTCGGTTGTGGGCGGGCTGCTCGTCTAACTCAGGTACTGACAGACAGGAGGTCAGGTACCTGGTTAGTCTTCCCTGGGAGGAAGATGTGACGACAGCCCCTTTTGTCACGGGGAGTTGGAGAGGCCGGCTTGTCAGCCTCCTGCCCTGTGACTATGGCCCGGTGACAGTTAGTAAGTACAATGGACCATGCATGTGGGGTTGTGATATATCTGGCTGTAGGATGATTGGTCACTGTATTTTGTGGGCGTGTCCTCTATCAGGTCCCCGGGGAGTAGCCCTGGCTGGAGGACTTGCATAAAAGGCCAAGCTTTGCCATCCAATAAAGGAGTTCTGCTTTACCCCTTCATGAAGTCTTGGCTCATGGTTGGGGGATGGGATAACCACACTCTTGGGGATTGCTATACCACAATACTCCCTGAGTATAAGCTCTTGTAAGAGCTTGTTCCTGCTACTGGAGTTCGGAGAGGTGGTTATGGTGTCGGTGGAGTGCTTGGAGCCCTCGGGAAGCGTTAGGAGCAAGCGTCAGCGGAAGGTGCCCAGTCGGGGTTCCAGGCGTTCCGTTACACGAACAATCCGGATCTGTCACTAAAAACAATGTAAGTCCATGGCTAAAAAGCAGATCTGTCACCCACTGACTTTCAATGTATCTAGTGACGGATCCAGTTTGTCTCATTTTGATTTCACACAACCGCACCCTAACAGAACGGATGCATCCTGTTCTTCAAAACGGATCTGTTTAATTCGGGTTTTGAGGTCCTCTGCTGGATCTCAATGCCAGAATTAACTAACATAAGTGTAAAACAGCCCTTAGTATTATACATAGCTGTCCACCATGCTGCACCTGCCTACATCACTCCCCATGCTGCACCTGCTTACACCTCTCCCCCATGTTGCACCTGCTTACACCTCTCCCCATGCTGCTCCTGCCTACACCTCTCCCCCATGCTGCTCCTGCCTACACCTCTCCCCCATGCTGCTCCTGCCTACACCTCTCCCCATGCTGCTCCTGCCTACACCTCTCCCCCATGCTGCTCCTGCCTACACCTCTCCCCCATGCTGCACCTGCTTACACCTCTCCCCCCATGCTGCTCCTGCCTACACCTCTCCCCCATGCTGCACCTGCTTACACCTCTCCCCCATGCTGCTCCTGCTACACCTCTCCCCATGCTGCTCCTGCTTACACCTCTCCCCCATGCTGCACCTGCCTACACCTCTCCTCCTGTCTACAGACATACAGGTTAGGGCCAGTAAGTGTAAAACAGCCCTTAGTATTATACATAGCTGTCCACCATGCTGCACCTGCCTACATCACTCCCCATGCTGCACCTGCTTACACCTCTCCCCATGTTGCACCTGCTACACCTCTCCCCATGCTGCTCCTGCCTACACCTCTCCCCCATGCTGCTCCTGCCTACACCTCTCCCCCATGCTGCTCCTGCCTACACCTCTCCCCATGCTGCACCTGCTTACACCTCTCCCCATGCTGCTCCTGCCTACACCTCTCCCCCATGCTGCACCTGCTTACACCTCTCCCCATGCTGCTCCTGCTACACCTCTCCCCATGCTGCTCCTGCTTCACCTCTCCCCATGCTGCACCTGCTTACACCTCTCCCCCATGCTGCACCTGCTTACACCTCTCCCCCATGCTGCACCTGCCTACACCTCTCCTCCTGTCTACAGACATACAGGTTAGGGCCAGTAAGCTTTGTTAGGAATCCTCGCTCCCATCTCCTGTAGGACTATGTGTACAGTGACCTGTGCAGTGCTGCGGTATGGATATAGCTCCCCCTACTGGTGGTTGCAGGTGACCGGAATTGTTTTAATGTGGTCAGGAATCTGTCGCACCCACGGGTCTCTTCTGGGCCCCATACACACTAACCTGTTGGTAAAGAAGGCGGCTGAATTAAAGGGACTGTCCAGGCGTTATTAACAATATTCCCCTGTTGAGCCTCCATGGTGCGCCACCAGGCTTTGTTTCCATGGCAGCAGCGATGAGGTCAGTACGCGCGGCGCACTATTATAGCGGGTCTATTTACTGAGCACCGGAAAGGCGGCGGAAGTATCCTGTGAGAATAGGGCTTTTTTCACATGTTCCCACACACAGATATCCTTTTCATTTCGGCATTTTGTGATTTTTTTTTTTTTGGGGGGGGGGTTCATGCCCGTAAACATTTTTGGGCGTCTCTGTGTTGGGTTCCGATAGAAGAGGAGATTCTGCCTCGGACATGCTCCTCCTGAGTGGGCTGTACAGCTTTACCGTATGAGGCCAGTTTCGTCCATTTCCATATTATTATTATTATTATTTATTTTTAGAGCGCCATTCATTCCATAGCGCTGTACATATCATAAGCGGTGCACATACATAATACAGGCAATTGCACTAAGCATGAACGAGACAAGTTACAGACTGGTACAGAAGGATAGAGGGCCCTGCCCGTGAGGGCTTACAATCTACATGGTATGGGGGATGGAGACAGTAGGCGAGGGTGAAGCTGGTCATGGCGGTGTAGAGGCAGCGGGGTCACTGGTCGTAGGCTTGTCTGAAGAGGTGGGTTTTCAGGTTGCTTTTGAAGGATTCCACTGTAGAATACCAGGGAGTATGAGGCAGGCTGTAGATTGTAAGCTCCGCAGGACAGCTGGGGGCTTCTAGTATTATATTAGTAGTGATGAGCGGCAGGTGCCATATTCGATTTCGACGAAATTCGCGAATATTCGAATGAATATTCGTTTCATATTCGTCGAAATCGAATATTCGTCATTTTTTCTAGTTATCGCGATTAACATGCGATTTAAATAATCGCATATTGCGATTTGTACTTAAGGCTACTTTCCTATTGGTTTCATATCTAGAATTAGCGAGGATGACGAATATGACGAATGTATTCGTCTATTCCTCAAAACGAAGATAACGAAGTATTCTACATCTTGGTTTTAGCAACCTATTCGTCAACTTCGCTAATTCTAGCAATCAAATAGGCAGGTTGACTATAGAGACAGCTGTGTTAAATTCGCTATGCGATTTATTTATTTTTTTAATAAATAGAATACTTATAATAATTTTATCAAGTAATATAATTATTGTATTAAAAAAAAAATAATCGCATAGCGAATTTAACACAACTGTCTGGTAAGTCAACCTTCCTATTTGATTGCTAGAATTAGCGAATAGCGAAGTTGGCGATGACGAGGCGAATAGGTAGCTAAAGCGAAGATGTAGAATACTTCGTTATCTTCGTTTTGAGGAATATGACGAATACATTCGTCATATTAGCTATTCGCTAATTCTACCAAGCCAACCATAACTTCTGTGCTCATGGAGCGTCCCCATCACCATGGGAGCGTCTCCATATACTAAAATGTACTGTCGGATTTGAGGAATTACGTTGAAATCGCAATGCGATTAATTCAAGTTATATTAATCGCATTGCGATTTCAACTTAGAGCTGGGTTTATAATGGGTCAGCTTGCTAGAATTAACGAAGTTAACGAATATGGAATATAGCAGCAGTGCTAAGTTGAAATCGCAATGCGATTAATTTAACTAAAGTATTCGCATTGCGATTTCAACTTAGCACTGCTAGTGCATAGCATTAGCTATACTCCATATTCGTTAATTCTAGCCTATGTAAGATAGCAGTGCTAAGTTGTAATCGCAATGCGATTAATATAACTTGAATTAATCGCATTGCGATTTCAACGTAATTCCTCAAATCCGACAGTACATTTTAGTATATGGAGATTCTCCCATGGATGGGGGCGCTCCACATGAGCACGGAAGTCGGCAGAAGCGGCAACGGGCACTGACTAGAGCAGCCAGGAAGCCAGGAATCCTCAGGACAGGTAAGAACTACTTTTGGGAAGTAGGAAAGAAAAAATATAACTAAAAAAAAAAAAAAAACGAATATTCGAAATTGCGAATTTATAGCGCTATATTCGAAATATTCGCAATTAGCGAAGTGCCGATATTCGCTAAAAATTCGCTTCGAATATTCGCGCTCAACACTATATATTAGTAGTATGTGAATACGGGTGACTATGGCTGTGACTGTCATCCGGTCACAGAGGACTCCTCAGACCTGTCAGGAAAAGTCAAGGATCAGAAGAGGAAATTCAAGAATGTGAGACACCAGAGCTTTATAATGAGATGATTATAGGCTATATTACAGAAGAGGTCAGTGTATATAATCTACGTATATACCGTATACTCTGAAGCCCGGGCGGTATACGGCTAGAAT
Organism: Bufotes viridis; assembly: GCA_033119425.1. Lineage (NCBI taxonomy): Eukaryota > Metazoa > Chordata > Amphibia > Anura > Bufonidae > Bufotes > Bufotes viridis. The sequence goes on along the minus strand of CM065591.1, from coordinate 6,424,892 downwards.
GTGCCATCACTATCACCAATGGTGGTAGGAGCTCCTACAGCTGATGGCTGAGCTCAAATATAACCAAAAAGTACCCCAAAAATATCCCAAGGAGCCCACTTACTGTGAAGGTGTCCGTGGCTGACATTCGGTGCTCTTTCTTACTCGTTAGTCAGAGTTTCTCTACAGACACCGGGTGCGTCCCATCTAAGACATGAAGAAAAAAATCAATCCTTCATCCCGGACGAGCCCCAAAACCTCTTCTAGGTGAAAACTGAATGCACAAAAAAACATTTCAGTAATCTTCTTGGAAAATCTCCTGTGAAATTCCCCAGAGGCGGTTCTACCAAGTAAAAGTGAGATCCGGGTGTATGGGATTGTTATAAAACCCCAGTTCTGACAGTCTAAGAGATTTCCAGAAATGTCTGGCACAAGCGAACATGGATGATGACCAATCATCTGACATAGAGAAGCCGTTAGCGGCCGACCAGTATGAACAGGAGAGAACCCAAAAATGACCAGAACGAGAGGAAAACGGTAACCAGGAAGAATAATCCAGGGTTTACATGGGTCTGTACTGTAAGAGCGCTCACACTGCGGAGGTCTGTACTGTAAGAGCGCTCACACTGCGGAGTCTGTACTGTAAGAGCGGTCACACTGCGGAGGTCTGTACTGTAAGAGCGCTCACACTGCGGAGGTCTCTACTGTAAGAGCGCTCACACTGCAGAGGTCTGTACTGTAAGAGCGCTCACACTGCGGAGGTCTGTACTGTAAGAGCAGTCACACTGCGGAGGTCTGTACTGTAAGAGCGCTCACACTGCGGAGGTCTGTACTGTAAGAGCGCTCACACTGCGGAGGTCTGTACTGTAAGAGCGCTCACACTGCGGAGGTCTGTACTGTAAGAGCGCTCACACTGCGGAGGTCTGTACTGTAAAGAGGTCACACTGCGGAGGTCTCTACTGTAAGAGCGGTCACACTGCGGAGGTCTGTACTGTAAGAGCGCTCACACTGCGGAGGTCTGTACTGTAAGAGCGCTCACACTGCGGAGGTCTGTACTGTAAGAGCGCTCACACTGCGGAGGTCTGTACTGTAAGAGCGCTCACACTGCGGAGGTCTGTACTGTAAGAGCGCTCACACTGCGGAGGTCTCTACTGTAAGAGCGGTCACACTGCGGAGGTCTGTACTGTAAGAGCGCTCACACTGCGGAGGTCTGTACTGTAAGAGCGCTCACACTGCTGAGGACTGTACTGTAAGAGCGCTCACACTGCGGAGGTCTGTACTGTAAGAGCGGTCACACTGCGGAGGTCTATACTGTAAGAGCGGTCACACTGCGGAGGTCTGTACTGTAAGAGCGGTCACACTGCGGAGGTCTGTACTGTAAGAGCGGTCACACTGCGGAGGTCTCTACTGTAAGAGCGGTCACACTGCGGAGGTCTGTACTGTAAGAGCGCTCACACTGCGGAGGTCTGTACTGTAAGAGCGGTCACACTGCGGAGGTCTGTACTGTAAGAGCGCTCACACTGCGGAGGTCTGTACTGTAGAGCGGTCACACTGCGGAGGTCTGTACTGTAAGAGCGGTCACACTGCGGAGGTCTGTACTGTAGAGCGGTCACACTGCGGAGGTCTGTACTGTAGAGCGCTCACACTGCGGAGGTCTGTACTGTAGAGCGGTCACACTGCGGAGGTCTGTACTGTAAGAGCGCTCACACTGCGGAGGTCTGTACTGTAGAGCGCTCACACTGCGGAGGTCTGTACTGTAGAGCGGTCACACTGCGGAGGTCTGTACTGTAGAGCGGTCACACTGCGGAGGTCTGTACTGTAAGAGCGGTCACACTGCGGAGGTCTGTACTGTAAGAGCGGTCACACTGCGGAGGTCTGTACTGTAGAGCGCTCACACTGCGGAGGTCTGTACTGTAAGAGCGCTCACACTGCGGAGGTCTGTACTGTAGAGCGGTCACACTGCGGAGGTCTGTACTGTAAGAGCGCTCACACTGCGGAGGTCTGTACTGTAAGAGCGCTCACACTGCGGAGGTCTGTACTGTAAGAGCGCTCACACTGCGGAGGTCTGTACTGTAGAGCGCTCACACTGCGGAGGTCTGTACTGTAGAGCGCTCACACTGCGGAGGTCTGTACTGTAAGAGCGCTCACACTGCGGAGGTCTGTACTGTAAGAGCGCTCACACTGCGGAGGTCTGTACTGTAGAGCGCTCACACTGCGGAGGTCTGTACTGTAAGAGCGCTCACACTGCGGAGGTCTGTACTGTAGAGCGGTCACACTGCGGAGGTCTGTACTGTAGAGCGCTCACACTGCGGAGGTCTGTACTGTAGAGCGCTCACACTGCGGAGGTCTGTACTGTAAGAGCGGTCACACTGCGGAGGTCTGTACTGTAAGAGCGTCACACTGCGGAGGTCTCTACTGTAAGAGCGGTCACACTGCGGAGGTCTGTACTGTAAGAGCGCTCACACTGCGGAGGTCTGTACTGTAGAGCGCTCACACTGCTGAGGACTGTACTGTAAGAGCGGTCACACTGCGGAGGTCTGTACTGTAAGAGCGGTCACACTGCGGAGGTCTGTACTGTAAGAGCGCTCACACTGCGGAGGTCTGTACTGTAGAGCGCTCACACTGCGGAGGTCTCTACTGTAAGAGCGGTCACACTGCGGAGGTCTGTACTGTAAGAGCGCTCACACTGCGGAGGTCTGTACTGTAAGAGCGGTCACACTGCTGAGGACTGTACTGTAGAGCGGTCACACTGCGGAGGTCTGTACTGTAGAGCGCTCACACTGCGGAGGTCTGTACTGTAGGAGCGCTCACACTGCGGAGGTCTGTACTGTAAGAGCGGTCACACTGCGGAGGTCTGTACTGTAAGAGCGGTCACACTGCGGAGGTCTGTACTGTAAGAGCGCTCACACTGCGGAGGTCTGTACTGTAAGAGCGGTCACACTGCGGAGGTCTGTACTGTAAGAGCGCTCACACTGCGGAGGTCTGTACTGTAAGAGCGGTCACACTGCGAAGGTCTGTACTGTAAGTGCGGTCACACTGCGGAGGTCTCTACTGTAAGAGCGCTCACACTGCGGAGGTCTCTACTGTAAGAGCGGTCACACTGCGGAGGTCTGTACTGTAAGAGCGCTCACACTGCGGAGGTCTGTACAATGTTGGTGCAGCTTATCTTTGATGAGCAGTGAAGGATCCTTTCCACTGATGTTTCATGTCTTGGGTTACCTGTGAGTACTTACCTGATATGACGGCTCGGATGGATCTTCTCAACCTTCCCTCCTGGATATGACACAAAACTTGCTTGTTTGTCTCCACATCGTAATCCAGCACAGACTCCACCAGCCTCCTGCCGTTACTCTGCTCGGTGATATTGAGTCTTCCATAGCTGGACAGATCTTCCCCCTGTGCGGTGATCCACTGGATCCGAGGAACATGGTAAACACCGGAGCTTCTGCACTTCAGACGCCGCTTCTCACCAATGGTCACCAGTGTAACCGTGGGCTCATCTGCATTCAGAGCTGAGTGCAAGAAACAGCATAAACCAGTGAAATTCTGGATTGTAGGAATTTTATACACAAATAATCTGGAATCTCGCAAGAGCAGAACACTGGATTCAGACTGAAGATGTCGGATTGGTGGAGGCCTGAGAACCGGGGGCCTTGTCCGGTGGAGAAGCCATACTGGAGGCTTCTGCTTCAATGGTAGGGAGGCGGTGGGATCTCGTCAGTTCTACAGAACCACAGCCAACCACTGACCACCTGGAGATTGAGGTCAATGGGACAGTGAATGGATCCACGGTTCTGACCCGCACTCCTTGTCTCCTGTGATATCGTTCTCGTTATCTTTTTCCCAACTGACTTCAACTTAAATCCGAAAATTATGAATTCAAAAAGTTTCATGCAACATTCATTATGTCAAAGCATTGATCTTGTTACAATGTATCACAGGAGAAACATCTGAAACTGAACTGGAAACGCCAAAGGATGAAGCAGTGAGAGACCCTAATAACCTGGGGGTCTCAGTGATGAGCGACGCGAGGGAGTCCGATAGTAAAAGCTGGAATTACTGAAAGGACCAGTTCTCATGTATTTCATTCATCTTTAAAGAAGGAACTCAGGAGTACACCAAGAAGTGGACAACCTCTCTCGTAAGACTGTCGGTGCGATGCCGATCCATCTGGGCCTGCACGGGAATATGTTTTCCCTTTGGAGAAAATGGCTTTATCACTTGAATGTGGCCCTCTGATGCCCGGGTGGTGGATGCTTCCTGGGAATGTCCACAGCTCCGGGCAGGGTCCAGAAGATCCATCACCAGCTCATCTCCGGTACCACCCACCTGCTGTAATAACTGCGTTCTGTATAATGCGGGCATCGTAGGGAGCCCCCTGTGAGAGCCAGCATTCCCGCATAATGAGACCCCCGCCCGGTCATATTTGGTATCAGAACGATCAGCGTTAGGCCTCCTGCACATGATCGTAGGATTCTTCGGTCCATTTTAAACTGATTCATTTTTCCGTTTTTTGTTTCAGTAGTGTTTCCATTCCACTTCCGTTCCATTTTTCCGTTTGGTTTCCGCTTGTGATCCGTTTTTGTGGATCGCAAATGGAAACAGAAGCATACAATAATGTTGAAACAGTAAGTACATAAAAAAATTGGGCTGGGCATAACATTTTCAAAGATGGTTCCACAAAAACGGAATACGGAAGACATACGGATGCATTCTGTTTTTCTTTTGCGGAACTATTGACTTGAATGGAGCGTGATTTGCGGGCAATAATAGAACATGTTCTATCTGAACGGAACGGAAATATGGAAACGGAAGGCATACGGAGTACCTTCCATTGTTTTTGCAGACCGATTGAAGTGAATGGTTCTGCATACGGACCGCAAACGGAACGCAAAAAACGGAATAGAAAAGGAAAAGAAATACGGTGTGCAGGAGGCCTTAGGGTCCATTCACATGTCCGCAAAATGGGTCTGGATCCGTTCCGCAACGCTGTGGAACGGATCCGGACCCATTCATTTTCAATGGGGCTGGAAAAGATGAGGACAGCACACAGTGTACTGTCCGCATCCGCACTTCCGTTCTGCGAAAAAATAGAACATGTCCTATTCTGGTCCGCTGACACCGACAAGAAAAGGCATTTCTATTTAAAGTGCCGGCCATGTGCTGTCCGCAAAATGCCGAACGCACAAGGCCGGTGCCTATGCGGACATGTGAACGGACCCTCATTAAAACGTGTCAGGCCTGAATATCCATTGCTGTGGACGGGAAGCCGTGTTTTAGGAATATTTTAAGCTTGCCAGCCGAGGGAAGGCTGGGCCAAGGATGGGAGGGAGACTCTGCCGAAGGGGGTACAAATGTGGGATTCAGAACCTTTCATTGACACCATTTGGGGATCAGATCAACATTGGGTCCTCCTGTCCTCGGACCCGCACGGACTCTGATCACACAGTTCGTTGAGCAGTAAGAACTTTTCTGTTTTTATCCATTTTGTGCCTGTTTATTTTTGTCGCTTCTTTTCATTTCTGTAACTCCTGCACATATTTAGCGGATTAAAGCACCTCTTCAATGGTTTTGTCCTGTGTCCCGAATGAGCCCAGTAACTTTCATTTTAAGTGCATGAGTGCGGTTTGCGTTACCGTGTATTTGCCGTGGCCTGTGAGGCACCGTGGGGCTTTCTATGAGCCCCTAATTAATTGGTATATTAATTTAAATGTCAGATGGTGGAAGCGTGTTGGGGTGGGATCTAGGTGCCGTCTGAGGCCTGGGTGTAGGGCGCGAGAGATTGAGGGCATGGAATAGATCGACACTTGTCAGTCGCACCCATGTCACGTTACAGGGCGGTTCCCATACGCTACAGACTTCCCAACACCATCACCAACCCTAGGGCTTTTGGAGGAACACCCGTTTATACCCTCCTCGGATATGAAGTAGCTGCTAACGTTTTTGGCGTCCACTAGTCTATGGAGCATGGCTTCTTCATATTCTATTTTCATATGACTCATGAACGCTCTGTTTAACCGACCACGAGGATGTCGTCACCTCCACTGACGGCCATGCCTTCCCAGGTGGACATCGACAGTGGATTGGAAGTTGCCTCCATCTGAACGGGGGAAAGGAGCAGAAAACTGTTTAGGGACATTTGGGAATAAGAGTTCGGCTGTCCATGCAATGTCGGAGGCCTATCGATCTCTCAGCGGCTGAGTCCGTTCTCCTGGCTGACCCAATGATGTAGATGTATGGGAGAGATAGCTGTTGGCTGTGTGAGCGTGCAGACTTCTACTAGGTCAAACTTCTTAATGTTCTCGTATGGTTCTGAAATTGAGTCTCAGTTCTAGAAGACATAAATCCCCATTTTGGGTTTGGGTTGCTTTAGGACACGGATGGTTTAGCTTTCTCCAGCACATACTGAACATGTCCTTGTCTGCCACTTTACATTTACATACATGACAAGAAATATCTCGGATGTCTCAATGTTACTGAAAAGAGGTGGATGGGAAAGAACTTACTGTCTATGGACAATGTCACCTTCCTGTCCCCATGACCCTTGGTGTTGGCCGCTCGGCAGTAGTAAGTGCCCTCGTCTTCGTACGTGACATTTCTCAGGCTCAGGTGTAGGTTTCCTTGTGGGAACTCTGTGGATAATTCTACACGTCCTCTGTACTGGGGATCCTGCTCCTCAGGTTTTTCTTCACTATTCAGGATTTTGTAAAGAATCAATTTCCTATCGTTTTTCGTCTTAACCCAGATCACGGACAAACCTGTCAAAGCTTCAGCAAAAGAGAACCTACAGGGCAACATGACATAGCCATAGAGGTAGGAGGTCACCTTTTCTTCAGATATCGGAAGACCTGAAACAGAAAAATGTTAAATGTTAAAAAACCTCAGCCCTGTAGCTCACTAGTCGCCCATATCTCAGAGACCATCCATGTTTTACCATTGACTGGGACTATTTAAATGAGTGAAGACATGCTATAGTGGGGAGGCCTTGGCCAAACTCCATTCATGAGTGTAGGACCATACCTCATACTGGAGGCCTCTTGACTATAACGTAGTAGACTGTGATCTCGTAGAATCTACAGGTCTCTATTTTTACATTGGTAATGGCCAGATATATCATTAACGGTGGTAAATTCTAGATGGGGCTCCTGTGGTGGTCCGTGATGATCTGAGGTCTTGACTCATAGATTTTATTAGTCCTCTTCTGATGTGTCTATCAGATAGCCTTCAATGTTAAGGCCTCTCTTCTCGTAACCATCTCCAGCCAAGGATACCAGATAACCTCGGACATCGGCGATTTGGATGTAAGGACTTGACTCGGGTCTGAGAAATGGTGTTATCTGTATGTCTACCAGACTCCTTTATACCAGATGCCTTCTAAATTGTGTTACCAAACTTGTGCTCTAACACAAGAGACAGAAGAACAAGTCCACATTTTGCCAGGCTTACTATGGAGTAGATGGTGTCACTCAGGCTCATGATATTACGACCGATCCGGCACAGGTGGGCTTTGGATCTAGCCAGGCAATCCTCCCCTCTACCCAACAGTAACCCAAAAAATATAACTTTTCAATTCCGACTTCCTAATGGATGATTGGGAGCTGCTGCCCGGAATCAGGAGAGGACTTGGGAGGTTTAGGGTCTACCAAGTGTCGATCATCCCACCTGACTAACACTGCCGCCTGTATTGTCTCCTGTCCAGGAAAATAAACTGACACAGGATCAGACGGAGATCTAGAGGCTCATTACCTGATGACCGTCCAGTCACACACCATAGGATGAGAAGGTTCAGGATCTGCAACAGAAATGTAAACCTCATGAGATCATTCCCAGCCCGTCAACAATCAAACCATGCTGAAAGTCTGTTCGAATAGAAAACGATGAAATTAAATAAAAAAATACTATAAAATATTACAAATCATAAAATATAAAAAAATCCAAAAAGTTCAAAATATTAGAATAATATCTAAATATAAAATAGTCTAATTATATTTAAATGAGAACAATAGAAGGTCTTTGTCATAAACGTGCCTGTCCGAGCTCCAGTGGCGCGATCCTCAGCAGGATGCAATGCTCTGTTTCTCCCTGCAGAGGGCGAGTGCTGGAAGAGACCAGCAGTGGGTTGATTGCTCATCGACACGTCAGTGTTTGGTCAGTGATTTTCATCAGTGATTGTGAGCCAAAACCAGGACTGGAGCCTCCACAGACATAAGGAATAAGGGAAAGATCTGCTCCTGCTCTGTGTTTAGAGCCGCTCCTGGTTCTGGCTCAAAATAACTGATGGAAATCACTGACCAAACACTGACTGTGTGAATAAGGCCTAATCCAGGGACTCGGTGCTCTGTTTAAACCCCTTCCTGGCCATACATCAGTGCCGGTGACAGTCTTGTTTGGGCTCACTAATTAGGTTTCTGATTCTTGTTCCTATGCTGATTTGGATTGTTCGTGTTTTTGACCTGGGCTTGTCCTTTGACAATCTCTGTCTTTTGTGATTTATACTGTGCATCCCGTCTGGTTCTGATCTCGACTGGTCTTTCGACTATTTTCTGTATCTCGTTTTTGTACTGCATTGTCCTCCTGGTTCTGACCCGTTTAAGTGTCTTTGTGTTGTTTGCCTCTAGGTGTTTATCTGTCTCTGCACCTTAGTAGGATAGGGACCGTTGACCAGTTGCAGTCTTGCTACCTAGGGCTTGCACTGCAAGTCGGTAGGGAATGCGGACTGGGTTCTAAGTTAGGGCTCACTGTCCGTGACCGTCCCTACCTACATGTGTTACAGTCTTATAATGAGATAAATCCGGCCTCAGATGTCACACAGCACATGACCCCTCCACCAGATCTTTATCTATTCCACAGAAACTTTGCCAAGATGCAGAAGCCGTGTGTGTAAAATAAATGCCTCCTTAATGCATCCATAGGAATAAGAGAAAAGTAGTGGCGTGTGCTGCTGATGATGTGTGACTCCCTCTATAAGAGTGGGACATTTGGCAGTTTGCTGGTCTTGGAGAAGGAAAGACCTCAGCAGTGATCTTGGAGAAGCTGTTATTACTACCCATCGATCTGGAAGGTTAAACCATCTGAAGTCCATCTTTCTACAGTGGAGAACATTCAGGATAGCTGACAACCTTCCCAGGAGTGGACGTCCCGCACAATGCTCAGAGGAGCTGCAAGAAACCCGAGAGCCCCATCTAAGACTCTCCAGGCCTCGGCCAGCAGGTTACGTGTTCACATCCCTGACGATTAGTAGGAGACTGAAGCATATGGCTTCTGGAGCAATGTTGATTGGACAATCGAGACCATAGTGGAGTCATCTGGCCATAATACACAGCGCCATGTCTGGAGAAAATCAAACCCTGCAAAAATGAGGCCGTTTTTGTAATGGAGACATGGTTAAGTAATTTGACATTTTTAGTGGTGCTTTACATGAAAACGGCTGTGATATTGGTTCTTGTAAGGAAGTTACAGAGGGAAGAAGTAAAAATAGAATATTGTGGTATTACATACCGTACATCTACCCATTATTACAATAGGAGAAGCACTACTCCAACCGAAATTAAAAAGCGGAGGGCAGTGCATACGACCTTGATCCAGGTTCACACTCTTTATGAAGGAACTCCACGGCATAAGGCGAAAGCAGTGGACTTTATTCGCACCTATCGCTTTCACCGTATGCCTTGGAGCGCTGTGGCGTTTCTTCATACACACTATTACAGTTATATGTAACCCCCGACGTCTACGTTACCACCAGATAAAGTCTGGTATTTTGGCGTGTTTGCAGTGTGCTGCGTATGTGCGTGAACATCGGGAACCAGTTCTGTTACATCTGAGGTGAGATGATGCCTCCAGCAAACATCGCCTGACAGCGAACATAGAAAACCCGCAGGAGAAGAGGACAAACCACCAGCTCCACATTACTGTTATACTACAAATCTTTGGCTGCGGCTGCAGGGAAGGAACGGGCCGTCTGATGTCCTAATGGGACCGAGGAACCAGTAATCACCTAACACCTTATCTGCATGGCATCCACCTAAAGACTATGAAGAAGATGACAATCAACTACCCTAATATCCCTTCTTCAACGTGGCCTGTACTTCACAGCGAGGTGACGCCATTTCCGGAACCCCTACCAAATGCACAGTGGAGACTGCTGGAGTTAGTGCCATGAATAAGGATCAAGATATGTGGATCTGAAACGCGTGAGACGAGTACCTGTCTGTTTTAACCTGTACCGCACCATGTGAATAAAGCTCTTCACGATTTTGCAACGGAAGCTGGACCTGTTCTCTTTTCTTGCTTCTAGCACCCGTGGTTCCTCGGCGTGGCCTCGTGCTTCCAGGGCTGGGTGAGCTCCCACATCTGTGGACTTAACAGACTGCTGGAGTTGAACCAGACATGAAGTGATTGGCAGGACCATCATCAATTGATTGTGATTTTATGAGAAGAAGCACAACTCCCGGAGGAACCGCTCTTATCCGAGGATCTGGAACTGCCCAAGAATAAAGCAGGACCATCGGCCTCCAGGTTGAAGCAATGGAATCTCTTCGCTGAAATGTGGAAGTCGCTTCCTTCCGTCTGTGCAGTTCTGTTCTGAGGGATCTCACCTTCTGTGACCATGATGGTATAGCAGCTCGGGCGTCACATACCGTCTACAAGGAATGGCTTTTAAAGGCAATGGCTTTTGCTGTCTTTAGCTCCACTGCTCAATGCTATTTGAAGAAACCTCTACAGTCTTGGAGAACCTTCCATATACAATCCACGAGTCATGAGCAGTGCATGCGGTGACTTTAGAGTTATTGTGGTGGGACTGAACAGATCCCTGTTACCTGTGACCAGGGTGTCACGACAGATGAGATCATTAGGCGGGCCTCGTCACCCATCACCTGCACAAGGCCAGAAGAATGGAGTGCACCAGACGCTTGTCACCTCCACCCCTGCCCATTAAACTCAGGCTCATGGTGCAGGTTATAAGGCTATCTTGGAAGAAGTCACTCCTAGGATCACCACAGAGGAAATCAAGGAGGTGAAATGTATTGGTCCCCAGATCAGAAGACTTCAACACGAGAGGAATCGGCTGAAGGACAGCAATAGAGAAGCATGGGAGGCTGTCAGGATGGCGTCTGCTGGACTGTTAGGAAATGTCAGAGCTGAAAGTTTCCATCAGTTTGTAGATGAGCGTCTAACGGCGTCCAAGAGAAGGGGCTGCAGGCGCCCCTGAACCTGCCGTTTATATGTCCTCCCATTAATTGTGCTGCACTCACTGATGAACATGTGGAGCTTTGTCCTCGGGATGAGATGATAGAGCCATCGATGATAGAAGATACTGCGGGACGATCAGAAAAGACGCCTCAGAAACACACGAGGCGAACCGACCCGGACACGGACGAGCACTTCTAATAACCGATAATCTCACTGGAATCTGTAACTTTGTGATTAAGAACTTTTGTGTTTGAAGCTTGCGTAGGCCAGACATGCGATATCGAGCTTCATGATGTATTTTATCTTATTGGAATAAAGCCTGTGGATTTTATCAAGATGCCGGAGTGCCGGATTGTCTTCTGTTCATATTGAGTATTCAAGAGTCAAGTGAGGCGTCCATCCCACAGCTAAAGCTCTGCCGAAACCGGGTCCTGGAACCGGACAACGATGCCGAGCGCAACAGGAAATCTACAGCAGACGACCGAGAAAGAAGAGAATCGGGGTGCTCAATGGCCAAAAATCAGATCTCAACCCCATAGAAAACCTGTGAAGAGACCAGAAGAGAGCAAAGTGAAGCCCAAAACCTCAGCTACCCAAGAACATTGTAAAGAAAAGCAGCCAAATGGGGGCACTGGTATCTTGATTCAGGGGCACTGGTATATGTCTTCACTGGGGACACTTATATATGTGTAGTAACCCAGAACGGGCACTAACACTGCTACTGTCTCTAATGGCTAAAAATAATGTCATCTCTGCATTTATTCCAGGTCCTCCCCATACTGTGCATTAATGGCATTGTTATGAAACTGTTATGTTCATGCACTGTACCTGGTTCACCAGCAGGTGGCAGTGTACCTGACAGAGAGAGACATCTTTAGATAGAATAGAACTTCCCATTCTATTCTCCCCATTTTTGAACAGCAGTGAGCTAGTACTTCAGTTTAGATTCGACAGTGGAGCTGAAAAGACATGAGATGGAACAGTGGGCCCCCTCCTGTGGCAGGAGTCTTCCAAGGAAGCAGCTCAAAGAGCACCCTGACTCCGAGTCCTTACAGATTAGAGAAACCACAAGGTGGTCAACAGCCAAATGCACCCACTCCAAAGGTGCCAGAACTGCTACAGAGTCCAAACACCAGACCGAAGTCAGAGTCTAGCACAGAAGAGAAAGATAGAGCAAGGTATCCAAGTTCAAAAAAAATTATACAGTGCAACAACACTCTGCAAACCGAATAAAGTACAAAAAAGCATTCAAACGCATACTTTATTTGGTTTGCAGAGTGCTGTTGCATTGTATAGTTTTTTTTCTCTTGTGTTTTCAGCCATGGCAACGTGCTCCGGGGCATTGGGATGTGTTTTTCTGACCCCCTTTTTTCTTTGCCATACAAGATTACCTGCCAGTTTACCTCCAAACCTGCTGGAGCCAAGAGAAGGATCAGGTATTGTCTGGATGCAAGTTTATTGAAGCAAAGCTATTAAATATTTTTTTCTCGACTGTGTTCACCGAGGAAAATAAACTGTCAGATAAAATTCAGAATGTAAAAGTAAATTCCCCATTAAAAGTGCCCTGTCTGACCCAAGGACTGACCAAGGATAAGGCATCTTAAAAAGATTAAAATAGACAAATCTCTGGTACCAGATGGCATACACCCCGTATCCTAAGAGAATTAAGTAATGTCATAGCCAGACCTTTATTTCTGATATTTACGGACTCTATACTGACAGGGAGTGTTCCACAGGATTGGCGCATAGCAAATGTGGTGCCAATATTCAAAAAGGGTCCAAAAACAGAGCCTGGAAATTATAGGCCGGTAAGTGTAACATCTGTTGTGGGGAAACTGAAGGTTTTCTGAGAGATGCTATCTTGGAGGATCTTAATGAAAATAAGCAAATAACGCCATATCAGCATGGCTTCATGAGGGATCGGTCATGTCAGACTAATTTAATCAGCTTCTATGAGGAGGTAAGTTCTAGACTTGACAGCGGTGAATCAATGGATGTCGTATATCTGGACTTCTCCAAAGCATCTGACACTGTACCTCATAAAAGGTTAGTATATAAAATGAGGATGCTCGGACTGGGAGAAAATGTCTGTAAGTGGGTAAGTAACTGGCTGAGGGACAGAAAACAGAGGGGGGTTATTAACGGTACAGAATCAGATTGGGTCACTGTCACTAGTGGGGTACCTCAGGGGTCAGTACTGGAGGGATCACTGTCACTAGTGGGGTACCACAGGGGTCAGTACTGGAGGGGTCACTGTCACTACTGGGGTACCTCAGGGGTCAGTACTGGAGGGATCACTGTCACTAGTGGGGTATCTCAGGGGTCAGTATTGGAGGGGTCACTGTCACTAGTGGGGTACTACAGGGGTCAGTACTGGAGGGGTCACTGTCACTAGTGGGGTACCACAGGGGTCAGTACTGGAGGGGTCACTGTCACTACTGGGGTACCTACAGGGGTCAGTACTGGAGGGTCACTGTCACTACTGGGGTACCTCAGGGGTCAGTACTGGAGGGATCACTGTCACTAGTGGGGTATCTCAGGGGTCAGTATTGGAGGGGTCACTGTCACTAGTAGGGGTACTACAGGGGTCAGTACTGGAGGGTCACTGTCACTAGTGGGGTACCACAGGGGTCAGTACTGGAGGGGTCACTGTCACTACTGGGGTACCACAGGGGTCAGTACTGGAGGGGTCACTGTCACTACTGGGGTATCTCAGGGGTCAGTATTGGAGGGGTCACTGTCACTAGTGGGGTACTACAGGGGTCAGTACTGGAGGGGTCACTGTCACTAGTGGGGTACCTCAGGGGTCAGTATTGGGCGCTATTCTCTTCAATAAATTTATTAATGATCTTGAAGAAGGCTTGCACAGTAAATTATAGGATTTTTACTGTAGGAGCAGTGAGACTATGGACTCTATACTGTAAGAGCAGTGAGACTATGGACTCTTTACTGTAAGAGCAGTGAGACTATGGACTCTTTACTGTAAGAGCAGTGAGACTATGGACTCTTTACTGTAAGAGCAGTGAGACTATGGACTCTATACTGTAAGAGCAGTGAGACTATGGACTCTATACTGTAAGAGCAGTGAGACTATGGACTCTATACTGTAAGAGCAGTGAGACTATGGACTCTATACTGTAAGAGCAGTGAGACTATGGACTCTATACTGTAAGAGCAGTGAGACTATGGACTCTATACTGTAAGAGCAGTGAGACTATGGACTCTATACTGTAAGAGCAGTGAGACTATGGACTCTATACTGTAAGAGCAGTGAGACTATGGACTCTATACTGTAAGAGCAGTGAGACTATGGACTCTTTACTGTAAGAGCAGTGAGACTATGGACTCTATACTGTAAGAGCAGTGAGACTATGGACTCTATACTGTAAGAGCAGTGAGACTATGGACTCTATACTGTAAGAGCAGTGAGACTATGGACTCTATACTGTAAGAGCAGTGAGACTATGGACTCTTTACTGTAAGAGCAGTGAGACTATGGACTCTATACTGTAAGAGCAGTGAGACTATGGACTCTATACTGTAAGAGCAGTGAGACTATGGACTCTGTACTGTAAGAGCAGTGAGACTATGGACTCTATACTGTAAGAGCAGTGAGACTATGGACTCTATACTGTAAGAGCAGTGAGACTATGGACTCTTTACTGTAAGAGCAGTGAGACTATGGACTCTATACTGTAAGAGCAGTGAGACTATGGACTCTTTACTGTAAGAGCAGTGAGACTATGGACTCTTTACTGTAAGAGCAGTGAGACTATGGACTCTTTACTGTAAGAGCAGTGAGACTATGGACTCTTTACTGTAAGAGCAGTGAGACTATGGACTCTTTACTGTAAGAGCAGTGAGACTATGGACTCTTTACTGTAAGAGCAGTGAGACTATGGACTCTATACTGTAAGAGCAGTGAGACTATGGACTCTTTACTGTAAGAGCAGTGAGACTATGGACTCTTTACTGTAAGAGCAGTGAGACTATGGACTCTATACTGTAAGAGCAGTGAGACTATGGACTCTGTACTGTAAGAGCAGTGAGACTATGGACTCTTTACTGTAAGAGCAGTGAGACTATGGACTCTATACTGTAAGAGCAGTGAGACTATGGACTCTGTACTGTAAGAGCAGTGAGACTATGGACTCTTTACTGTAAGAGCAGTGAGACTATGGACTCTTTACTGTAAGAGCAGTGAGACTATGGAATATTTACTGTAAGAGCAGTGAGACTATGGACTCTTTACTGTAAGAGCAGTGAGACTATGGACTCTGTACTGTAAGAGCAGTGAGACTATGGACTCTTTACTGTAAGAGCAGTGAGACTATGGACTCTATACTGTAAGAGCAGTGAGACTATGGACTCTGTACTGTAAGAGCAGTGAGACTATGGACTCTTTACTGTAAGAGCAGTGAGACTATGGACTCTTTACTGTAAGAGCAGTGAGACTATGGAATATTTACTGTAAGAGCAGTGAGACTATGGACTCTGTACTGTAAGAGCAGTGAGACTATGGACTCTTTACTGTAAGAGCAGTGAGACTATGGACTCTTTACTGTAAGAGCAGTGAGACTATGGAATATTTACTGTAAGAGCAGTGAGACTATGGACTCTTTACTGTAAGAGCAGTGAGACTATGGACTCTGTACTGTAAGAGCAGTGAGACTATGGACTCTTTACTGTAAGAGCAGTGAGACTATGGACTCTATACTGTAAGAGCAGTGAGACTATAGACTCTATACTGTAAGAGCAGTGAGACTATGGACTCTATACTGTAAGAGCAGTGAGACTATGGACTCTTTACTGTAAGAGCAGTGAGACTATGGACTCTATACTATAAGAGCAGTGAGACTATGGACTCTATACTGTAAGAGCAGTGAGACTATAGACTCTATACTGTAAGAGCAGTGAGACTATGGACTCTATACTGTAAGAGCAGTGAGACTATGGACTCTTTACTGTAAGAGCAGTGAGACTATGGACTCTATACTATAAGAGCAGTGAGACTATGGACACATTACTGTAAGAGCAGGGAGACTATGTACTCTTTACTATAAGAGCAGTGAGACTATGGACTCTTTACTGTAAGAGCAGTGAGACTATGGACTCTTTACTGTAAGAGCAGTGAGACTATGGACTCTTTACTGTAAGAGAAGTGAGACGATGGACTCTTTACTGTAAGAGCAGGAGTGTAATAATGTAATTGCGTAGTTGCGATCTCTTACTTCTTCAATCGTAGCTGCCGGCTAAAGGACCTGTGGTGACGTCACTGTGCACATCACATGGTCCAATCACATGGTTCATCACCATGGTGATGGACCATGTAATTGAACCATGTGATGTGACGTTACCACAGGTCCTTTAGCCGGCAGCTTATGATTGAAGAAGTAAGAGATCGCAACTAAGCGATCAAGTGGATAAGGTGAGTACATATTTTTATTTTTAACCCCTCCATCTTTAATTTACTAAGCATTCTGTATTGAGAACAGGGCCGGTGCAAGGATTTTTGCCGCCCTAGGCAAAAGAAAAGTTTGCCGCCCCACCCATATGATCTGCCATATTAAAGGGGTTCTGCAGTTTATTTAAACTGATCGGCAGGGGTCCGACACCCGGGACCCCGCCAATCAGCTGTTTGAGAAGACAGCTGCGCTGGCAGTAGCACCTCAGCCTTCTCGCAGTGACGTCACGACTAGTATCATTGGCCTGGGCGGGGCTAAGCTTCATCCAAGTGAACAGAGCTTAACCCGCCAAGGCCAGTGATACTAGTCGTGACGTCACTGCGCCTGCAGTAAACAGCGAGAAGGCCGAGGTGCTACTGCCAGCGCCGCTGCCTTCTCAAACAGCTGATCGGCGGGGTCCCGGGTGTCGGACCCCTGCCGAACAGTTTAAATAAACTGCAGAACCCCTTAACTAATGCCAGTTCTCTCTCCCCTCTTGTCATTCTTCACACTCCCCCCTTGTCATTCTCTCCCCCCGTTGTCATTCTCCCCCCACTTATCATTCTCTCTCCCTCTTGTCATTCTCTCCCCCTCTTGCCATTCTTCACACTCCCCCCTTGTCATTCCCTTTCTCCCCTTGTCATTCTCTTTCCCCCTCTCCTTTGTCATTCTCTTGTCATTCTCTTTCTGTCATTCTCTTTCTGTCATTCTCTTTCCACTCTTTTTACTCTTTTTATTCTCCCCCTCTCCTTGTCATTCTCCCTTGATATTCCCCCCTTGTCATTCCCTTTCTCCCCTTGTCATTCTCTCTACCCCCTCTCCTTTGTCATTCTCTTGTCATTCTCTTTCTGTCATTCTCTTTTCATTCTCTTTCCACTCTTGTCATTCTCCCCTTGATATCCCCCTTACCTCTAGTGTAGCGTGGCCGAGTTCTTTATGCTGCACGGGTACAGGAGCTTTAGTTTCCTGTACCCGAGGGGACTGACATGAAGTGCGCACTTCATGTCAGTCCGGCCGGGTACAGGAGACAGATGCTCCTGTACCGCGGACCTTAAACAGCTCGGCCACGTTAGCAATGAGGAACTGACAGGAGAGAGCGCTGAGCGCTTCCCTCCTGTCAGCTCCTCTCTTCATGCTGCGCCCGGGCGGTGCGCCCTCATGGACGCACCAGCCCGGGCAGTGCTGCAGCCGCCTGAGGCTCAATTCAGAGCGCTCGGGCGGCTGCAGCATGAGGCAGGGCCGGCGCTCCTAGCAGCGCCCTTCCCAAGGGGCGCTCACGCGGCGGCCTATTCCGCGTATAGGACGCGCAGGCCCTGATTGAGAATGCTATTATTTTCCTTATAACCATGTTATAAGGTAAAATAATAAAGATCGGGTCCTCATCCCGATCGTCTCTTAGCAACTATGCGGAAAAATCACACCACA
This sequence comes from Bufotes viridis, assembly GCA_033119425.1. NCBI lineage: Eukaryota > Metazoa > Chordata > Amphibia > Anura > Bufonidae > Bufotes > Bufotes viridis. The sequence goes on along the minus strand of CM065591.1, from coordinate 6,406,854 downwards.
TCCGCACATGCTTGCGGATGCTTACGATTTTCACGCAGACCCATTCACTTCTATGGGCCTGCGTATGCGTGAAAAACACAGAATATAGAGCATGCTGCGATTTTCACGCACAAGTGGGGGCACTTGCATATATGGAGTCATGGGGGCACTTGTATATATGGAGTCACAGGGGCAACTTGTATATATGGAGTCACGGGGGCACTTGTATATATGGAGTCACGGGGGCACTTGTATATATGGAGTCACGGGGGCACTTATATATGGAGTCACGGGGGCACTTGTATATATGGAGTCACGGGGGCACTTGTATATATGGAGTCACGGGGGCACTTGTATATATGGAGTCACGGGGGCACTTGTATATATGGAGTCACGGGGGCACTTGTATATATGGAGTCACGGGGGCACTTGTATATATGGAGTCACGGGGGCACTTGTATATATGGAGTCACTGGGGCACTTGTATATATGGAGTCACGGGGGCACTTGTATATATGGAGTCATGGGGGCACTTGTATATATGGAGTCATGGGGGCACTTGTATATATGGAGTCACGGGGGCACTTGTATATATGGAGTCACGGGGGCACTTGTATATATGGAGTCACGGGGGCACTTGTATATATGGAGTCATAGAGGGGCACTTGTATATGGAGTCACGGGGGCACTTGTATATATGGATTCACGGGGGCACTTGTATATATGGAGTCACGGGGGCACTTGTATATATGGAGTCACGGGGGCACTTGTATATATGGAGTCACGGGGGCACTTGTATATATGGAGTCATGGGGGCACTTGTATATATGGAGTCACGGGGGCACTTGTATATATGGAGTCACGGGGGCACTTGTACATATGGAGTCATGGGGGGCACTTCTATATGTATTCATGGGGGCATTTGTATATATGGAGTCACTTGTATATATAGATTCATGGGGGGCACTTGTACATATGGAGTCATGGGGGGCACTTGTATATGTATTCATGGGGGCATTTGTATATATGGAGTCACTTGTATATATAGATTCATGGGGGCACTTGCATCATAGGGGGCACTTAGTTTTGCACATTAATAGACGGTGGATTGTCAAACCCCTCATATCAGGAGCCCAACACAAAACAAGGCGAAAAAACAAGGTGAAACACCCTCTCTGCCCTGCATTTCATGGCGCACACAGACCTTCACATCTGGCGATGCAAAATGCAAAGAAAAATAATAAACTGCAGCAAAATAAATACTGCAGGAAGAAGGTGACAAATGCCAACTGACACAGAACCAGAGATAGGTGCACACTGCCGTCACTAAACCAGGCATCTCAAACTGCGGCCCTCCAGATGTTGTGAAACTACAACTCCCACGATGCCCTGCTATAGGCTGATACCTGTAGGCTATTTGGGCATGCTGGGAGTTGTAGTTTTGCAACAGCTGGAGGGCCGCAGTTTGAGGATGCCTGCACTCAAACCCTCACACTGATGTTAAAAATTGAGAGGTTAGTTCGACATATCCTACTAGGAGGACATGTCTTAAGCCTCGGGCACCAGCGTCAAGGTCTCTCAAGTAGCCCGTGGGCCCTAACACTCACCTACCTGCGCCATATGGGCGATATCAGGGGCCAGTGGGCAATTACAGGAGCATTAGGACGACTCACAAACATCTCCTCTGTTACCTCCAGCATGTAGCCATGCTTGCAGTGGGAGGTGGGAGGTGTCTATGAGCCCTACCTAAGACTGACTGATATAGCCCAGAGCCTAGCAGGTGCTCCCCTATAGAAATGCACAACTGCATATGGGTATGAGCGCATCCTGCTTTCTTATCACCACATTTTTGATGGTTTATATATATATGTATGGAGGTGTATAAACTCCAATTTAAATGTGCCTGTTTTTCATCTTCAGGTCACATTTGGGTGCACCTGCTAGGCTCTGGGCTATATCAGTCAGTCTTAGGTAGGGCTCATAGACACCTCCCACCTCCCATTGCAAGCATGGCCACATGCTGGAGGTAACAGAGGAGATGTTTGCGAGTCGTCCTAATGCTCCTGTAATTGCCCACTGGCCCCTGATATCGCCCATATGGCGCAGGTAGGTGAGTGTTAGGGCCCACGGGCTACTTGAGAGACCTTGACGCTGGTGCCCGAGGCTTAAGACACGTCCTCCTAGTAGGATATGTCGAACTGACCTCTCAATTTTTAACATTAGTGTGACGGCAGCGTGCACCTATCTCTGGTTCTGTGTTTGTTCTGAGTTCTTGCCACATCCACATAAATTTCATCTTATGTAGGATGTCCATTGTGGTACTTGTAGTCCGTTGCTGGCATCATCCATTGTATGCATTTTTTGCTGGTGATTGCCATTAGCAACGGACTACAAGTGCAGGATGTGCTCCCCTACAGAAATGCACAACTGCATATGGGTATGAGCGCATCCTGCTTTCTCATCACCACATTTTTGATGGTTTATTTGAAAAATGCCAACTGCCCCCTAGCATCGTCAGCGGATACTTACCATGGTGCGGGAGCCGGGCGCTGTCCGATATCCGATCGGCGTCTAGAAAACAACACAAACATCACTTCCTCTTACAACTGTACAGGTTAACCCCTTGTGTGCAGCAGCGTTCAGACCTTAAGGACGCAGTACTGGTTTTCGGTCGCTGGAGCGGCGGCGGCCTGTCGGTGCCAGTTCGTGTTCAGTACGTCTTTTGATCAGTTTTTATTCTGATTTTTACAATGTAGCCCAGCGGATTTTCTTTTTATGTGATAATGTTATCCTACGGAGCATTGACGGACAGGACCATACCCAATGGGCAGGGGGTTTGTATGAGAAAAGTCTCCGAGTGTTTCCTCTGAGAGACTAGGTCATCAGTAAAATACACTGTTGGAAAACCCTTTGAAGGGTAGGTCCTCAGTGTCTGATCAGCGGCGGTCCGACACCCTGGAGCATTGCGGTGCCTGGGCCGAGGGAAAACATGTTCATCGGTCACATGACATGACTTCTGCACGTGCCAGTACCTTCTCATACAGCTGATGGCGGGGTCCCGGGTGTCGGACCCCACTGATGATTCATCAGTAAAATAAACACTGGGAAAACCCTGTGGGACCCCACCGATGCAGCCCCCATGGAATGAACAAAGTGGCCGGTCGACATGTTCTCCCAGTGGTAGGACCCCACTGATCTAATAGTTATTCCCATGGAAACAACCGAACATCGCTTTAAAGGGGTTCTCCGGGAAATGTAACAATGAAAATACTGAAAATACATGTTATTACAAAAACTTTTAAATGCCAATAATTATTTATAATGCCTCATTTAGGCTAGGGGACAATCAGTGAGGACGCTATAATGGCTGCTCTTACAAATCCGTCCAGAACAGAGCTCTATGTGACATCTGATTTCTCAGCGCGGTGAGACTGCATTTTTGTAAAGATAAAGATGAGATAAGAAATCCGCTGTGTCCATGGGCTTGAGAAGGCAAGTTGGAGACTGAAGGGGGAGGAATGAGGAGCAGACACGGTGATGTGGGGAGGAATGAGGAGCAGACACGGTGATGTGGGGAGGAATGAGGAGCAGACACGGTGATGTGGGGAGGAATGAGGAGCAGACACGGTGATGTGGGGGAGGAATGAGGAGCAGACACGGTGATGTGGGGAAGGAATGAGGAGCAGACACGGTGATGTGGGGAAGGAATGAGGAGCAGAAACGGTGATGTGGGGAAGGAATGAGGAGCAGACACGGTGATGTAGGGGAGGAATGAGGAGCAGACACGGTGATGTAGGGGAGGAATGAGGAGCAGACACGGTGATGTGGGGAAGGAATGAGGAGCAGACACGGTGATGTGGGGGAGGAATGAGGAGCAGACACGGTGATGTGGGGGAGGAATGAGGAGCAGACACGGTGATGTGGGGGAGGAATGAGGAGCAGACACGGTGATGTGGGGAGGAATGAGGAGCAGACACGGTGATGTGGGGAGGAATGAGGAGCAGACACGGTGATGTGGGGGAGGAATGAGGAGCAGACACGGTGATGTGGGGAGGAATGAGGAGCAGACACGGTGATGTGGGGAAGGAATGAGGAGCAGACACGGTTATGTGGGGAAGGAATGAGGCGCAGACACGGTGATGTGGGGAAGGAATGAGGCGCAGACACGGTGATGTGGGGGAGGAATGAGGCGCAGACACGGTGATGTGGGGAGGAATGAGGAGCAGACACGGTGATGTGGGGAGGAATGAGGAGCAGACACGGTGATGTGGGGAGGAATGAGGAGCAGACACGGTGATGTGGGGGAGGAATGAGGAGCAGACACGGTGATGTGGGGAAGGAATGAGGAGCAGACACGCTGATGTGGGGAAGGAATGAGGAGCAGACACGGTGATGTGGGGAGGAATGAGGAGCAGACACGGTGATGTGGGGGAGGAATGAGGAGCAGACACGGTGATGTGGGGAGGAATGAGGAGCAGACACGGTGATGTGGGGAGGAATGAGGAGCAGACACGGTGATGTGGGGAAGGAATGAGGCGCAGACACGGTGATGTGGGGAGGAATGAGGAGCAGACACGGCTGATGTGGGGGAGGAATGAGGAGCAGACACGGTGATGTGGGGAGGAATGAGGAGCAGACACGGTGATGTGGGGAGGAATGAGGAGCAGACACGGTGATGTGGGGAAGGAATGAGGCGCAGACACGGTGATGTGGGGAGGAATGAGGAGCAGACACGGTGATGTGGGGAGGAATGAGGAGCAGACACGGTGATGTGGGGAGGAATGAGGAGCAGACACGGTGATGTGGGGAGGAATGAGGAGCAGACACGGTGATGTGGGGAGGAATGAGGAGCAGACACGTGATGTGGGGAGGAATGAGGAGCAGACACGGTGATGTGGGGAGGAATGAGGAGCAGACACGGTGATGTGGGGGAGGAATGAGGAGCAGACACGGTGATGTGGGGAGGAATGAGGCGCAGACACGGTGATGTGGGGAGGAATGAGGAGCAGACACGGTGATGTGGGGGAGGAATGAGGCGCAGACACGGTGATGTGGGGAAGGAATGAGGCGCAGACACGGTGATGTGGGGAGGAATGAGGAGCAGACACGGTGATGTGGGGAGGAATGAGGAGCAGACACGGTTATGTGGGGAGGAATGAGGAGCAGACACGTGATGTGGGGAGGAACGAGGAGCAGACACGGTTATGTGGGAAGGAATGAGGCGCAGACACGCTGATGTGGGGAGGAATGAGGAGCAGACACGGTGATGTGGGGAGGAATGAGGAGCAGACACGGTGATGTGGGGAGGAATGAGGAGCAGACACGGTGATGTGGGAAGGAATGAGGCGCAGACACGGTTATGTGGGGAAGGAATGAGGAGCAGACACGCTGATGTGGGGGAGGAATGAGGAGCAGACACGTGATGTGGGGAAGGAATCAGGAGCAGACACGGTGATGTGGGGAGGAATGAGGAGCAGACACGGTGATGTGGGGAGGAATGAGGAGCAGACACGGTGATGTGGGGGAGGAATGAGGAGCAGACACGGTGATGTGGGGAGGAATGAGGAGCAGACACGGTGATGTGGGGAGGAATGAGGAGCAGACACGGTGATGTGGGGAGGAATGAGGAGCAGACACGGTGATGTGGGGAGGAATGAGGAGCAGACACGGTGATGTGGGGAAGGAATGAGGAGCAGACACGGTGATGTGGGGAAGGAATCAGGAGCAGACACGGTGATGTGGGGAGGAATGAGGAGCAGACACGGTGATGTGGGGAGGAATGAGGAGCAGACACGGTGATGTGGGGAGGAATGAGGAGCAGACACGGTGATGTGGGGAAGGAATGAGGCGCAGACACGGTGATGTGGGGAGGAATGAGGAGCAGACACGGTGATGTGGGGAAGGAATGAGGAGCAGACACGTGATGTGGGGAAGGAATGAGGCGCTACACGGTGATGTGGGGAGGAATGAGGAGCAGACACGGTGATGTGGGGAAGGAATGAGGAACAGACACGGTGATGTGGGGAAGGAATGAGGAGCAGACACGCTGATGTGGGGAAGGAATGAGGAGCAGACACGGTGATGTGGGGAGGAATGAGGAGCAGACACGGTGATGTGGGGGAGGAATGAGGAGCAGACACGGTGATGTGGGGAGGAATGAGGAGCAGACACGGTGATGTGGGGAAGGAATGAGGCGCTTACACGGTGATGTGGGGAGGAATGAGGAGCAGACACGGTGATGTGGGGAGGAATGAGGAGCAGACACGGTGATGTGGGGGAGGAATGAGGAGCAGACACGGTGATGTGGGGAGGAATGAGGAGCAGACACGGTGATGTGGGGAAGGAATGAGGAACAGACACGGTGATGTGGGGAAGGAATGAGGAGCAGACACGCTGATGTGGGGAAGGAATGAGGAGCAGACACGGTGATGTGGGGAGGAATGAGGAGCAGACACGGTGATGTGGGGAGGAATGAGGAGCAGACACGGTGATGTGGGGGAGGAATGAGGAGCAGACACGGTGATGTGGGAAGGAATGAGGCGCTTACACGGTGATGTGGGGGAGGAATGAGGAGCAGACACGGTGATGTGGGGAGGAATGAGGAGCAGACACGGTGATGTGGGGAGGAATGAGGAGCAGACACGTGATGTGGGGGAGGAATGAGGAGCAGACACGTGCGGGCGTCCATGAGTCAACGCTCACTGTAATTTTACCTTACCCATGCGCTGGTACTGCGCTTGCGCTGAGGCGCACAGTCCCGGAAGTCATGTGGGGTAAGGTTATTTTTCAAGTTAAGGCTTTTCTCAGAACACCGGCCTGCTGTTGTCAGCACTAGCGCATAGTGAGAAATGCAAATGTAAATATGTAATGGCATCGGGGTGGCAATGGACCCTCATTGACACTGGGCTCGTGGCTGGCCGACCCAAACGCCCCTATTATAATCCACATCTGTACATGTGTCCCTGTGTACACCGCCACGCGCCCTCTGTACACCGCCACGCGCCCTCTGTACACCGCCACGCGCCCTCTGTACACCGCCACGCGCCCTCTGTACACCGCCACGCGCCCTCCGTACACCGCCACGCGCCTCCGCACACCGCCACGCCCTCCGTACACCGCCACGCGCCTCCGTACACCGCCACGCGCCTCCGTACACCGCCACGCGCCCTCCGTACACCGCCACGCGCCTCCGTACACCGCCACGCGCCTCCGTACACCGCCACGCGCCTCCGTACACCGCCACGCGCCTCCGTACACCGCCACGCGCCCCTCCGTACACCGCCACGCGCCCTGTGTACACCACCACGCGCCCTCCGTACACCACCACGCGCCCTCCGTACACCACCACGCGCCCTCCACGTACCCCTGACTTTCCGTAAGCCCCTCACTCACCAGCTCCTCTCTCATTCACCGTCAGAGCTGAAAGGAAGGATGTTGATCACGCGTTCTCCTCCTATAAAGCCCGGTGGGTGGAGTGCTTTCACTTTCACCTTCGTAATTTGTCTTCACTTTCACTTCTCTTTTAGTTTATTGGAAATCATGACTTAGTCACCCAGCGATGCAGTAGTGCCGCCATCTCTTCATGTCACCTACGGCTGACAGCAGCGTCCGCACCTTCTCATGCTGTCCACTGTTTATGGTATATATATTGGCTCCATCTTCCCCGGATGCCTGAAGGAACAGCGTGTTACACAGCGGACGGTAAACTCCCCGGACACCGGACGCGGTTGTAGCGACAGTGAAATCTCCACCCATGAGATAAAAAACACGGCATGCAGCGGCAAACAGAAATAACGTACAGTAATGGCGGAGCGATAAGATATTCTGGGGCTGCGATCCTAATACCTGAATTCCCTGCATTTAATTTTATACAAAATGTATTTGCCAAGAATCTCAAATTTACAAAAAATTCGGAGCCTCGGCCCCAGAATATCGTATACGTTATTTGTGTTTGCGGAGCGCTGCTGCAGTGTGTGCTGTTCGTCTTCATGTTTCTAGCCATGGCGGCAAATTTTTGTGAATTTTTCAAAAAGTTCGGTTCTGAACTGATGTATCATGAGTTAAAGTTTCTCCAGTTCCCCTGGAAATCGGATACAACCCCCTCCCAGGAATTTGTTATCTCTACATGAATTCCCCCATCTCTGGAAGGTAATGACAATGATAGTAAATCCTGACATACACAGTGTGACACGTATGGCGGTGATATCACGCGGCTATTTGTAAACCCCCCTGCCCGGAGCACTAGGCGCAGTCCTGGATCGTGCACACATTGGCTGATACGCAGCGGCAGGAGTCCGGGACTCCTCTAGGGTGCAGCCATTTCCACAAGGAGGAGATCGTAACGGGGACAGTGGTGGCGAATACTGCAATACTACGGCATGCACGATACTACATTACACAATACATGTACAGATACTACTATACACAATACACGTACAGATACTACTATACACAATACATGTACAGATACCACTATACACAATACATGTACAGATACTACTATACACAATACATGTACAGATACTACTATACACAATACATGTACAGATACTACTATACACAATACATGTACAGATACTACTATACACAATACACGTACAGATACTACATTACACAATACACGTACAGATACCACTATACACAATACATGTACAGATACTACTATACACAATACATGTACAGATACTACTATACACAATACACGTACAGATACTACATTACACAATACATGTACAGATACTACTATACACAGTACATGTACAGATACTACTATACACAATACACGTACAGATACTACTATACACAATACACGTACAGATACTACATTACACAATACATGTACAGATACTACATTACACAGTACATGTACAGATACTACTATACACAATACATGTACAGATACCACTATACACAATACATGTACAGATACTACTATACACAATACACGTACAGATACTACATTACACAATACATGTACAGATACTACTATACACAGTACATGTACAGATACTACTATACACAATACATGTACAGATACTACTATACACAATACACGTACAGATACTACATTACACAATACATGTACAGATACTACTATACACAATACATGTACAGATACTACTATACACAATACATGTACAGATACTACTATACACAATACACGTACAGATACTACATTACACAATACATGTACAGATACTACTATACACAATACCTGTACAGATACTACTATACACAATACATGTACAGATACTACTATACACAATACATGTACAGATACTACTATACACAATACATGTACAGATACTACTATACACAATACATGTACAGATACTACTATACACAATACCTGTACAGATACTACATTACACAATACATGTACAGATACTACTATACACAATACATGTACAGATACTACTATACACAATACATGTACAGATACTACATTACACAATACATGTACAGATACTACATTACTCAATACATGTACAGATACTACTATACACAATACATGTACAGATACTACTATACACAATACATGTACAGATACTACTATACACAATACATGTACAGATACTACTATACACAATACACGTACAGATACTACATTACACAATACATGTACAGATACTACTATACACAATACATGTACAGATACTACTATACACAATACATGTACAGATACTACTATACACAATACATGTACAGATACTACTATACACAATACATGTACAGATACTACTATACACAATACATGTACAGATACTACTATACACAATACATGTACAGATACTACTATACACAATACATGTACAGATACTACTATACACAATACATGTACAGATACTACTATACACAATACATGTACAGATACTACATTACACAATACACGTACAGATACTACATTACACAATACATGTACAGATACTACTATACACAATACATGTACAGATACTACTATACACAATACATGTACAGATACTACATTACACAATACATGTACAGATACCACTATACACAATACATGTACAGATACTACTATACACAATACATGTACAGATACTACTATACACAATACATGTACAGATACCACTATACACAGTACACGTACAGATACTACTATACACAATACATGTACAGATACTACTATACACAATACATGTACAGATACTACTATACACAATACCTGTACAGATACTACTATACACAATACATGTACAGATACTACTATACACAATACATGTACAGATACTACTATACACAATACATGTACAGATACCACTATACACAACACATGTACAGATACTACATTACACAATACATGTACAGATACTACTATACACAATACATGTACAGATACTACTATACACAATACATGTACAGATACTACTATACACAATACATGTACAGATACTACTATACACAATACATGTACAGATACCACTATACACAATACATGTACAGATACCACTATACACAATACATGTACAGATACTACTATACACAATACATGTACAGATACTACATTACACAATACATGTACAGATACCACTATACACAATACATGTACAGATACTACTATACACAATACATGTACAGATACTACTATACACAATACATGTACAGATACTACATTACACAATACATGTACAGATACTACATTACACAATACATGTACAGATACTACTATACACAATACACGTACAGATACTACATTACACAATACATGTACAGATACTACTATACACAATACATGTACAGATACTACATTACACAATACATGTACAGATACTACTATACACAATACACGTACAGATACTACTATACACAATACACGTACAGATACTACTATACACAATACACGTACAGATACTACTATACACAATACATGTACAGATACTACTATACACAATACACGTACAGATACCACTATACACAATACACGTACAGATACTACATTACACAATACATGTACAGATACTACTATACACAATACATGTACAGATACTACTATACACAATACATGTACAGATACTACTATACACAATACATGTACAGATACTACTATACACAATACATGTACAGATACTACTATACACAATACATGTACAGATACCACTATACACAATACATGTACAGATACTACATTACACAATACATGTACAGATACTACTATACACAATACACGTACAGATACCACTATACACAATACACGTACAGATACTACTATACACAATACATGTACAGATACTACTATACACAATACATGTACAGATACTACTATACACAATACATGTACAGATACTACTATACACAATACCTGTACAGATACTACATTACACAATACATGTACAGATACTACTATACACAATACACGTACAGATACTAATCTATATTACAGCATCAGATCCATAAAACTAACGATGACAAATGATAAAACCAGATATCAGTAAGAAATGTTCGAGTCACTTCTACTTTCGATATTTCACTCCTTTCCTCGCTGCCTCCAAGACTTTGCCTTTGGTCAGGAAATTTTATATCAAGACACGGAGGCTCTCATTGCTTAACTCTTTCTTTACTTATCTGAATAGCAGCAAAGAAAAAACAGAAGATATCATAAATCCCACCAATCCGGTGCTAACCCCTCCCTCCCCCTGGAATCCCAATAAAAGGCCTCCAAGCAGGGAATCTTCCTCTTTCTTTGCTGCTTTCAGATAAGTATCACCCTGCTGTCCGTTTGGGGCAGCAGGGAATTTTCCCTTATCTGTTAGAGTTTCTATATATATATATATATATATATATATATATGGTCTTTCTCTTATATTGTTATTTTCGTTTGGTATAAATTGTTTTATTGTATATACATTTGCTTGAGGGATCTCCCAGTCCCTTCTCCCCACCACCCTTCCAGTTCTCGGGGAACGGTTTTCCTTTTCCTACCCTCACCGTGCCGGTGGTGCGGTGTCTTCTTCCGGCGGCTCGCAGCGGGCTGTCTGGACATCCGCAGCATCTCGGGTGGCCGGGCCTGTATCGAACCGACGGGCCGGGCGCTCCCCATTGATATCGCTGCGGCAGCCGTAATCTCGCGATTCGCAAGATTTTGGCGGCCATCTTGGTCTCGGCCTTCGCGCCCTGCGAAGTTATCGCGGACTTGCGTCGGCCGCCCTGGTTTTCAGTGGCTTTGGCGACGAGATCTCGTGGGATTTCGGACGCCATTGCCACTGGAGCTCCTCACCGCACTGCCGCCACTCTTCTTCAGTGTTGTATGAAAGGAGAGAAGGTTAGCACTCCGCTTGACAAGGATGGAAGAGGCCGCACGGCCTTCACAACACATGTACGGTTAAGGCATTGCCACCTACCTCGTGGCATCTCTAACCACATTTCTGCCTGAGTATATTGTGACTACCCTGTTTTCTTTCTCCTGGGGTCACTAGGTTTTATATAGTTTTCTAGCTTTAGGGTTATTTGAGATTTTCTGAAATTACCATGTCTGCTCCTCACCGAGGATCCACCCCTAATACCCAGGGGAATACAGACACCACTGTCACGGTCCCTTCTCTTCAGGGGACACCTCCGGCTATTGATTTAGCTTCCCCAACTATGGAAGCCCAAACTAGGGCTTTGCAACAGTCTATTTCAGACGCAATTTTTTCGGCCATGGGCTCAGTCTCCTCAGCATTAACAGCATCGCTGTCCCAGGCCTTAGGCGCACAGACTGCGCCCCGCCATGACCCTGCCCTCCACAACCTCCACTACTAATATATGTGTGACGAATGTCTCTGGTCCATCAAATGACGGCGCGCTCGTTCGCGCAAGAGAGCTTGCACGCGCCAGGCGGAACATGCGCAGTAACTGGAAAACGGCCAGATCACAGCCGGAATCTAAATCAGACTCTTTGGAGTCGGACGAGGAGGTGATTTTGAACTCCCTGTTATATCTGACGGGAGGATTTGGCTGACTTTAGGGATCAGTCTGCCTTACCGCCCAAAACCGCCCTAGTCTGCTGCCCTCGGCTTCCCAGCCGTCAGTGGGTGAGCCTCAGTCCGTTCTTACGGATCCTTCTGGCACCCCTTTATTTGACCCGGATTCGTTACATCATCCGAGGTCCTCTGAATGGCTCCCAGTGCCCCATGTGGCCAGCTATATTGAGGCGGGCATCCGCAAACCCCTCAACAAAGAGTCGAGGAGTAAGCTTAGGGCTGAATGCCCACGGCCGGTCATACCTAATAAGATGTGTGAAACGCCTCAGTAGACCCGAAGGTAATTCAATTCCTTTCAAAGTCTGGCTTCAGTCCTCGTAAAGGTCTGGACGCCTCCTTGAAGTCCTGCCAGGACAAACTGTTGGACATAATGGGGCCGCTAGCCAAAATCTTTGACTTGGCGGAGTCCGCCAAAATGGGAGGCCATCAAGTTGACCCCGTAGAGCTAGCGGGATGGGTGCAGAGGGCTATTTGCCTGACAGGCAACGCTAATACAGCTCTTGCAGTAGAGCGCAGGAAAGCAATTTTAATAAAAATTGAACCCAAATTGGCGGCTATGGTCCTTACAGAGACAGGTACAGAGGCTCAGGGCCTTCTGTTTGGGGACCCTTTTATAAAAGAGCTGGGGAAGTTCGTGGGCACCTTTACGGCCCTCGATAAGGCCCAGGCTTCGATGAAGCGGGTGTTTGGCAGCAAGGTCTCCACCAGGGCCGGCAGTGCGAGGGGGCGTCTGGCCGGCCGTGCATCATATCAACCCCGTGCCACGGGGCGAGGCTCCTCATCATTCCGCGGTTCCTACCAGGACCCCAGACAGCCTTCTTCCTTCTTCCCTCCGAGAGGCAACTTCGGAAGAGGACGCTCTTATAGAGGACAACCAAATCTTCGCCGTCCCCTTGGTAAGTCCGACTTTGTTTCACCGTTCTTCAGGCATCTTAGTCGGAGGCAGACTCCGGTATTTTTCGCATGTTTGGGCCTCTATCACCTCGGACCCATGGGTTCTGAACACTGTCCAGGGGTTCCAGATAGAATTGATAGCTTACCCGAATCTCATTCCCTCGCCGGCTCTCGGGTTCGGCCCGAGGAGATGCAGTCCTCGTGGACGTGGAGCTGTTCGATCTGGTCGAGAAAGGGGCTATAGAACCGGCCGTTCCTCATCCGGGAAGTGTGGTAAGCAGCATCTTCCTGGTCGAGAAAAAGGGAGGACAATTCCGTCCCGTTATCAATCTCAAAGCCCTCAATGCCTACGTCAGATACCGTCACTTCAAGATGGAGGGCATCCATCTCCTTCGGGACATGTTGCTCCCGGGGGATTGGATGGTCAAGCTGGATTTGAAGGATGCGTATCTCACGGTCCCCATGGCAACCGATTCCAGAGACCTTCTTCAATTTCACTGGCGAGACTCCCTGTGGCGGTTCACGTGCCTACCCTTTGGCCTGTCTTCCGCCCCTTGGTGTTTCACCAAATTACTGCGGCCGGTAGTTGCCTGGCTGCGCAGTCGGGGGGTACGCCTCATCGTCTACCTAGACGATATCCTTTTGATGGCCACAGATCAGCACAAACTGTTGTCCCACCTGCAGGTGGCCCTGGAGCTTTTTGCGAATCTCGGTTTTGTCATCAATTGGGAAAAGTCTTGCCTACGCCCGCCAGGTCCATGGAGTTTCTAGGGTTCCGGATCGACTCGGAGGCTTTGTCCCTCAGTCTGCCGCCACAGAAGGTGTCGTCGATCCGCAAGGAACTGCGGCGCACCCTAGCCTCCCGGCAGGTATCGTTGCGCCATCTGGCCCGGGTGATAGGACTGTTAACTTCGCCTATTCAGGTGATTTTCCCGGCCCCCTTCACTATCGGGCTCTCCAACGGCTCAAGATGGCCCACCTGCAGGCGGGAGCCTCCTTTGCGGATCTGATCTCCCTGGATACGGAGACGTGGGACGAGCTCGCCTGGTGGATCGCCAATCTCGACGCCTGGAATGGCAGGGCCATCTTCGGCCCTCGCCCGGACCTGGTGATAGAATCGGACGCCAGCCTTCACGGTTGGGGGCACATTGCGAAGGGGTGTCCACTGGGGCCCCTGGGCAATGGAGGAGACATCTTTGCACATCAACGCCCTGGAGCTTCTAGCGGGTCGTTCGCCATTCGCAGTTTCGCGAATGGCAGAGCGCATGCGTGCATTCGTCTCAGGATGGACAATGTATCGGCCGTCCGGTACATCAATGCCATGGGCGGCACTCGCTCCGCCATGCTAACACACTTGGCCAAGGAATTCTGGGATTTTTGCCTCTCTCAAAATATCTCGGTAGTGGCAGAGTATCTCCCGGGTCTGCACAATACCATGGCGGACTGGAGTTCGAGGTTCACTTCAGACTCCAGCGACTGGAGGTTAGACGTGGGGTGTTCTCCTCCATTCAGTCCCTCTGGGGACCGATGTCTGTAGACCTTTTCGCTTCCCGTTGGAACGCACAGTTGCCCCGTTACTTCAGCTGGCGCCCGGATCCGTCGGCGGAGGATGCCTTCTCTCAAACGTGGTCGTATATAATTATATATGTACAGCCGGTATAACCTGGGCATCTCCTGTATATAATTATATATGTACAGCTGATATAACCTGGGCATCTCCTGTATATAATTATAGATGTACAGCTGGTATAACCTGGGCATCTCCTGTATATAATTATATATGTACAGCTGGTATAACCTGGGCATCTCCTGTGTATAATTATATATGTACAGCTGGTATAACCCGGGCATCTCCTGTATATAATTATATATGTACAGCTGGTATAACCTGGGTATCCCCTGTATATAATTATATATGTACAGCTGGTATAACCTGGGCATCTCCTGTATATATTTATATGTAGAGCTGGTATAACCCGGGCATCTCCTGTATATAGTTATATATGTACAGCTGGTATAACCTGGGCATCTCCTGTATATAATTATATATGTACAGCTGGTATAACCTGGGTATCTCCTGTATATAATTATATATGTACAGCCGGTATAACCTGGGTATCTCCTGTATATAATTATATATGTACAGCTGGTATAACCTGGGTATCTCCTGTATATAGTTATATATGTACAGCTGGTATAACCTGGGCATCTCCTGTATATAATTATATATGTACAGCTGGTATAACCTGGGCATCTCCTGTATATAATTATATATGTACAGCTGGTATAACCTGGGCATCTCCTGTATATAATTATAGATGTACAGCTGGTATAACCTGGGCATCTCCTGTATATAATTATAGATGTACAGCTGGTATAACCTGGGTATCTCCTGTATATAATTATATATGTACAGCTGGTATAACCTGGGCATCTCCTGTTTATAATTATATATGTAGAGCTGGTATAACCTGGGCATCTCCTGTATATATTGTAAGAGGGTGCAAGGTATCATATGCGATGGCAGGTACGTGTCACCAAGGTTGCTGGCCTCGGTGAGGTGAGAGCCGGGTTTTTGTCTGCAGCAGCTAGTGCTGCTAGACTCTGTGACTTAGTTTGGCTGCAAAGCTAATCCGGGCCGGCTCTTACTGGGAGTAGGTAAAGTGTAGGGTGGGTGCCTACTCCCACGGTCCAGGCCGGACTTTATCCGGCCCCTTTAAAGGCAGCCTCCTCAGCAGCTGGGGAGGTGATTATCCTGGAGCTGCTGACAGGGCTGGGAGTTCTCTGTCCTGGAGGAAAGAGCTCAGCAAGGAGGTGTTTTGTTCCTGGCTACCTGAAGCTGGATTCTCCTGCGGCGGGGCCGATGCAGCATACGGGTGTTAATACCCGACACTGCAAAGGTTTATTATGTGTCTGTACCTTTAATTTATTTCCTTGTACAGGCCTGCAGGGGTAGTGTCTACTACAGCCACTAGGGGAGATAGTACGCCCACTATATATAGGTAGGCCCAGGCAGAGTAGAGTAGTCAGTGCAGACAGTGAGTCTGTGAAGTGTGTGCAGACAGAGTAGTCTGTGTGGGTCTCCTGCAATGTCCTCAGCAGGTAGCAAGGAAATCCTCCAAGTGTAAAGAATAAAGGATAGAAGCCGTCTAAGAGGTATTTGGGCCTTGGATGATAAAGTAACCCAGGAGTAGACAGGTCAGAAGAATTGAAGTCACCTGTATCTACATAGAACCTGGAGGAAATAGTGGAGAGTCAGATCCCTGTGCAGTATTAGACCTGCTTGATCTAAGAGGAGTTGCAATCTATATTCATCTGTGATCTATTCATCTGAAACTACTCTGCACTGCTATGTAATAAGGAACTGCGCTTCCATCCATTGATGTGCATGATTACCATCAAAGACTCTAGTAAAGTTCAAGTTCTGTTTTATCATAACGCAGTTCCTCATTTATTCCTACTATCAGCAAACGGTGTGCCACCGTTAATTGGCACTGGCGTCACGAACTCTACCTACAATTATCTGGCAGAGAGTCAGCCTGTCTCAGGTTAGTGGTCCCAATTGCACTACAACACCCAAGAACACTATTAACCCTAACTTGAGTACGCTGCACCGACAGCGTGGTGCGAACCTGCACCTACACCTCCCAGGTGACTGAACCTGTGTTGGCCTGTTTTGCTTTGCCTCCTTGTGTCTGGCCTGTGTGAATTACCACCAAGAGACTGTTTCTGTTTATTTTTGTGTCAGTGTGAATAAAACACTGTTTGTTGCACAATTCTGGACTCCTTGTTTTGCCTCGGTACTGCACCCGCACCGCTATCTACCAGACCGACTCCCCACATTTGGTGTCGGATGCGGGCATGCGCAGTGAGGCTGGCGTGAACGCCGAACTTTGTTTTTGTGCGGAGCAAAAGTGAATGTCCTATATTAGGCCGGCAAAGTTGCAGCCTGTGATCTCTGGCAACATGGAGGCTGCTGTGAAGGCTCTCATAGAGGCTAACGTGCAGCAGCGGGAGACCAACCAGTTACTGCTACAACATGTGATGGCGTTACAGGCGGCAGGAGCGTCCCACCACGTCCATGATGCCCGGAAAGCGGTCCGTGCGGCGATCCCAAAGATGACCCCGCAGACGACGTGGAGACATACCTAGCCGTCTTTGAGAAGGTCGCCGTGAGGGAAAGTTACCCCGTGACCAGTGGGCCGAGGTGGTTGCTCCGCTCCTGGCATCCGGACCCCAGCAAGTTTTTTTTGATTTGGCAGACGACCAGGCTGCTGACTATTCCACGGTGAAGGGGGAGATCCTGGCCAGACTGGGGTAAACGTGTTGGTCCGGGCTCAGCGGGTCCACCAGTGGGACTTTAAAACAGCTGAACCTGCCAGGCCGCAGTACTATGAGTTGCTGCACAGGTTGCAAAAATGGCTGCAGCCTGAGGTTCTAAGTCCGACTGCTATGCTGGACCGGCTGCTGGCTGACATGTTCTGGAGGGCCTTGCCTTACCCCTTCAGCACTGGATCGGCCAGGTATCCCCCACCAATGCCCTTGAGATGGTCGACCTGGAGGAGCGATATGAGGCCACCAGAAACCTGCAAGGGGGTTCTTTTGGGAGGGGGCCAGTCAAACCCCGGAAGTCTCCACCCCAGTCCCGGCGGCCGGCCAAACCCGCCCGGGATGTACCTCTTGCAGATCCGTCCCCAGTGGTCTGCTGGCAGTGTCGGGAGCCTGGACACATAAGGGCCAACTGTCCACAGTGGGGGAACCCATGGAGACTAATTATGGGTACCGGCCTTCCATGTATGCCCGGAGACTGTGTGCGACCGGCACCCCGAGACAATAGACAGTCGTCATCTGTGCCAGGTGCAAGTCGGGGATAACCTGGCAGTGGCGCTGGTGGACTCAGGGAGCCTGGTAACCCTGGTAAGTGCTGCCCTGGTACAGCCCACCCAGTATACGGGCCGGACAGTGGGTGTGGTGTGCATACACGGAGACTTAAAGGACTATCCCACTGCTGTAATGTCTCTGTCCACGGTGGTCGGCACCTGGACTTGTGAAGTGGCGATCTCCACAAAGCTGCCCTATGAACTAATAATTGGGAGAGACTTCCCTGGTTTTCCATCACTATGGCCTGAGATGAAAGTGACTAATAGCCCTGAGACAGGGGTAACCCTAGCAGAGTGGCCTGATACCCCTGGAAGGCCAGAACCCTGGGAGCCCGAGTCTGAAGGGCCAGCGGTAGGGGTGACCACTGCTGCAGCGGTAGTGGGGGAGACAACCCCACTGAGTGTAATGGTGGGAGACACGGAGGACTTGCCACCGGGACCTGAGTTGGCAGACCTCAATGTCTCCGGGAAAATTTTGGGACCGCCCAACACCGGGACCAAACCCTAACCAGGGCCTGGGAGAATGTGCTGGAAATTGATGGTAAACCCCAGAAACCAGGGGCTGAATTAATGTTCCCACGATTTATTGTTCTGCAGGATATGTTGTATCGGGTGAACCAAGTCCGAGGTGAACCTGTTGAACAGTTGGTGGTGCCCACAGCGTATCGCAAGCTTGTCATGGAGCTTGCCCACCAACATGTTCTTGGGGACACTTGGGTGGCAGAAAACCCAGGACCGCATACTGCAGCAGTTTTATTGGCCCAGTGTGTTCAAGGAGGTAGAAAATTATTGTAAGTCCTGTCCAACCTGTCAGGTAACTAGCCCCCAGCCACATTTCCGTAGTCCTCTGGTACCTCTGCCAATTATTGAAGTACCGCTTGAGCGAATCGCTATGGATTTAATTGGGCCTGTACCAAAGTCTGCCAGGAGCCACCAACACATTCTGGTAGTTCTCGACTATGCCACTCGGTATCCGGAGGCGGTGCCTCTGCGACATACCTCAGCTAGGCTCATTGCCAAAGAGTTAATGGAGATGTTTTCCCGTGTGGGCCTGCCAAAAGAGGTTCTGACAGACCAAGGGACCCTTTTATGTCCAAAGTAATGAAGGAACTGTGTAAATTGTTGCGTATAAAGCAGTTACGGACGTCCGTTTACCATCCGCAAAACAGACGGTCTTGTTGAGAGGTTTAACCAAACTCTAAAAAATATGTTAAAGAGGGTGGTGTCTAGAGATGGGAAGGACTGGGACCTGCTTCTGCCCTATCTCATGTTCGCAGTGCGAGAGGTGCCCCAGGCCTCTACTGGGTTCTCGCCCTTCGAACTGCTTTATGGCAGACACCCTCGGGGCCTGTTGGATATCGCCAAGGAAGCATGGGAACAACAGCCTGTCCCCACAAAAGTGTCATTGAGTATGTCGCCCAGATGCAGGAACGGATGGAAAGGGTGTTGCCCTTGGTCCGGGAGCATATGGAGGCAGCGCAACAAGCCCAGAGTAGGGTGTACAATCGTCAGGCTCGGTACGGGGCTTCCATCCGGGAGATCGGGTTTTGGTTCTGGTACCCACCCTTGACAGCAAATTCTAGCTAGGTGGCAGGGCCCCTATGAGGTGATCGAGAAGGTAGGAAGTAAATTACAAGGTACACCAGCCAGGCGGCGCAAGCCGGAGCAGGTGTACCACGTGAATTTACTTAAGCCGTGGAAAGATAGGGACACGGCCGACGACCACAGCCCCCGACCAGGGCTTCTAGGTGAAAGGGTCCAGCCCCACAGTTCGAGGCCTGTGAAGCCGTAACCACGGTAAAATTGCAGACAGCCTGTCTTCCAAACAAGTTCAGGAAGTCAGGGAGTTCTCAGTCGGAACACGGATGTGTTCTCGACCTCCCTGGCCGCACGTCTCTCATCCAACATGACATCGTCACTGAGCCTCAGGCCAAGATCCGGTTAAAACCATACCGGGTACCCGAGGCTCGGCGGCGGGCCATCGCGGAGGAAGTGCAGTTAATGTTGAAGCTCGATGTCATTGAGGAGTCGAAAAGTGAGTGGGCCAGTCCCATAGTCCTAATACCCAAGCCGGATGGGACGCTGCGGTTCTGCAACGACTTTCGCAAGTTAAATGAAGTATCCAAGTTTGACGCGTATCCCATGCCCCGGGTAGACGAGCTTGTTGAAAATTTAGGACAAGCCCGTTATTTTTCTGTGCTGGACCTCACTAAAGGGTACTGGCAGGTACCCTTAACGGAGACGGCTAAGGAAAAACCACGTTTGTTACCCAGCAGGGCCTATATCACTACAAGGTGTTACCCTTTGGCCTGCATGGCGCCCCGCCACTTTCCAGAGGTTAATGGACATAGTGCTGCGACCACATCGTCGGTACGCCTCGGCCTACTTAGATGATGTAGTCATCCACAGCACCGACTGGGAAAGCCATTTACCCAAGGTGCAGGCGGTAGTGGATGCCCTGAGGAAAGCTGGACTAACCGCCAATCCAAAAAAGTGTGCATTGGGTTGGAAGAGACCAAATATCTGGGATATGTAATTGGGCGGGAGTCATCAAGCCTCAGGTAACTAAGGTAGAGGCCATTCGTAACTGGCCCCGACCGGTCACCACCAGGCAGGTAAAGTCGTTCCTGGGGATTGTAGGTACTACATGAGGTTTGTGCCCCACTTTGCCACAATAGCAGCGCCATTGACAGACCTGTTGAAGGGGCGAAAGTCTGGGAGGGTTAGCTGGAGTGAGAAGGCGGAGGAGGCTTTCTCCGCGTTGAAGTCGGCCCTGTGTGGGTCCCCGGTTTTGGTGACACCCGACTTCAACAAGGAGTTTGTCGCACAGACCGACGCCTGGAGGTAGGCCTCGGTGCGGTACTGTCTCAGGAGGTCAACGGGAAGAACATCCCGTTGTCTTCCTGAGCCGTAAGCTCAGTCCCGCTGAGTCCAGATATAGTATAGTGGAGAGGGAGTGCCTGGCTATCAGGTGGGCACTCGAATCTCTCCGCTACTACCTGTTAGGAGGAGGATTCCGTCTGGTGACCGACCATTCCCCTCAAATGGATGAGTCAGGCCAAGGAGAGGAATGCTCGGGTCACCAGGTGGTTCCTATCTCTTCAAAATTTCAAATTCTCCGTGGAACACAGGGCAGGCCGCTTGCAGGGCAACGCAGATGCCCTGTCCCGCTCCACTGCCTCACGTGTGTTCACCCTCAGAGGTTGAACAAAGGGGTGTGTAAGTAGGGTGCAAGGTGTCATATGCGATGGCAGGTACGTGTCACCGAGGTTGCTGGCCTCGGTGAGGTGAGAGCCGGGTTTTTGTCTGCAGCAGCTAGTGCTGCTAGACTCTGTGACTTAGTTTGGCTGCAAAGCTAATCCGGGCCGGCTCTTACTGGGAGTAGGCAAAGAGCTGGGTGGGTGGCTGCTCCCACGGTCCAGGCCGGACTTTATCTGGCCCCTTTAAAAGGCAGCCTCCTCAGCAGCTGGGGAGGTGATTATCCTGGAGCTGCTAACAGGGCTGAGGAGTTCTTCTGTCCTGGAGAAAAGAGCTCAGCAAGGAGGTGTTTTGTTCCTGGCTACCTGAAGCTGGATTCTCCTGCGGCGGGGCCGACAGCGTGGTGCGAACCTGCACCTACACCTCCCAGGTGACTGAACCTGTGTTGGCCTGTTTTGCTTTGCCTCCTTGTGTCTGGCCTGTGTGAATTACCACCAAGAGACTGTTTCTGTTTATTTTTGTGTCAGTGTGAATAAAACACTGTTTGTTGCACAATTCTGGACTCCCTTGTTTTGCCTCGGTACTGCACCCGCACCGCTATCTACCAGAGCGACTCCCACAATATTTATATATGTACAGCTGGTATAACCCGGGTATCTCCTGTATATAATTATATATGTACAGCTGGTATAACCTGGGCATCTCCTGTATATAATTATATATGTACAGCTGGTATAACCTGGGCATCTCCTGTATATATTTATATATGTACAGCTGGTATAACCTAGGCATCTCCTGTATATAATTATATATGTATAGCTGGTATAACCTGGGCATCTCCTGTGTATAATTATATATGTACAGCTGCGTATAACCTGGGTATCGCCTGTATATAATTATATATGTACAGCTGGTATAACCTGGAGGTATCGCCTGTATATAATTATATATGTACAGCTGGTATAACCTGGGCATCTCCTGTATATAATTATATATGTACAGCTGGTATAACCTGGGTATCTCCTGTATATATTATATATGTACAGTTGGTATAACCTGGGCATCTACTGTATATAATTATATATGTACAGCTGGTATAACCTGGGTATCTCTTGTATATAATTATATTTGTGGTCAGGGCTACATGACACGTAACCGCTCTACCTGCCTACCTAACTAGGCTAAGCTGGCTTAAGTTGTGCCATAACCGCTGCGTGGGAGGAATGCCTGAAAGGGGGCAAAAAAGCCAACAACTAAATGATACACCATAGTACGCAACAACACTAACATGAGCAACCTCTGGAATGCAAGAACATCTCTCAACTAGGCTGAGGTATGAACCTATTGAACATGCAGAGCGCCTAATTTCCGGATATCATGGAGCCAGAACTATTGTTCCCAGAGGCAGCAGCATGCTGCACCTGACCTCAGCGAAGCACGGATAGCTGTTGGTTTGGACCCTAGAATTGGACACGCGAGGATAGGACACGCCGCATAACTGAGAAGTGGTGAGGGTGCCGTGAGGACCAGCGACAGAGTACTCTTAGGTCTTGGTCTGTTACTGCTGCCAGTAATTACTAAAGACACGGCCGGGCACCCTGAAAGGAATGTTGGAAAGAGAATGATTATATTGGGGCCAGAATGGCAACGGAACCAGTGCCTGCAACAACACCAACATGACCGACCTCTGAAGTGCAAGAACATCTCTCGACTAGATTAGTATGAACCTAATAAACATGCAGAGCGCCACTGACCTAGAGGTCAGTTAGTCAATAAGTTGATGACCAAGATCAAGTTGAAAGATTGTTCCTTGATGAAAGTTTATGCCAAGTAAAGCTGTGTTCAACGTTACTACAAGTCTGGACTCTATTATGCCTTCAACCTCCAAGTTATTCATCCCTTTTTGCACTGCTTCGTCCAACCACGTCTGGGATCCAAGGATATCCAGGTAGGAGCACCGTGATACGTGCATATAACACCTTCAGAGACATTGTAGGCCATTCTACACCACTCTGGCAATCCTACACCTGGGTACCAACACCATCTACTTAAAGGGGACTTCATGTCCTTGTTGCTTAAATGCAACTTGCTCTAACAGAGGGACATATATATCGTTAAAACTTCTTACGGGGTAAGGGATTCCTCAGGCACCGATACCGGGCGTGAGCACTACAATTGGCGTTGCACGAACAGGATAAGAACAATGCCAAAACTGTGTGCCACTAGGAACAGGATGGGTACAACCCTAATCTGTGTGCTTACAACTTTATTAACCTATTGGATTTACAATATTGCCTTTGGAAGTGACTTTGATGTGTTTACTGCGGAGTGACTGGCGCAAAATGCTGCTCGCCGATGCCCAAAGAGTTAATCCGCCATCTTTAACACTGATGGCGCAGCTTCTTCATGCCCAACAGAATCGGGAAACTAAAGAAACACCCCCAGCTACGGCGGGAAGCTCTAGCCCTGCGCAAAGAGGGAGAGAGGAAGCCACTACTAAGAAGCTCCTCCTTCTCCAGTTTTGGCCCGCGCAAAAGATCGCAAGATGGCGAGTGAGCCACAGAATGAGAGTAACCCAAAGTCTACTGAAGAAGAGATGTCTAGCCAAAGTGACCTCTCCGACCTGAAAGAGGCTCTAGAAGAGATTCGCCTCCCGCAGCTTGCCCAGCGATCGGAGAAGGAGGTACCTGTACGCCGCTCTCCGGCTGGTGCGGTGGGGGGCAGCTGGAGATCCTACTCTGATGCCCAGAAAAACTGAACCACCCAAGCAGAGTGAAAAAGCCGACACCTTCAAGCCCTGGAGAGTGACAGCCCACACCACTGATGCTTGGGAGCTTCGCAAAGCTATCGAGGACTGGGTCCTCCGGGTCCTTGACCGACCACTACCCACGACCTAGTGCTAGAGAGGCGGACCGTGCTATGGTTCAGCATCGATAGAGCTACGGGGCTTATCCAGCCTAACCGGTCAGGGACTGAGTTATTTGTCAGCCGACGGTCTGTCAAGAGGCCGTACCTGCCCTAGACCAGACATAACCTTTACCAAGGGGACCAGGTGGAGTATACCCCTATAGGGGCCCCAGAAGGTTTCTTCGCCACGGGAGTGAGCCTACTTCATAGACCAACGGCATCAATGTCCGAGCCGGAGTGCCGGCAGCAAAGCCGAGCTACCCGGGGTCAAGTTGACCGCCTACAGGAAGAAGAGAGCAGAGGTCAGTGATATTCGGAGAGATCCGCTCCTGAGCCAGTGTAATGACCCAGAGTGCCATTACCTCCTCCTTTTGCATCGGCACTATCTGTAGTGTGTGATCCTGCGTCATCATTCATATATATATTGCAATTTCCTGCAATGTGTGACTTTATTTCCTTGCAAAACTAATGTTTATATGTAACTAGCAGAAGGACCCGGCTTCGCCCGGGTATGTTTAATCTATTTCATTTAATGTTTCCGTGTGTCGTTAAAAGATATCGACAGTATCCACTATAACAGTGACATCTACAGCACCCCGCCCCTTAACCCTGACCCCCCCCCCCCCCCCCCACACACACACAGTAAAATGGGACTTCCACAGCAGCCCACCCCCTTAACTTGGACCTTTACAGCAGCCTTCCCCTTTAACAGTGAGTTTTCCAGCACACCAGCCCCTTGACAGTGACCTCCACAGCAATCTGCCCCTTAACACTGACCTCCATAGCAGACCATTCCAATAACTGTGACATCCCCAACAGCCTGCCCTAGGATGGCCAGAGGTCCAGTTTTAGGCCGGACAGTCCGGTTTTCTGACTCCCTGTCCTCCGTCTGGTGCAGGGCCTGGACGGACACAGGGATGTCCTTTTGAACAGCTCATTCTAAAACAGCAGCACTGTGCTGTCTGAGTGTGAGCTGCAGGGAGAAAGTCACCCTCACTCCCACCTCTGCAGCTGATAGGAGTGGATTTTTAACTTCATTTTTTGAATCACTGTCGGCTGAGGAGTGTGTGGGGGGGGGGGGGGGGCGTGACCTAACCGGATTGGGGGTTGTAGTCTAGCGGACCTAGAAGTTGATTTTTAACCTAATTTTTTCAAACCCTGTTGGCTGAGTGGGAGGGGGCATGGCCTAACTGGATCGGGGCGTGTTCTTTTGAACAGCTCACTCTAAGACAGCAGCACAGTTCTGTCTGCTGGGAGAAAGTCACCGTCCCTCCCACCTCTGCAGCTGACAGAAGTTGATTTCTTCATTTTGTCAATCCCTGTCAGCTGCCGAGGGGGCTTGACCTAATAGAATCGGAGGCATGGCTTAGCGGGTTCTGGGAGCGTGGTTCTAAGGTGAATGGCCACCCAACTTGCTCCCTGAACTGTGACCTCCACAGCACTCTGCTCCCTTAACCATGTTATCCACAGCGCCCTGCCCCTTTAAAGCTGACCTACAGCAGTGAAGAGAAATGGCCGAGTTGTTATGGAAACCTCAGGAACTAAGGTACTAAGTGCTATTAGACCCTGGCTTTACTTTAATAGCGATCATCCTTTTGACAGATTTCCTTTAAAACTCATCTACAGCAGTGAAGAGACATGGCAGGGTTGTTATGGTTACCTGGAGTAAAACTGTGTGTGTGGAGACGAACTGCCAGCGAGCTTCTATTGGCTGATAAGGGTCATGTGACCAGACTTCTATTGGCTAATGCATTTTTTGGGAATATCTCAGGAACGGTACGTCCCAGAGAGCTGAGACCTGGTCTAAAACCTTCCCGGACACCTTATGTACCTGTGTGCCAAATTTCATGATTGTAAATGCGACTGGTGCGGATTCCTTTAGCGGACATACATACATAGTTAATACGGTTGAAAAAAGACACAAGTCCATCAAGTTCAACCAAAGGATCGGTGGGGACGCGAATCCCAGAAGAAAGTGAGACTCAAATTTCTACACGTTTTCATAAACATTAATGTTGTTTACTTTTAAGAATTCATCTAAACCCGTTATAACCCCGTCCCCTGTTCCTGCTGTGACCACGTCCTGAGGTGTCTATTCCACAGATTCACAGCTCTTACAGTAAAGAAGCTTCCGGAGACTGCACTTTTTCCTCTCCAGTCGGAGGCAGCGCCCCTTGTCTTTTGAGCGCATTTTACATGGAACAGTTTTTCACTGTATTTTTTGTACGGCCCATTTATATATTTGTATAGGTTAATCATGTTCCCCTTAGACGTCTCTTCTCAGGACTAAATAAATGTCATTCTTTCCTCATAACTCAGACCCTCCGGGCCCCTCATCAGTTTAGTCGCTCCCCTCTGTACTCTCTCCAGCTCCAGGGCATCCTTTCTATGGACTGGTGCCCAGAACTGAACTGCATATTCCAGATGAGGCGGCACCAACGCTTTGTAAAGTGGTAATATCACATCCCTGCCCCCGTGAGTCTATGCCTCGTATAATGCAGGACAATATCCTGGTGGCCTTAGAAGCAGCTGATTGACATTGTGCTGTTATTTAATCTACCATCTACAAGGACACCTAAATCCTTCTCTATGTGACTCCCCCAGTGTTACATCCCCTAGGACAGGCATGTCCAAACTCTGGCCCTCCAGATGTTGCAAAACTACAACTCCCATCATTCCTGGACAACCTACAGCTATCAACCTACAGAAGGGCATGATGGGAGTTGTAGTTCTGCAACACCTGGAGGGCCAGAGTTTGGACATGCCTGCCCTAGGACATATGAAGCTCAGAGATTATTACCACCAAGATGCAGAACTTTACATTTATCTACTGTGGTAAGGTGCAAGGTACTGTGGTCGACGGGAGGTACGTGTCACTGAGGTTCCTGGCCTCGGTGAGGTAAGAGCCGGATTTTTGGTGTGTCAGCAGCAGCTAGTGCTGCTTGACACCTTGCTATTTAGTTTGGCTGCAAAGCCAATCCGGGCCGGCTCTTACTGGGAGTAGGCAAAGAGTTGGGTGGGTGCCTACTCCCCACGGTCCAGGCCGGGTTTTCCAGGGCCTTTATAACACAGCCAGCAGCTGGGTGTGGAGGGGGTGATTGTCCTGGAGCTGCTGTTAGACTGTATTACTTGTGTTTGGAAGTTCTCTGGGCTGGAAGCAAGAGCCCAGCAAGGAGGAGTGCAGACGACCTGGAAGCCTGACGACGACTGTCTTACGGCTGGACTGACAGCCAGGTGTGAACCTGCATCTAAAAACCTCCCAGGTAACTGGAGCCTGTTTTGGACTGTCTTGTTTTTCCGCTTGATTTCTTATGTGTGTGAATTAACACCAAGAGACTGTTTTATTTTGTGCAAGTGTGAATAAAACACTGTTTATTGCACTATCTGGACTCCCTGTTTTGCCTCTATACTGCACCCGCACTGCTATCTACCAGAGCGACTCCCCACACTACATTGAAACTCATTTGCCAAGTTGATGCCCAATCACTCAGAGTCAGCTTGTAGTATATGGACATCTTCCATAGACTGCACTGTATTACACAGCTCAGTGTCATCTACAAAGATAGAAATAATGCTATTAATCCCGTCCTCGATATCATTAATAAATAAATTAAATAACAGAGGGCCTCACCACTTATAACCCGGGAACATTCTGAATAGGAATCATTGACCACAACTCTCTGGACACGGTCCTTCAGCCAGTTTTCAATCCAGTTACAAACTATACTTTCCGAGCCTATAGACCCGACTTTACCTATTAAACAGTCTATGAGGGACAGGATCAAAAGACTCAGCAAAATCCAGAAACACTACAACCAAAGCTGCCCCTCTGTCCTGGCCTCTACTCACCTCACTACATCCGCAGCCGCCTTTCTGTCCAGGCTTCTACTCACCTCACTACATCCATAGCTGCCCCTCTGTCCAGGCCTCTACTCACCTCACTACATCCACAGCCGCCTTTCTGTCCAGGCTTCTACTCACCTCACTACATCCACAGCCGCCTCTGTCCAGGCTTCTACTCACCTCACTACATCCACAGCCGCCCCTCTGTCCAGGCTTCTACTTGCCTCACTACATCCACAGCCGCCTTTCTGTCCAGGCTACTGCTTACCTCACTACATCCACAGCCGCCCCTCTGTCCAGGCTTCTACTCACCTCACCACATCCACAGCCGCCCCTCTGTAAAGGGTTCTACTTACCTCACTACATCCACAGCCGCCCCTCTGTACAGGCTTCTACTCACCTCACTACATCCACAGTCGCCCCTCTGTCCAGGCTTCTACTCACCTCACTACATCCACAGCCGCCCCTCTGTCCAAGCTTCTACTCACCTCGCTACATCCACAGTCGTCCCTCTGTCCAGGATTCTACTCACCTCACTACATCCACAGCTGCCCCTTTGCCCAGGCTTCTACTCACCTCACTACATCCACAGCTGCCCCTCTGTCCAGACTACTACTTACCTCACTACATCCACAGCCGCCCCTCTGTCCAGGCTTCTACTCACCTCACTACATCCACAGCCGCCCCTCTGCCCAAGCTTCTAATCACCTCACTACATCCACAGCTCCCCCTCTGTCTAGGCTTCTACTCACCTCAATACATCCACAGCCACCCCTCTGTCCAGACTACTACTCACCTTACTACATCCACAGCTGCCCCTCTGTCCAGGCTTCTACTCACCTCACTACATCCATAGTCAACCCCTCTGTCCAAGCTTCTACTCACCTCACTACATCCACAGTCACCCCTCTGTCCAAGCTTCTACTCACCTCACTACATCCACAGTCACCCCTCTGTCCAGGCTTCTACTCACCTCACTACATCCACAGCCGCCCCTCTGCCAGAGCTTCTAATCACCTCACTACATCCACAGCTCCCCCTCTGTCTAGGCTTCTACTTACCTCACTATATCCACAGCCACCCCTCTGTCCAGACTACTACTCACCTCACTACATCCACAGTCGCCCCTCTGTCCAGGCTTCTACTCACCTCACTACATCAACAGCCACCCCTCTGTCCAGGCTACTACTTACCTCACTACATCCACAGCCGCCCCTCTGTCCAGGCTACTACTCACCTCACTACATCCACAGTCGCCCCTCTGTCCAGGTTTCTAATCAACTCACTACATCCACAGCCGCCCCTCTCTCCAGGCTACTACTCACCTCACTACATCCACAGCCGCCCCTCTCTCCAGGCTACTACTCACCTCACTACATCCACAGCCACACCTCTGTCCAGACTACTACTCACCTCACTACATCGATAGCCGCCCCTCTCTCCAGGCTACTACTCACCTCACTACATCCACAGCCGCCCCTCTGTCCAAGCTTCTACTCACCTCACTACATCCACAGCTGCCCCTCTGTCCAGACTACTACTCACCTCACTACTTCCACAAACATATAGTCCCTTAAGAGTCCTACAAACATTTTTTCCCACAGTAGAAGTTAAACTAACTGGTCTATATTTACCTTTGAAGTATCTAGATCCTTTTTAAATATGGGCACCACATTTGCGCCAGTCACCTGGCACTCTACCAGTACCTAGAGAATCTTTAAAAATTATAAACAGGGGCACAGCAATGACTGGACTGAGCTCTTTAAGTCCTCTTGGGTGTAATCCATGTGGACCCGGAGCCTTGTTCACCTTCACCTTAACTTGTCTTGGACCATATCTACAGTTAGCCAATTGAGTATATTACCGGATGTACGAATAGCCCCAGCACCACAAATATCTGCTACTTTCTCTTCTTTTGTATATACAGAGCTAAAAAAAAACTCTGCCTTTTCCTTATTTTTAGTAACTACCCCCCTTTACCATTATTTAGGGGACCTACCTACTCAGACCTAGGTTTTTTAGCATTTATATATTGAAAGAATTTTTGGGGATTTGTTTTGCTTTTTTTTGCTACCTGCTGTTCGTTTTGTATTTTTGCTAATTTTATCTCCTTTTTACTAATTTTATTAATTCTTTTGTATTCTTCAAACGCTACAGCTGACCCCTCAGATTTGTATTTTTTAAATGCCCTTTTTTTGTCTTTTATTGCCCTGTTTACAGTAGCTGTCAGCCATGGGGGGTTTAATTTTAGCCGTTTATACTTGTTACCTAAAGGAATAAATGTTTTAGTGTAATTACTCAATGTGGATTTAAAGCTCTCCCATTTATCCTCAGTATTATTTTTTTTAACCAATAAGTTTTTATTGTATTTTTGATGTCAGATATACAGCAATAAGACAAAGAATAACAATAAGAGAAATAACGGAAGTAGAGGTTCCATACAATGCCGTGTCCGATGCAGAAATAATCATAACAATCCCAAATCCCTCAAGCCCCCACACGCAGAATCATTAAAGGATACAAGATGGCAGCGGAGTGGCGGACACACTGGATAACCACTAAAGCCACTTATTGTGCATAGATACTCTGTGTTTTACTGACTGCGCAAAGACAAATTCACATTGCATATGGTGATCAACCATTTGAATCATTTCCCTAATTGAAGGGGCAGGGGCCTCTTTCCATTGGCGTGCAATCACCTTCTTTGAGGCGTCCAGAATGTGCACAACTATCCCTCTGACAGCGAATGGGATCTCAGCGAGGCCTATGCCCAAAATAGCCAGTTCAGGCTGTAACGTCTGCAACGTCACTAACCCTATTATCCCAATAACCGAGACATCTGTCCAGAACTGTGTTAAGGAAGGACAGAGCCACCACATATGATATGGAGGGCCAACAAAGGGGTGAGTTATCGGGTGTGATATGTGATAACCTGCTTGGTGTTAGATACCAGCTCAGTTGTATCGTCCTGCTCTGTTCTGTGTGGTTGATATGCAGCGTACTCAAATTAGGGTTCAGTAGTGTTCCTGGGTGTTGTAGTGCAGTTATGACCACTAACCTGAGACAGGCTGACTCTCTGGTACTTCTTCTAGGACAGGTAGGTACAGATAGAGTTTGTGACGCCAGTGCCAATTAACGGTGGCACACCGTTTGCTGATGGTAGGAATAATTGAGGAACCACGTTGTAATAAAACAGCACTTGAACTTTACTGAAGCTTTGGTAGTCATACACGTACATGGATGGAAGCGCAGTTCCTTAGAAGATGGTTGGTTTCAGTAAGCTTGAGGTTACAGTACATTTAATGGCAGGCAATATGTAGCAAGGTGATCACAGAGGGTTAAAAGTAGGATTTGCAGTACAGGCGGCTTGCACTCTATTCCTGACTGATCCTGGAACATGGACACTATCCTCCAAGGCGCCAATACCCTATATCTGGCGTATATCCTTGGGAACACGATAAGTAAGTACCTCCTCTGGTGTCTCTAGTACCTCTTGCTTTCCTGGACTTGGCTCTGCCTTTACTCAGCTTCCTCAGGCTGGTTAACCGTGGTGTTCCTACTTCTGTAAATGAGGACTCAGGAGGGGAACCTTCTCCTTGGATCTGGAACCCGGTTACAGGGACTGCAATGCCCTCTCCTAGTCTGCAGGCTCCAGGCCTGCCCTGCTTTCACAGGCTCATGGCCTGGACTAGACCTGGACAGGCTCAAGGCCTGGACTTAACTTCACAGGCTCATGGCCTGGACTAGACTCACTCTCCCTGACTGGGCCTATATATAACTAGGGCTCCCTAGCTCCCTCTATTGACTTAGAGCTGGAATGACATCCCTAGCAGGCCTACACATGGCAATATAACAGTAACAGGGAAATACACAGCATTACATTACATTGAAGATAATTTATACTAACCTCCCCATAAATGAGGGGAACGACCGCACACTAGTGACCCTCCTGTAGTGTCGGGCATTACAGCTCCCGTACACTACAGATACACCTAGTGCCCTTCACAGTACAGGGCAGCTGCCCAGTCTTTGCATGTGAATTCCTTCCCAAACTCCCTTTCCCATTTTGTCATAAAGGACTGTTTAGTCTCAGGTTCATTCAGCAAAAGCAACGGATACCCCACGGAGAGTCTGGAATGCTGATGTGACGAGACCAATCTCGCCACATTGCATTGGAGAAACCTGGTTGCTCGCCTGCTGCCTTTGGACTATGGCCCCCTGTTAAAAGACATCTTTTTTACCTGCAGAAAAGCTTCATTCGTGCTTTTCTGCCTGGGGTTCGGTAGTTTTGGTTGAAAGTGTTATACCCCAGATAGGAATCCCATGGAGCCCATTCGTATGAAACTGACTGTAAAGACTTTGGCTCCATGGCGATTAAACTGTATTCGTGTGGTCTGAGCGCCATTCACTTAATAATGTGCGCTCAGACCTGAGCTATCTGGGGATATGTTAAATGTATAGTTTTAATGTAATGTGTCTTACCTGGTGTATTTTAACAGTAATGCTTGTTCGGTGTCCCCATGTGCATAATGGAGTCTTGTCTCTGAAATGTCTGTGTGTATTGTAAAGGGTGGGACATTGTATATTGAATAGTGATGTCTGTCCTATTGTCCCCACGTGTGTATTGGCGATTTCCCTTTGTCCTGAGAGATAATTGAATGACTCCTCAATTGTCTCCAGGACAGAAGACATTGTATTCTGTCTGCCTGTGATGATTGCATTACCCATGTAGGGTGATGGTATCACAGGCAGAGGGGAGGGATATGCTGGGGGTGTCTGTATTGTCCCAATGTGTGTGATTGGCTGCTGTATCCCGTGTCGCAGTCTTCCTTCTGGTCCTCTAGGGGAGTGTCCACCAGGTGGGAGCTCTGGATAAATACCGGGCAGGTAGCCCTTAATAAAATATAGAATTCCTGTTTACCCTCAATACGGAGCCTCGTCTCGTTCTTGGGGATTCACTGTATGCTGTTAGAGACTGATTGCCAGGAGTGTAAGCTGATTGTCTGCTTTTCCTGTTCGTCTGCTAGCAGCTATTTGGGAGGTTCCAGTACGGGAGTTGGAGTGCTATTTTGTATCCAGTTCGGGAGTTTGGTGTTCTGCAGTAGCTGTGCCTATATCTCTGTAAAGGGGACGATCGCCTAAACGGTTTTTACCCCTTGTCTGAAGAAACGGTCCGTTACAATTGGTGGCGAGCAGCGGGATCGTTCCTACAGCCAGAAGGACAGCTACAGGAGACACCATTTCCTTGGATTTACAAGTGGGGGCAACGCATGTCCCAGTACAGCGACCCTAAAAGCACCAGAATGGAACCAGCAGTGTCATACGAGGAGGAGGACCTGGATGGCCGGGATGCATTAAGGAAAGGCATCTGGTACCAGGCCCTGGACAATGTACAATACCAGCGGGGTGAGAGTCTCCCCAGTGAAGAGCAGCGGTGGCAGAAGCAAGTGGCCCTGCGGCTGCCCTTTCTGGGAGAGCAGCCCCTGGATGAATGGGTGAAGGAACTAGAGCACCGGGTGTGGCAGGAGCTATGGCTGGAGGATGCCTACCAGGCGCTCTGGTGGTATATGGCACAGTATATACCCTGGACAGCCGAGCATGACAAGCCAGAGGGAGAGGAGTTTGATGGTTCTGGCTTGTTATGGGAGTCCTTTGCAGAACCTGACTTCGGGAGTCCTGCGCAGAACAGACTTCAGGACATTTTCTACGAGAGGGAGGCTAGGCATGACGGGGATGACCCCCATGAGGTAGAGCAAGACCTGGCTCACCTAGCAACCCTGGAGTGGGAACTGGAGCAGGACTACCGAGATCTCTTCCACTCCATTGGGAAGGCTCAGCAGGACAGCAAGGTGACAGATCCAGTTCCAGACCCATTCCGCTGGGAAGACATTATTGAAATTTACTGGGAGGAACCCCAGGCGGCAGGTGGAGATGGGACCGAGGTCTCTCCACCGGAATTGCAGGGAATTGGGAGCCTGAGCTCCATTCCCCAGCGGGAGATATTGCAGGGAATTGGGAGCCTGAGCTCCATTCCCCAGCGGGAGATATTACAGGGAATTGGGAGCCTGAGCTCCATTCCCCAGCGGCAGGCTGAGCTACAGGGGGCAGAGGTAGTTGTTCCTGCCCCACAGCAGCGTGATTTTTCGGGAATTGGGAGCCCGGTCTCCATTCCCCAGCGGCAGGCTGAGCTACAGGGGGCAGAGGTAGTTGTTCCTGCCCCACAGCAGCGTGATTTTTCGGGAATTGGGAGCCCGGTCTCCATTCCCCAGTGGCAGTATTATTTGTTGGGAATTGGGAGCCCGGTCTCCAGTCCCCAGCGGCAGAGTAACCAGCAGGGAATAGAGAGCCCAGTCTCCTTTCTCCAGCAGCAGGACTCTGTATTGGGAGGAGAGACAGTCGGTCTCCCTCCACTGAGGAGGAAGGTATGTATGGGAGAGGAGCTCACTACCACCTCTCCCCAGCGGCGGATCATTAATGGGCAGGGAATAGAGAGCTCAGTCTCCTTTCCCCAGCAGCAGAGCTGTGTAACCAAAGGGGAGACAGTCGGTCTCCAGCAGCAGGACTGTATATCTAAAGGGGAGACAGTCGGTCTCCCCTCCAACAACCAGGCTTCAACCAGGCTACCCTCCCAGTAGCGCTGGCAACAGGGCAGAGTGACGCGGGTCTCTGCCCATGCAGCACCCCACCAAGTCAGCGTACCCGTACTCCAGCACAGCCGTGGTGAGGCACCTGGACATGGACAAGCTTCTCCTCTACCCAGTTGCAGTAACTATTTATTGTGGGTGGGCTGTGCTGTTGATTGTGTTTTGTGGGTGGGCTGCTGGACTAACAAGGGCACTGACCGGCAGGAGGTCAGATACCCTGTTAGTCTGTTTGGAAAAGGGAGAGATGTGACGAGACCAATCTCGCCACATTGCATTGGAGAAACCTGGTTGCTCGCCTGCTGCCTTTGGACTATGGCCCCCTGTTAAAAGACATCTTTTACCTGCAGAAAAGCTTCATTCGTGCTTTTCTGCCTGGGGTTCGGTAGTTTTGGTTGAAAGTGTTATACCCCAGATAGGAATCCCATGGAGCCCATTCGTATGAAACTGACTGTAAAGACTTTGGCTCCATGGCGATTAAACTGTATTCGTGTGGTCTGAGCGCCATTCACTTAATAATGTGCGCTCAGACCTGAGCTATCTGGGGATATGTTAAATGTATAGTTTTAATGTAATGTGTCTTACCTGGTGTATTTTAACAGTAATGCTTGTTCGGTGTCCCCATGTGCATAATGGAGTCTTGTCTGTGAAATGTCTGTGTGTATTGTAAAGGGTGGGACATTGTATATTGAATAGTGATGTCTGTCCTATTGTCCCCACGTGTGTATTGGCGATTCCCCTTTGTCCTGAGAGATAATTGAATGACTCCTCAATTGTCTCCAGGACAGAAGACATTGTGTATTCGTCTGCCTGTGATGATTACATTACCCATGTAGGGGGATGGTATCACAGGCAGAGGGGAGGGATATGCTGGGGGTGTCTGTATTGTCCCAATGTGTGTGATTGGCTGCTGTATCTCTGTGTCGCAGTCTTCCTTCTGGTCCCCTAGGGGAGTGTCCACCAGGTGGGAGACCTGCATAAATACCGAGCAGGTAGCCCTTAATAAAAGACATAGAATTCCTGTTTACCCTCAATACGGAGCCTCGTCTCGTTCTTGGGGGGATTCACTGTATGCTGTTAGAGACTGATTGCCAGGAGTGTAAGCTGATTGTCTGCTTTTCCTGTTCGTCTGCTAGCAGCTATTTGGGAGGTTCCAGTACGGGAGTTGGAGTGCTATTTTGTATCCAGTTCGGGAGTTTGGTGTTCTGCAGTAGCTGTGCCTATATCTCTGTAAAGGGGGACGATCGCCTAAACGGTTTTTACCCCTTGTCTGAAGAAACGGTCCGTTACAGCTGAGTACTGTTATCTTTAAGTAAAGCGTAAAGGCTCTCTATCCAATGGCGCTTGAGACGGGATTGATGATCGGAAGTGACGGATCTGTAAGTATTAATAAAACAAGGAATTTGGTAACGCATATGCGGAATACATTACTGAACGATTAAAGAGACAACCTGTCCTAGATGATCAATTCCACAATTCAAGCAGGTGGTGAGTAGTAACGTAGGAATGTCGTCTTCTATAGTCGGAATTGGAAGGGATTCTACATCCAGCGAAGTGTGAGATCAAGTCCAAAACAAGTGTGACCAGGCAAAGAATGTAGCATGCATAGTACTCAAGGCGAATGTGTGGTGAAATGGTTTGACTAAATATGCCGCTAAAAGGGTTTTTAGGGAACGTCTTTTGACAAAGTGCTCCTATGTGTGTAACCATCTATGTGATGTGGTTGGAGCCCACCACTCCGTGGCTTGATCTAACAGATTGGCTAGATAATAAGCGTTTAAGTTAGGGACCCCCAACCCTCCTAACCGCAAAGAGGTATACAACGCCCTCTTAGTGATTCTAGGCCGGGAGTTACCCCATATAAAGCGTAACATATCCCTCTGTAGCTGCTCTATAAGGTTGTTTGGTATTTTAAGAGGGACACAGCGAAATACGTCTGAATTTTTTCAATCCAGGAGAGTTGCGCCGTGCAGTACTTAGAGAAGTCTTTTTGTAACTCAGCCCTCAGTTTCTTGAAGTTAAGTGGAACCAATCCTGCGATTGTACCCGTTAACTCCACTCCCAAATAGGGCAGCGAGACATCCACCCAATTGTATTGATGACGTGCGTTTATCTTCTGTTTTAAGCCATCTGGGACATTAATAGGCAGGACATTTGTTTTACTGACATTAATAGGATACTAATGAAAACTGGTGGAGTATTTTTGAGGCCGCTTCTATAGACTTAGAAGGGTTTCGACAAAGTCATTATAACGTCATCGGCGTAGAGCCCAATACGGTGAGAGCACGCACCCACTTCAATCCCTGAAATTTCGGTACAAGTGCGGATCTTTTCTGCCAGCGGCTCCATAACTAGGGAAATTATAAGGGGAGATAAAGGGCGCCCTTGGCGGGCGCCATTAGCCCGCTGCTAGAACTCTAGCGGAAGGGGTAGAATATAACCCAGATATAGCATTCAGGATCGACCCCTGAAATCCAAATTTCTTAAGTACCTGGTCCAGGAACCCCCAATGAACCCTATCAAATGCTATTTCAGCATCTAGGGAGACCAGAACAGTGGGGGTCCTGGACTTTTCCGCAATCTGTATTAAGTCTATTATTCGCCTAGTACCATCCCTGCAATGCCTGCCAGGCACAAATCCGACCTGGTCAGGTCCAACCAAGGAAGGCAGAAACACATTGATATGGGCAGCCAATATTTTTGCAAACATTTTAAGATCAGAGTTGAGCAGGGAAATCGGCCTGAAATTTTCAGGGGCAGTGGGAGGCTTCCCAGGTTTAGGCAGGGTAACCACCGTAGCCGCCAACATCTCTGAAGGTTTATGTCCAGAGGACATAAACCCGTTGTACAGTGTTTCTAGGTATGGGAGCAATATAGGATGAAACGTTTTATAGTAGTCCACCGGGTAACCATCTGGTCCCGGAGCTTTATTACTCGATGTGGCTTTAATAATCTTGAGGATTTCATGGGTAGTTATAGACTCGTTCAAAACCCCTAAGGCTTCCGGGGACAACTTGGGCAGAGATAAGGATTCTAAAAATAAAGAAATAGCGCACGAGGAGGGTTTGGGCGTGTTACCATCTAGCTTTAGATTATATAGGGAAGAATAGTATGATGCATTAGCACTATCTGGTGGATGCGTAGATACAGAGTTAGCGTGGTGCAGTCTATCGATTCTAGCTTCTGCCTGCCTACCATTCAATCGATGAGCCAGCATTGCTCCTGCCCTGTCACCTGCATGGTAAAAGTTGGACTTGAGACGCCTCATACCTGCTTCTTGACGGTACAAGAGCAAAGAACGCAGGTTAGACCTACATTCCTACAAGACCTGTAAGGACTGAGAATTATTAAGGCGTTTGTGGGTGCACTCTGCCTCCCGCAACCTAAGGAGGGTTTCCTCCATGGCTTTTTCCCTGTCCCTTTTCAATCTCGAAGCCGACTGAGAATCCCTCGCATGAAGGCCTTATGTGAGAGCCACAGGGTGTTAGTGGTTATATCAGTCATGAAAGTGTAAAAATCCCCTCAATGTTGCAGAGAATCTCTCCACTCTATCAGGGCACTTTAATAAGTACGTGTTCATTCTCCATTGTGGAGGAGGGGTGTAGGCAGGCCATCGTCAAGCACTATGCTCACAGGTGCGTGATCCGACCACGTAGCACTCCCAATGTCAGATCTCACAAATTCCTAGAGACCAGAATACAGTCCATTCGGGACTGAGACAAGTGCGCCATGGATATGAATGTAAAATCACGCTCATCACTATGCCGGTAACGCCAAACATCGTCAAAAGGTGATTGATTAAGGGTTTCACGCAGTTCTGCACGGCGACATCCCTGAGGCGTCTTACAGTCCACATCTGAGTTAATTGGAATATTAAAGTCCCCCCCAATAATTATGTCCCCAACAGCCACCCTCTGTACTTTGTTAAACAGCTTCCTGCATGAGGCAGCGTGTCTGACACTGGGAGCATACCCAGATACCAGTGTGAATGGCTTTCCATCTATCGGGCACAGCAGAATAACATACCGCCCCACAGAATCCGTAATGCAATCCTTTATGATGACTGTAGACTTGGCCGCTATAAAGACCCCTGCCTTCCGCTTTTTCACGGGAGTGATAAATCCCCGGGATCTCCTGTGTCTGCCCCTGTGAGCATCTTTCTCTGGCAGATGGGATTCTTGTACAAAGGCTACATCACACTTAGATTTGAGACTATCAGACCCTAGCGGAGTGCGCCCGTACGGAGAGTTCAGCCCACGGACATGAAGTGAAAAAACCTTTATCCCATTGAGTGTGAATATAAACGCCCCATAAAGAGCACTGTCCCCACACCCCGCTACTGCATCGCAAGGACAAGTGGTCGTTTTAACCATTATCATGAGATCGGCAGGAGCCTGTACATGAACTAGACAAAAAACCTAGAAAAAATACAGGAGCAATGAAACATCAGTGAGGGCCAACATGGCCGAAAACCCCGGACAGGTTAGTAAAACCCTGACAGGTTAGTAAAACCCTGGACAGGTTAGTAAAACACCGGTCCAAATGTGGAGAAGTAATATACTTAGAGGGGGGCTAAGAAACAAAGTCCGTACTCCGGACCAGCACTACAACTGTGGGCAAAGCTGACTATTCCCGGACAGCACAAGACACACATATCAGGCAGT
The DNA here is from genome assembly GCA_033119425.1 of Bufotes viridis. Lineage (NCBI taxonomy): Eukaryota > Metazoa > Chordata > Amphibia > Anura > Bufonidae > Bufotes > Bufotes viridis. The sequence goes on along the minus strand of CM065591.1, from coordinate 6,366,868 downwards.
GTCCCAATCCTGAAGAACCTTATCTGGCGGGAGGTGGCGTCTTTCGCCAACTGAGATTCCTCGGCGATGAGACCCCACTCACGTAGCTTGCGGGCGGCCTCCGATGGCGAATTCCTTCCGTTTAGCCAACATTGCTGCAGAGAGATCCGTGTAAACGGAGACGCCTTTAAAAACGTTGGCAGGAAGGCCTCTTTTATGGTGTAGAAATGAATTCTCGCTATAACATCCCGGAGATGGGCTGCATCCAACACATGAGGTTTAGGCGCTCTATGAATGCGATCAATGATGAGATCTCGGGCGGTAGACTCCGGTATAAGAAGCTGCAGGAGAAAAGATTTAAGCTCAGCTGACTCCACCGATTCTGGGATACCGTGAATACGTACTTTATTGCGGCGGTGTCTGTCCTCTAAATCATGAATTTTGGCCGCCATTTTAGCAATATCCTCCTCCAGGGCCTCATGACAATGAGGGAGGTATGTGACGTGGCAAACTCCGCCATCTTAGTCTCTAAATGTGACGTGCGCTCACCTATATGTTGAATGTCCTTCCTGAGGTCCTTCAGTAGACCCAGCATATCTTCTTTCATGGAGGATCGGAGGTCATCCAGCAGGGACTGCATGACATCAGCGGTTAGGTAAGTAGAGGACTGAGACTGACCTACCTGCTCCAGTGTGGAGTTGCCTGCGGGAGAATGCGGTGAGACGCTTGTGAGGCTGCAGGAGAGGCCGGCTGACGCGAGGGCGGTGTGACTCCATGTAGGCCCGAATCTGCTGGGCTCAACTTGCCAAACAATTCGGTCAATTTCACTGGAGCTGTGCGCCTTTCACCTTCCCCGTGGTCAGCGAGGGACAGAAGGGACTCTGTACGCTGGCAAGTCTATCCGGGAGATGCGCTGTGATCCGCTGGAAAGTGCTGAGGTCCGGAGCTGAAGCACTATGCGACTGGCTTCATTCGCGTGCAGGCCACGCCCCCACGTTTCTTATAGTTCAGGGGGAATATAATGATATTGTGGTCACTATTACCCAGTGTTTCTCGAACAGTAACATTTCCAAACAAGTTCTGCATCATTAGAAATTAACACCCACCAGACAAACCACGTCAACCAAAATCATTCATATCACAAAGGTTATTGTATGAAAAATCATTAGTAATAATAATCAATATCCATGATCACAAGACAGCGGTAAAAAAAGGATCCTGCGTAGCAGCACAGCAGCAGTATCACTCCGCCCAATGGTGGAATAATAATTCGTAAATAGCACACGGGAGCTGATTGTACAGGCGAATAAACCCACAAAAATAATACGGTCTAAGCGCATATGGAAATCGCCAGCGGCATAGAATATACACATCTGAAGAAATTATATCAGTACCAAAACCAGTGCAATCGTCACATAAAAGGGTACTTTAACACTAGCGATATTCTTTTCCGTCATAGAGATCCGTCCTAGGGGCTCAATAGCGAAAAAAAACTGATCAGTTTTATCCTAATACATTCTGAATGAAAAGCAATCCGTTCAGTTTGTCTTCAGTTCAGTCCCTTCACGTTTTTTGGACGCAGATAAAAGCGCAGAATGTTGTATTTTTATCTCCGTCCAAAAATGCGGAAACACTTGACGGAATGACGGATCCGCCATTAATTTCCATTGAAATGTATTAAGGGCATATCTGACATTGAAAATTGACGCATTAACGGATCCGTTCTTCCACTCTGCGCATGCGCAGACCTTTAAAAATGGTAAAATAATAAATAACGGATCAGTTTTTACAGATGACAACGGAAAGACGGATCCGTTATTTTAATACAACGGAATCACACGGATGTCATCCTATTTTTTCCGGACCACAAAATACTGAAGCAGCCATACGGTGTGTGACAGAGGCCTGCGCCACTGGCGATTTCCATATGCGCTTATACCGTATTATTTTTGTGAGTTTATTCACCTGTACAATCAGCTCCCGTGTGCTATTTACTAATTATTATTCCACCATTGGGCGGAGTGATACTGCTGCTGTGCTGCTACGCAGGATCCTTTTTTACCGCTGTCTTGTGATCATGGATATTGATTATTATTTCTAATGATTTTTTATACAATACACTTTGTGATATTAATGATTTTGGTTGACGTGGTTTCTTTGGTGGTTGCTATATGTTACTGCCACGTTATTTATGATGATTTTGACATGAATGGAGTTTTGATCCTTAGAAATTACCGGATCCAGCAGAGCATCGCCCCTCGTGGGCCCATAAAGTGGTTCTGCAGCAAGTTGGGGAATTTTCTCCGCTTTGCGGTTAAGGCAGAACCCTGACCCCAGTCAGTGTCTGGGAAGTTAAAATCTCCCATTATGACCCCTGTACCCCCCTGTGCAGCCGCTCTATTTGGTTATACAGTTGAACTTCTATCTCCTCTGTGATGTTAGGAGTCTATAGATTACACCAAGTATTATTTTTTCAGTGTTTTTATTCCTTTGAACTTCCACCCATAAGGTCCCACATCATCACCCCCAACTGCCTCTTTCACCCTTGTCTTCAGATCGCTCCTCACACACAAGCACACGACACCATCTTTTCTATTGACCCTGTCTTTCCTGAATAGTGTAAAACCCTCAATATTAACATCCCAGTCATGTGAAGAGTCCAACCACGTCTCAGCCACACCAACTACATCTATGTGTTCCTCTAGTACCATAGCCTCCAGCATCTATGTGTTCTTCTAGTACCATAGCCTCCAGCATCTATGTGTTCTTCTAGTACCATAGCCTCCAGCATCTATGTGTTCCTCTAGTACCATAGCCTCCAGCATCTATGTGTTCCTCTAGTACCATAGCCTCCAGCATCTATGTGTTCCTCTAGTACCATAGCCTCCAGCATCTATGTGTTCTTCTAGTACCATAGCCTCCAGCATCTATGTGTTCTTCTAGTACCATAGCCTCCAGCATCTATGTGTTCTTCTAGTACCATAGCCTCCAGCATCTATGTGTTCTTCTAGTACCATAGCCTCCAGCATCTATGTGTTCTTCTAGTACCATAGCCTCCAGCATCTATGTGTTCTTCTAGTACCATAGCCTCCAGCATCTATGTGTTCTTCTAGTACCATAGCCTCCAGCATCTATGTGTTCTTCTAGTACCATAGCCTCCAGCATCTATGTGTTCTTCTAGTACCATAGCCTCCAGCATCTATGTGTTCTTCTAGTACCATAGCCTCCAGCATCTATGTGTTCTTCTAGTACCATAGCCTCCAGCATCTATGTGTTCTTCTAGTACCATAGCCTCCAGCATCTATGTGTTCTTCTAGTACCATAGCCTCCAGCATCTATGTGTTCTTCTAGTACCATAGCCTCCAGCATCTATGTGTTCTTCTAGTACCATAGCCTCCAGCATCTATGTGTTCTTCTAGTACCATAGCCTCCAGCATCTATGTGTTCTTCTAGTACCATAGCCTCCAGCATCTATGTGTTCTTCTAGTACCATAGCCTCCAGCATCTATGTGTTCTTCTAGTACCATAGCCTCCAGCATCTATGTGTTCTTCTAGTACCATAGCCTCCAGCATCTATGTGTTCTTCTAGTACCATAGCCTCCAGCATCTATGTGTTCTTCTAGTACCATAGCCTCCAGCATCTATGTGTTCTTCTAGTACCATAGCCTCCAGCATCTATGTGTTCTTCTAGTACCATAGCCTCCAGCATCTATGTGTTCTTCTAGTACCATAGCCTCCAGCATCTATGTGTTCTTCTAGTACCATAGCCTCCAGCATCTATGTGTTCTTCTAGTACCATAGCCTCCAGCATCTATGTGTTCTTCTAGTACCATAGCCTCCAGCATCTATGTGTTCTTCTAGTACCATAGCCTCCAGCATCTATGTGTTCTTCTAGTACCATAGCCTCCAGCATCTATGTGTTCTTCTAGTACCATAGCCTCCAGCATCTATGTGTTCTTCTAGTACCATAGCCTCCAGCATCTATGTGTTCTTCTAGTACCATAGCCTCCAGCATCTATGTGTTCTTCTAGTACCATAGCCTCCAGCATCTATGTGTTCTTCTAGTACCATAGCCTCCAGCATCTATGTGTTCTTCTAGTACCATAGCCTCCAGCATCTATGTGTTCTTCTAGTACCATAGCCTCCAGCATCTATGTGTTCTTCTAGTACCATAGCCTCCAGCATCTATGTGTTCTTCTAGTACCATAGCCTCCAGCATCTATGTGTTCTTCTAGTACCATAGCCTCCAGCATCTATGTGTTCTTCTAGTACCATAGCCTCCAGCATCTATGTGTTCTTCTAGTACCATAGCCTCCAGCATCTATGTGTTCTTCTAGTACCATAGCCTCCAGCATCTATGTGTTCTTCTAGTACCATAGCCTCCAGCATCTATGTGTTCTTCTAGTACCATAGCCTCCAGCATCTATGTGTTCTTCTAGTACCATAGCCTCCAGCATCTATGTGTTCTTCTAGTACCATAGCCTCCAGCATCTATGTGTTCTTCTAGTACCATAGCCTCCAGCATCTATGTGTTCTTCTAGTACCATAGCCTCCAGCATCTATGTGTTCTTCTAGTACCATAGCCTCCAGCATCTATGTGTTCTTCTAGTACCATAGCCTCCAGCATCTATGTGTTCTTCTAGTACCATAGCCTCCAGCATCTATGTGTTCTTCTAGTACCATAGCCTCCAGCATCTATGTGTTCTTCTAGTACCATAGCCTCCAGCATCTATGTGTTCTTCTAGTACCATAGCCTCCAGCATCTATGTGTTCTTCTAGTACCATAGCCTCCAGCATCTATGTGTTCTTCTAGTACCATAGCCTCCAGCATCTATGTGTTCTTCTAGTACCATAGCCTCCAGCATCTATGTGTTCTTCTAGTACCATAGCCTCCAGCATCTATGTGTTCTTCTAGTACCATAGCCTCCAGCATCTATGTGTTCTTCTAGTACCATAGCCTCCAGCATCTATGTGTTCTTCTAGTACCATAGCCTCCAGCATCTATGTGTTCTTCTAGTACCATAGCCTCCAGCATCTATGTGTTCTTCTAGTACCGTAGCCTTCAGCATCTATGTGTTCCTCTAGTACCATAGCCTCCAGCATCTATGTGTTCTTCTAGTACCATAGCCTTCAGCATCTATGTGTTCCTCTAGTACCATAGCCTCCAGCATCTATGTGTTCCTCTAGTACCATAGCCTCCAGCATCTATGTGTTCTTCTAGTACCATAGCCTCCAGCATCTATGTGTTCTTCTAGTACCATAGCCTTCAGCATCTATGTGTTCCTCTAGTACCATAGCCTCCAGCTCCCCCATTTTGTTAGCTAGACGTCTGGCATTTGTGAAAATACATTTTAAATGACTATTACCTATAAAGTGAATATCCAGGATTTTTGGGTTACCTCAGTTGATGTTTGTATGTAACAGGTTCTTGTTACCAGTCGCTCTATTTGTCATCAGTGTATAGTTCTGCCCAGTATTCTCCCTACTTTCCTTGTTAACCCAAGCCCCCACTAAATCCCCACTGTTCCCTCCTATAGCTACCCAGCCAGCATAGCAGAGCAGAGATTGTTGCAGAAGTGTTTGCTTGCCATTCATGCCAATGCCTGCTGATAGAAACAAAGAAAGCTAGAATGTGTCGGCAGATAAGAACCATTTGGTCGTCTGCCCAATATACCGAATCCTATGACTAGCCCACGGCCCTATCTTATATGAAGGATGGCCTTATGCCCAATATACTGAATACTATGACTAGCCCCCGGCCCTATCTTATATGAAGGATGGCCTTATGCCCAATATACTGAATACTATGACTAGCCCCGGCCCTATCTTATATGAAGGATGGCCTTATGCCCAATATACTGAATACTATGACTAGCCCCGGCCCTATCTTATATGAAGGATGGCCTTATGCCCAATATACTGAATACTATGACTAGCCCCCGGCCCTATCTTATATGAAGGATGGCCTTATGCCCAATATACTGAATACTATGACTAGCCCCCGGCCCTATCTTATATGAAGGATGGCCTTATGCCCAATATACTGAATACTATGACTAGCCCCGGCCCTATCTTATATGAAGGATGGCCTTATGCCCAATATACTGAATACTATGAATAGCCCCGGCCCTATCTTATATGAAGGATGGCATTATGCCCAATATACTGAATACTATGACTAGCCACCGGCCCTATCTTATATGAAGGATGGCCTTATGCCCAATATACTGAATACTATGACTATCCCCCGGCCCTATCTTATATGAAGGATGGCCTTATGCCCAATATACTGAATACTGTGACTAGTCCCCGGCCCTATCTTATATGAAGGATGGCCTTATGCCCAATATACTGAATACTATGACTAGCCCTCGGCCCTATGTTATATGAAGGATGGCCTTATGCCCAATATACTGAATACTATGACTAGCCCCCGGCCCTATCTTATATGAAGGATGGCCTTATGCCCAATATACTGAATACTATGAATAGCCCCGGCCCTATCTTATATGAAGGATGGCCTTATGCCCAATATACTGAATACTATGAATAGCCCCGGCCCTATCTTATATGAAGGATGGCCTTATGCCCAATATACTGAATACTATGACTAGCCCCGGCCCTATCTTATATGAAGGATGGCCTTATGCCAATATACTGAATACTATGACTAGCCCCGGCCCTATCTTATATGAAGGATGGCCTTATGCCCAATATACTGAATACTATGACTAGCCCCGGCCCTATCTTATATGAAGGATGGCCTTATGCCCAATATACTGAATACTATGACTAGCCCTCGGCCCTATCTTATATGAAGGATGGCCTTATGCCCAATATACTGAATACTATGACTAGCCCCCGGCCCTATCTTATATGAAGGATGGCCTTATGCCCAATATACTGAATACTATGAATAGCCCCGGCCCTATCTTATATGAAGGATGGCCTTATGCCCAATATACTGAATACTATGACTAGCCCCGGCCCTATCTTATATGAAGGATGGCCTTATGCCCAATATACTGAATACTATGACTAGCCCCCGGCCCTATCTTATATGAAGGATGGCCTTATGCCCAATATACTGAATACTATGACTAGCCCCGGCCCTATCTTATATGAAGGATGGCCTTATGCCCAATATACTGAATACTATGACTAGCCCCCGGCCCTATCTTATATGAAGGATGGCCTTATGCCCAATATACTGAATACTATGAATAGCCCCGGCCCTATCTTATATGAAGGATGGCCTTATGCCCAATATACTGAATACTATGACTAGCCCCCGGCCCTATCTTATATGAAGGATGGCCTTATGCCCAATATACTGAATACTATGAATAGCCCCGGCCCTATCTTATATGAAGGATGGCCTTATGCCCAATATACTGAATACTATGACTAGCCCCCGGCCCTATCTTATATGAAGGATGGCCTTATGCCCAATATACTGAATACTATGACTAGCCCCGGCCCTATCTTATATGAAGGATAGCCTTATGCCCAATATACTGAATACTATGACTAGCCCCCGGCCCTATCTTATATGAAGGATGGCCTTATGCCCAATATACTGAATACTATGACTAGCCCCGGCCCTATCTTATATGAAGGATGGCCTTATGCCCAATATACTGAATCCTATGACTAGCCCCCGGCCCTATCTTATATGAAGGATGGCCTTATGCCCAATATACTGAATACTATGACTAGCCCCGGCCCTATCTTATATGAAGGATGGCCTTATGCCCAATATACTGAATACTATGACTAGCCCCGGCCCTATCTTATATGAAGGATGGCCTTATGCCCAATATACTGAATACTATGAGTAGCCCCCGGCCCTATCTTATATGAAGGATGGCCTTATGCCCAATATACTGAATCCTATGACTAGCCCCGGCCCTATCTTATATGAAGGATGGCCTTATGCCCAATATACTGAATCCTATGAATAGCCCCCGGCCCTATCTTATATGAAGGATGGCCTTATGCCCAATATACTGAATACTATGACTAGCCCCCGGCCCTATCTTATATGAAGGATGGCCTTATGCCCAATATACTGAATACTATGAATAGCCCCCGGCCCTATCTTATATGAAGGATGGCCTTATGCCCAATATACTGAATACTATGAATAGCCCCGGCCCTATCTTATATGAAGGATGGCCTTATGCCCAATATACTGAATACTATGACTAGCCCCGGCCCTATCTTATATGAAGGATGGCCTTATGCCCAATATACTGAATACTATGACTAGCCCCCGGCCCTATCTTATATGAAGGATGGCCTTATGCCCAATATACTGAATACTATGACTAGCCCCCGGCCCTATCTTATATGAAGGATGGCCTTATGCCCAATATACTGAATACTATGACTAGCCCCGGCCCTATCTTATATGAAGGATGGCCTTATGCCCAATATACTGAATACTATGACTAGCCCCCGGCCCTATCTTATATGAAGGATGGCCTTATGCCCAATATACTGAATACTATGACTAGCCCCGGCCCTATCTTATATGAAGGATGGCCTTATGCCCAATATACTGAATACTATGACTAGCCCCGGCCCTATCTTATATGAAGGATGGCCTTATGCCCAATATACTGAATACTATGACTAGCCCCGGCCCTATCTTATATGAAGGATGGCCTTATGCCCAATATACTGAATACTATGACTAGCCCTCGGCCCTATCTTATATGAAGGATGGCCTTATGCCCAATATACTGAATACTATGACTAGCCCCCGGCCCTATCTTATATGAAGGATGGCCTTATGCCCAATATACTGAATCCTATGACTAGCCCCGGCCCTATCTTATATGAAGGATGGCCTTATGCCCAATATACTGAATACTATGACTAGCCCCGGCCCTATCTTATATGAAGGATGGCCTTATGCCCAATATACTGAATACTATGACTAGCCCCGGCCCTATCTTATATGAAGGATGGCCTTATGCCCAATATACTGAATACTATGAGTAGCCCCCGGCCCTATCTTATATGAAGGATGGCCTTATGCCCAATATACTGAATACTATGACTAGCCCCGGCCCTATCTTATATGAAGGATGGCCTTATGCCCAATATACTGAATACTATGAATAGCCCCCGGCCCTATCTTATATGAAGGATGGCCTTATGCCCAATATACTGAATACTATGACTAGCCCCGGCCCTATCTTATATGAAGGATGGCCTTATGCCCAATATACTGAATACTATGAATAGCCCCGGCCCTATCTTATATGAAGGATAGCCTTATGCCCAATATACTGAATACTATGACTAGCCCCGGCCCTATCTTATATGAAGGATGGCCTTATGCCCAATATACTGAATACTATGACTAGCCCCCGGCCCTATCTTATATGAAGGATGGCCTTATGCCCAATATACTGAATACTATGACTAGCCCCGGCCCTATCTTATATGAAGGATGGCCTTATGCCCAATATACTGAATACTATGACTAGCCCCGGCCCTATCTTATATGAAGGATAGCCTTATGCCCAATATACTGAATACTATGACTAGCCCCCGGCCCTATCTTATATGAAGGATGGCCTTATGTCCAATATACTGAATACTATGACTAGCCCCGGCCCTATCTTATATGAAGGATGGCCTTATGCCCAATATACTGAATACTATGAATAGCCCTCGGCCCTATCTTATATGAAGGATGGCCTTATGCCCAATATACTGAATACTATGACTAGCCCCGGCCCTATCTTATATGAAGGATGGCCTTATGCCCAATATACTGAATACTATGACTAGCCCCGGCCCTATCTTATATGAAGGATGGCCTTATGCCCAATATACTGAATACTATGACTAGCCCCCGGCCCTATCTTATATGAAGGATGGCCTTATGCCCAATATACTGAATACTATGACTAGCCCTCGGCCCTATCTTATATGAAGGATGGCCTTATGCCCAATATACTGAATACTATGACTAGCCCCGGCCCTATCTTATATGAAGGATGGCCTTATGCCCAATATACTGAATACTATGAATAGCCCCGGCCCTATCTTATATGAAGGATGGCCTTATGCCCAATATACTGAATACTATGAATAGCCCCGGCCCTATCTTATATGAAGGATGGCCTTATGCCCAATATACTGAATACTATGACTAGCCCCGGCCCTATCTTATATGAAGGATGGCCTTATGCCCAATATACTGAATACTATGACTAGCCCCGGCCCTATCTTATATGAAGGATGGCCTTATGCCCAATATACTGAATACTATGACTAGCCCCGGCCCTATCTTATATGAAGGATGGCCTTATGCCCAATATACTGAATACTATGACTAGCCCCGGCCCTATCTTATATGAAGGATGGCCTTATGCCCAATATACTGAATACTATGACTAGCCCCGGCCCTATCTTATATGAAGGATGGCCTTATGCCCAATATACTGAATCCTATGACTAGCCCCCGGCCCTATCTTATATGAAGGATGGCCTTATGCCCAATATACTGAATACTATGACTAGCCCCCAGCCCTATCTTATATGAAGGATGGCCTTATGCCCAATATACTGAATACTATGAATAGCCCCCGGCCCTATCTTATATGAAGGATGGCCTTATGCCCAATATACTGAATCCTATGACTAGCCCCCGGCCCTATCTTATATGAAGGATGGCCTTATGCCCAATATACTGAATACTATGACTAGCCCCTGGCCCTATCTTATATGAAGGATGGCCTTATGCCCAATATACTGAATACTATGACTAGCCCCGGCCCTATCTTATATGAAGGATGGCCTTATGCCCAATATACTGAATACTATGACTAGCCCCCGGCCCTATCTTATATGAAGGATGGCCTTATGCCCAATATACTGAATACTATGACTAGCCCCGGCCCTATCTTATATGAAGGATGGCCTTATGCCCAATATACTGAATACTATGACTAGCCCCGGCCCTATCTTATATGAAGGATGGCCTTATGCCCAATATACTGAATACTATGACTAGCCCCGGCCCTATCTTATATGAAGGATGGCCTTATGCCCAATATACTGAATACTATGACTAGCCCCCGGCCCTATCTTATATGAAGGATGGCCTTATGCCCAATATACTGAATACTATGACTAGCCCCGGCCCTATCTTATATGAAGGATGGCCTTATGCCCAATATACTGAATACTATGACTAGCCCCGGCCCTATCTTATATGAAGGATGGCCTTATGCCCAATATACTGAATACTATGACTAGCCCCCGGCCCTATCTTATATGAAGGATGGCCTTATGCCCAATATACTGAATACTATGACTAGCCCCCGGCCCTATCTTATATGAAGGATGGCCTTATGCCCAATATACTGAATCCTATGACTAGCCCCGGCCCTATCTTATATGAAGGATGGCCTTATGCCCAATATACTGAATACTATGACTAGCCCCCGGCCCTATCTTATATGAAGGATGGCCTTATGCCCAATATACTGAATCCTATGACTAGCCCCGGCCCTATCTTATATGAAGGATGGCCTTATGCCCAATATACTGAATCCTATGACTAGCCCCGGCCCTATCTTATATGAAGGATGGCCTTATGCCCAATATACTGAATACTATGAATAGCCCCCGGCCCTATCTTATATGAAGGGATGGCCTTATGCCCAATATACTGAATACTATGACTAGCCCCGGCCCTATCTTATATGAAGGATGGCCTTATGCCCAATATACTGAATCCTATGACTAGCCCCCGGCCCTATCTTATATGAAGGATGGCCTTATGCCCAATATACTGAATACTATGACTAGCCCCTGGCCCTATCTTATATGAAGGATGGCCTTATGCCCAATATACTGAATACTATGACTAGCCCCGGCCCTATCTTATATGAAGGATGGCCTTATGCCCAATATACTGAATCCTATGACTAGCCCCCGGCCCTATCTTATATGAAGGATGGCCTTATGCCCAATATACTGAATACTATGACTAGCCCCGGCCCTATCTTATATGAAGGGATGGCCTTATGCCCAATATACTGAATACTATGACTAGCCCCCGGCCCTATCTTATATGAAGGATGGCCTTATGCCCAATATACTGAATACTATGACTAGCCCCCGGCCCTATCTTATATGAAGGATGGCCTTATGCCCAATATACTGAATACTATGACTAGCCCCGGCCCTATCTTATATGAAGGATGGCCTTATGCCCAATATACTGAATACTATGACTAGCCCCCGGCCCTATCTTATATGAAGGATGGCCTTATGCCCAATATACTGAATACTATGACTAGCCCCGGCCCTATCTTATATGAAGGATGGTCTTATGCCCAATATACTGAATACTATGACTAGCCCCGGCCCTATCTTATATGATGGATGGCCTTATGATCAATATACTGAATACTATGACTAGCCCTCGGCCCTATCTTATATGAAGGATGGCCTTATGCCCAATATACTGAATACTATGAATAGCCCCCGGCCCTATCTTATATGAAGGACGGCCTTATGCCCAATATAATGAATACTATGAATAGCCCCCGGCCCTATCTTATATTATATGAAGGATGGCCTTATGCCCTATATACTGAATACTATGAATAGCCCCCGGCCCTATCTTATATTATATGAAGGATGGCCTTATGCCCTATATACTGAATACTAATAATAGCCCCCGGCCCTATCTTATATGAAGGATGGCCTTATGCTCAATATACTGAATACTATGACTAGCCCCGGCCCTATCTTATATGAAGGATGGCCTTATGCCCAATATACTGAATACTATGACTAGCCCCGGCCCTATCTTATATGAAGGATGGCCTTATGCCCAATATACTGAATCCTATGACTAGCCCCGGCCCTATCTTATATGAAGGATGGCCTTATGCCCAATATACTGAATACTATGACTAGCCCCCGGCCCTATCTTATATGAAGGATGGCCTTATGCCCAATATACTGAATACTATGACTAGCCCCGGCCCTATCTTATATGAAGGATGGCCTTATGCCCAATATACTGAATACTATGACTAGCCCCCGGCCCTATCTTATATGAAGGATGGCCTTATGCCCAATATACTGAATACTATGACTAGCCCCCGGCCCTATCTTATATGAAGGATGGCCTTATGCCCAATATACTGAATACTATGACTAGCCCCGGCCCTATCTTATATGAAGGATGGCCTTATGCCCAATATACTGAATACTATGAATAGCCCCCGGCCCTATCTTATATGAAGGATGGCCTTATGCCCAATATACTGAATACTATGACTAGCCCCCGGCCCTATCTTATATGAAGGATGGCCTTATGCCCAATATACTGAATACTATGAATAGCCCCGGCCCTATCTTATATGAAGGATGGCCTTATGCCCAATATACTGAATACTATGACTAGCCCCCGGCCCTATCTTATATGAAGGATGGCCTTATGCCCAATATACTGAATACTATGAATAGCCCCCGGCCCTATCTTATATGAAGGATGGCCTTATGCCCAATATACTGAATACTATGACTAGCCCCGGCCCTATCTTATATGAAGGATGGCCTTATGCCCAATATACTGAATACTATGAATAGCCCCGGCCCTATCTTATATGAAGGATGGCCTTATGCCCAATATACTGAATACTATGACTAGCCCCCGGCCCTATCTTATATGAAGGATGGCCTTATGCCCAATATACTGAATACTATGAATAGCCCCGGCCCTATCTTATATGAAGGATGGCCTTATGCCCAATATACTGAATACTATGACTAGCCCCCGGCCCTATCTTATATGAAGGATGGCCTTATGCCCAATATACTGAATACTATGAATAGCCCCGGCCCTATCTTATATGAAGGATGGCCTTATGCCCAATATACTGAATACTATGACTAGCCCCCGGCCCTATCTTATATGAAGGATGGCCTTATGCCCAATATACTGAATACTATGACTAGCCCCGGCCCTATCTTATATGAAGGATGGCCTTATGCCCAATATACTGAATACTATGACTAGCCCCCGGCCCTATCTTATATGAAGGATGGCCTTATGCCCAATATACTGAATACTATGACTAGCCCCGGCCCTATCTTATATGAAGGATGGCCTTATGCCCAATATACTGAATACTATGAATAGCCCCCGGCCCTATCTTATATGAAGGATGGCCTTATGCCCAATATACTGAATACTATGACTAGCCCCCGGCCCTATCTTATATGAAGGATGGCCTTATGCCCAATATACTGAATACTATGACTAGCCCCCGGCCCTATCTTATATGAAGGATGGCCTTATGCCCAATATACTGAATCCTATGACTAGCCCCCGGCCCTATCTTATATGAAGGATGGCCTTATGCCCAATATACTGAATACTATGACTAGCCCCGGCCCTATCTTATATGAAGGATGGCCTTATGCCCAATATACTGAATACTATGACTAGCCCCCGGCCCTATCTTATATGAAGGATGGCCTTATGCCCAATATACTGAATACTATGACTAGCCCCCGGCCCTATCTTATATGAAGGATGGCCTTATGCCCAATATACTGAATACTATGAATAGCCCCCGGCCCTATCTTATATGAAGGATGGCCTTATGCCCAATATACTGAATACTATGAATAGCCCCCGGCCCTATCTTATATGAAGGATGGCCTTATGCCCAATATACTGAATACTATGACTAGCCCCCTGGCCCTATCTTATATGAAGGATGGCCTTATGCCCAATATACTGAATACTATGACTAGCCCCGGCCCTATCTTATATGAAGGATGGCCTTATGCCCAATATACTGAATACTATGACTAGCCCCCGGCCCTATCTTATATGAAGGATGGCCTTATGCCCAATATACTGAATACTATGACTAGCCCCGGCCCTATCTTATATGAAGGATGGCCTTATGCCCAATATACTGAATACTATGACTAGCCCCCGGCCCTATCTTATATGAAGGATGGCCTTATGCCCAATATACTGAATACTATGACTAGCCCCCGGCCCTATCTTATATGAAGGATGGCCTTATGCCCAATATACTGAATACTATGAATAGCCCCCGGCCCTATCTTATATGAAGGATGGCCTTATGCCCAATATACTGAATACTATGACTAGCCCCGGCCCTATCTTATATGAAGGATGGCCTTATGCCCAATATACTGAATACTATGACTAGCCCCCGGCCCTATCTTATATGAAGGATGGCCTTATGCCCAATATACTGAATACTATGACTAGCCCCGGCCCTATCTTATATGAAGGACGGCCTTATGCCCAATATACTGAATACTATGACTAGCCCCGGCCCTATCTTATATGAAGGATGGCCTTATGCCCAATATACTGAATACTATGACTAGCCCCGGCCCTATCTTATATGAAGGATGGCCTTATGCCCAATATACTGAATACTATGACTAGCCCCCGGCCCTATCTTATATGAAGGATGGCCTTATGCCCAATATACTGAATACTATGACTAGCCCCGGCCCTATCTTATATGAAGGATGGCCTTATGCCCAATATACTGAATACTATGACTAGCCCCCGGCCCTATCTTATATGAAGGATGGCCTTATGCCCAATATACTGAATACTATGAATAGCCCCGGCCCTATCTTATATGAAGGATGGCCTTATGCCCAATATACTGAATACTATGACTAGCCCCCGGCCCTATCTTATATGAAGGATGGCCTTATGCCCAATATACTGAATACTATGACTAGCCCCCGGCCCTATCTTATATGAAGGATGGCCTTATGCCCAATATACTGAATACTATGACTAGCCCCCGGCCCTATCTTATATGAAGGATGGCCTTATGCCCAATATACTGAATACTATGACTAGCCCCGGCCCTATCTTATATGAAGGATGGCCTTATGCCCAATATACTGAATACTATGACTAGCCCCCGGCCCTATCTTATATGAAGGATGGCCTTATGCCCAATATACTGAATACTATGACTAGCCCCCGGCCCTATCTTATATGAAGGATGGCCTTATGCCCAATATACTGAATACTATGACTAGCCCCGGCCCTATCTTATATGAAGGATGGCCTTATGCCCAATATACTGAATACTATGACTAGCCCCGGCCCTATCTTATATGAAGGATGGCCTTATGCCCAATATACTGAATCCTATGAATAGCCCCGGCCCTATCTTATATGAAGGATGGCCTTATGCCCAATATACTGAATACTATGACTAGCCCCCGCCCTATCTTATATGAAGGATGGCCTTATGCCCAATATACTGAATACTATGACTAGCCCCGGCCCTATCTTATATGAAGGATGGCCTTATGCCCAATATACTGAATACTATGAATAGCCCCGGCCCTATCTTATATGAAGGATGGCCTTATGCCCAATATACTGAATACTATGACTAGCCCCCGGCCCTATCTTATATGAAGGATGGCCTTATGCCCAATATACTGAATACTATGACTAGCCCTCGGCCCTATCTTATATGAAGGATGGCCTTATGCCCAATATACTGAATACTATGACTAGCCCCGGCCCTATCTTATATGAAGGATGGCCTTATGCCCAATATACTGAATACTATGACTAGCCCCGGCCCTATCTTATATGAAGGATGGCCTTATGCCCAATATACTGAATACTATGACTAGCCCCGGCCCTATCTTATATGAAGGATGGCCTTATGCCCAATATACTGAATACTATGACTAGCCCCCGGCCCTATCTTATATGAAGGATGGCCTTATGCCCAATATACTGAATACTATGACTAGCCCCCGGCCCTATCTTATATGAAGGATGGCCTTATGCCCAATATACTGAATACTATGACTAGCCCCGGCCCTATCTTATATGAAGGATGGCCTTATGCCCAATATACTGAATACTATGACTAGCCCCCGGCCCTATCTTATATGAAGGATGGCCTTATGCCCAATATACTGAATACTATGAATAGCCCCCGGCCCTATCTTATATGAAGGATGGCCTTATGCCCAATATACTGAATACTATGACTAGCCCCGGCCCTATCTTATATGAAGGATGGCCTTATGCCCAATATACTGAATACTATGACTAGCCCCGGCCCTATCTTATATGAAGGATGGCCTTATGCCCAATATACTGAATACTATGACTAGCCCCGGCCCTATCTTATATGAAGGATGGCCTTATGCCCAATATACTGAATACTATGAATAGCCCCCGGCCCTATCTTATATGAAGGATGGCCTTATGCCCAATATACTGAATACTATGACTAGCCCCCGGCCCTATCTTATATGAAGGATGGCCTTATGCCCAATATACTGAATACTATGAATAGCCCCCGGCCCTATCTTATATGAAGGATGGCCTTATGCCCAATATACTGAATACTATGAATAGCCCCGGCCCTATCTTATATGAAGGATGGCCTTATGCCCAATATACTGAATCCTATGACTAGCCCCGGCCCTATCTTATATGAAGGATGGCCTTATGCCCAATATACTGAATACTATGACTAGCCCCGGCCCTATCTTATATGAAGGATGGCCTTATGCCCAATATACTGAATACTATGACTAGCCCCGGCCCTATCTTATATGAAGGATGGCCTTATGCCCAATATACTGAATCCTATGACTAGCCCCCGGCCCTATCTTATATGAAGGATGGCCTTATGCCCAATATACTGAATACTATGACTAGCCCCCGGCCCTATCTTATATGAAGGATGGCCTTATGCCCAATATACTGAATACTATGACTAGCCCCCGGCCCTATCTTATATGAAGGATGGCCTTATGCCCAATATACTGAATACTATGACTAGCCCCGGCCCTATCTTATATGAAGGATGGCCTTATGCCCAATATACTGAATACTATGAATAGCCCCCGGCCCTATCTTATATGAAGGATGGCCTTATGCCCAATATACTGAATACTATGACTAGCCCCCGGCCCTATCTTATATGAAGGATGGCCTTATGCCCAATATACTGAATACTATGACTAGCCCCGGCCCTATCTTATATGAAGGATGGCCTTATGCCCAATATACTGAATACTATGACTAGCCCCGGCCCTATCTTATATGAAGGATGGCCTTATGCCCAATATACTGAATACTATGACTAGCCCCCGGCCCTATCTTATATGAAGGATGGCCTTATGCCCAATATACTGAATCCTATGACTAGCCCCCGGCCCTATCTTATATGAAGGATGGCCTTATGCCCAATATACTGAATACTATGACTAGCCCCGGCCCTATCTTATATGAAGGATGGCCTTATGCCCAATATACTGAATACTATGACTAGCCCCGGCCCTATCTTATATGAAGGATGGCCTTATGCCCAATATACTGAATACTATGACTAGCCCCGGCCCTATCTTATATGAAGGATGGCCTTATGCCCAATATACTGAATCCTATGACTAGCCCCCGGCCCTATCTTATATGAAGGATGGCCTTATGCCCAATATACTGAATACTATGACTAGCCCCCGGCCCTATCTTATATGAAGGATGGCCTTATGCCCAATATACTGAATACTATGACTAGCCCTCGGCCCTATCTTATATGAAGGATGGCCTTATGCCCAATATACTGAATACTATGACTAGCCCCGGCCCTATCTTATATGAAGGATGGCCTTATGCCCAATATACTGAATCCTATGACTAGCCCCGGCCCTATCTTATATGAAGGATGGCCTTATGCCCAATATACTGAATACTATGACTAGCCCCGGCCCTATCTTATATGAAGGATGGCCTTATGCCCAATATACTGAATACTATGACTAGCCCCGGCCCTATCTTATATGAAGGATGGCCTTATGCCCAATATACTGAATACTATGACTAGCCCCGGCCCTATCTTATATGAAGGATGGCCTTATGCCCAATATACTGAATACTATGACTAGCCCCCGGCCCTATCTTATATGAAGGATGGCCTTATGCCCAATATACTGAATACTATGAATAGCCCCGGCCCTATCTTATATGAAGGATGGCCTTATGCCCAATATACTGAATACTATGACTAGCCCCCGGCCCTATCTTATATGAAGGATGGCCTTATGCCCAATATACTGAATACTATGACTAGCCCCCGGCCCTATCTTATATGAAGGATGGCCTTATGCCCAATATACTGAATACTATGAATAGCCCCGGCCCTATCTTATATGAAGGATGGCCTTATGCCCAATATACTGAATACTATGACTAGCCCCGGCCCTATCTTATATGAAGGATGGCCTTATGCCCAATATACTGAATCCTATGACTAGCCCCGGCCCTATCTTATATGAAGGATGGCCTTATGCCCAATATACTGAATACTATGACTAGCCCCGGCCCTATCTTATATGAAGGATGGCCTTATGCCCAATATACTGAATACTATGACTAGCCCCCGGCCCTATCTTATATGAAGGATGGCCTTATGCCCAATATACTGAATACTATGACTAGCCCCCGGCCCTATCTTATATGAAGGATGGCCTTATGCCCAATATACTGAATACTATGACTAGCCCCCGGCCCTATCTTATATGAAGGATGGCCTTATGCCCAATATACTGAATACTATGACTAGCCCCCGGCCCTATCTTATATGAAGGATGGCCTTATGCCCAATATACTGAATACTATGACTAGCCCCGGCCCTATCTTATATGAAGGATGGCCTTATGCCCAATATACTGAATACTATGAATAGCCCCGGCCCTATCTTATATGAAGGATGGCCTTATGCCCAATATACTGAATACTATGACTAGCCCCGGCCCTATCTTATATGAAGGATGGCCTTATGCCCAATATACTGAATCCTATGACTAGCCCCCGGCCCTATCTTATATGAAGGATGGCCTTATGCCCAATATACTGAATACTATGAATAGCCCCGGCCCTATCTTATATGAAGGATGGCCTTATGCCCAATATACTGAATACTATGACTAGCCCCCGGCCCTATCTTATATGAAGGATGGCCTTATGCCCAATATACTGAATACTATGACTAGCCCCGGCCCTATCTTATATGAAGGATGGCCTTATGCCCAATATACTGAATACTATGACTAGCCCCCGGCCCTATCTTATATGAAGGATGGCCTTATGCCCAATATACTGAATACTATGACTAGCCCTCGGCCCTATCTTATATGAAGGATGGCCTTATGCCCAATATACTGAATACTATGACTAGCCCCGGCCCTATCTTATATGAAGGATGGCCTTATGCCCAATATACTGAATACTATGACTAGCCCCGGCCCTATCTTATATGAAGGATGGCCTTATGCCCAATATACTGAATACTATGAATAGCCCCGGCCCTATCTTATATGAAGGATGGCCTTATGCCCAATATACTGAATACTATGAATAGCCCCCGGCCCTATCTTATATGAAGGATGGCCTTATGCCCAATATACTGAATACTATGAATAGCCCCGGCCCTATCTTATATGAAGGATGGCCTTATGCCCAATATACTGAATACTATGACTAGCCCCCGGCCCTATCTTATATGAAGGATAGCCTTATGCCCAATATACTGAATACTATGACTAGCCCCCGGCCCTATCTTATATGAAGGATGGCCTTATGCCCAATATACTGAATACTATGACTAGCCCCGGCCCTATCTTATATGAAGGATGGCCTTATGCCCAATATACTGAATACTATGAATAGCCCCGGCCCTATCTTATATGAAGGATGGCCTTATGCCCAATATACTGAATACTATGAATAGCCCCGGCCCTATCTTATATGAAGGATGGCCTTATGCCCAATATACTGAATACTATGAATAGCCCCGGCCCTATCTTATATGAAGGATGGCCTTATGCCCAATATACTGAATACTATGAATAGCCCCGGCCCTATCTTATATGAAGGATGGCCTTATGCCCAATATACTGAATACTATGAATAGCCCCCGGCCCTATCTTATATGAAGGATGGCCTTATGCCCAATATACTGAATACTATGAATAGCCCCGGCCCTATCTTATATGAAGGATGGCCTTATGCCCAATATACTGAATACTATGACTAGCCCCCGGCCCTATCTTATATGAAGGATGGCCTTATGCCCAATATACTGAATACTATGACTAGCCCCCGGCCCTATCTTATATGAAGGATGGCCTTATGCCCAATATACTGAATCCTATGACTAGCCCCGGCCCTATCTTATATGAAGGACGGCCTTATGCTCTAATATACTGAATACTATGACTAGCCCCGGCCCTATCTTATATGAAGGATGGCCTTATGCCCAATATACTGAATACTATGACTAGCCCCGGCCCTATCTTATATGAAGGATGGCCTTATGCCCAATATACTGAATACTATGAATAGCCCCGGCCCTATCTTATATGAAGGATGGCCTTATGCCCAATATACTGAATACTATGAGTAGCCCCGGCCCTATCTTATATGAAGGATGGCCTTATGCCCAATATACTGAATACTATGAATAGCCCCCGGCCCTATCTTATATGAAGGATGGCCTTATGCCCAATATACTGAATACTATGACTAGCCCCCGGCCCTATCTTATATGAAGGATGGCCTTATGCCCAATATACTGAATACTATGACTAGCCCCGGCCCTATCTTATATGAAGGATGGCCTTATGCCCAATATACTGAATCCTATGACTAGTCCCCGGCCCTATCTTATATGAAGGATGGCCTTATGCCCAATATACTGAATACTATGAATAGCCCCCAGCCCTATCTTATATGAAGGATGGCCTTATGCCCAATATACTGAATACTATGAATAGCCCCTGGCCCTATCTTATATGAAGGATGGCCTTATGCCCAATATACTGAATCCTATGACTAGCCCCCGGCCCTATCTTATATGAAGGATGGCCTTATGCCCAATATACTGAATACTATGACTAGCCCCCGGCCCTATCTTATATGAAGGATGGCCTTATGCCCAATATACTGAATACTATGACTAGCCCCGGCCCTATCTTATATGAAGGATGGCCTTATGCCCAATATACTGAATACTATGACTAGCCCCCGGCCCTATCTTATATGAAGGATGGCCTTATGCCCAATATACTGAATACTATGACTAGCCCCGGCCCTATCTTATATGAAGGATGGCCTTATGCCCAATATACTGAATACTATGACTAGCCCCCGGCCCTATCTTATATGAAGGATGGCCTTATGCCCAATATACTGAATACTATGACTAGCCCCGGCCCTATCTTATATGAAGGATGGCCTTATGCCCAATATACTGAATACTATGACTAGCCCCGGCCCTATCTTATATGAAGGATGGCCTTATGCCCAATATACTGAATACTATGAATAGCCCCCGGCCCTATCTTATATGAAGGATGGCCTTATGCCCAATATACTGAATACTATGACTAGCCCCCGGCCCTATCTTATATGAAGGATGGCCTTATGCCCAATATACTGAATACTATGACTAGCCCCGGCCCTATCTTATATGAAGGATGGCCTTATGCCCAATATACTGAATACTATGAATAGCCCCGGCCCTATCTTATATGAAGGATGGCCTTATGCCCAATATACTGAATACTATGACTAGCCCCCGGCCCTATCTTATATGAAGGATGGCCTTATGCCCAATATACTGAATACTATGACTAGCCCCCGGCCCTATCTTATATGAAGGATGGCCTTATGCCCAATATACTGAATACTATGACTAGCCCCGGCCCTATCTTATATGAAGGATGGCCTTATGCCCAATATACTGAATACTATGAATAGCCCCCGGCCCTATCTTATATGAAGGATGGCCTTATGCCCAATATACTGAATACTATGACTAGCCCCGGCCCTATCTTATATGAAGGATGGCCTTATGCCCAATATACTGAATACTATGACTAGCCCCCGGCCCTATCTTATATGAAGGATGGCCTTATGCCCAATATACTGAATACTATGACTAGCCCCCGGCCCTATCTTATATGAAGGATGGCCTTATGCCCAATATACTGAATACTATGACTAGCCCCGGCCCTATCTTATATGAAGGATGGCCTTATGCCCAATATACTGAATACTATGACTAGCCCCCGGCCCTATCTTATATGAAGGATGGCCTTATGCCCAATATACTGAATACTATGACTAGCCCCCGGCCCTATCTTATATGAAGGATGGCCTTATGCCCAATATACTGAATACTATGACTAGCCCCGGCCCTATCTTATATGAAGGATGGCCTTATGCCCAATATACTGAATACTATGACTAGCCCCGGCCCTATCTTATATGAAGGATGGCCTTATGCCCAATATACTGAATACTATGACTAGCCCCCGGCCCTATCTTATATGAAGGATGGCCTTATGCCCAATATACTGAATACTATGACTAGCCCCGGCCCTATCTTATATGAAGGATGGCCTTATGCCCAATATACTGAATACTATGAATAGCCCCCGGCCCTATCTTATATGAAGGATGGCCTTATGCCCAATATACTGAATACTATGACTAGCCCCGGCCCTATCTTATATGAAGGATGGCCTTATGCCCAATATACTGAATACTATGAATAGCCCCCGGCCCTATCTTATATGAAGGATGGCCTTATGCCCAATATACTGAATACTATGACTAGCCCCCGGCCCTATCTTATATGAAGGATGGCCTTATGCCCAATATACTGAATACTATGACTAGCCCCCGGCCCTATCTTATATGAAGGATGGCCTTATGCCCAATATACTGAATACTATGACTAGCCCCGGCCCTATCTTATATGAAGGATGGCCTTATGCCCAATATACTGAATACTATGACTAGCCCCGGCCCTATCTTATATGAAGGACGGCCTTATGCCCAATATACTGAATACTATGAATAGCCCCCGGCCCTATCTTATATGAAGGATGGCCTTATGCCCAATATACTGAATCCTATGACTAGCCCCCGGCCCTATCTTATATGAAGGATGGCCTTATGCCCAATATACTGAATACTATGACTAGCCCCGGCCCTATCTTATATGAAGGATGGCCTTATGCCCAATATACTGAATACTATGACTAGCCCCGGCCCTATCTTATATGAAGGATGGCCTTATGCCCAATATACTGAATACTATGACTAGCCCCGGCCCTATCTTATATGAAGGATGGCCTTATGCCCAATATACTGAATACTATGACTAGCCCCCGGCCCTATCTTATATGAAGGATGGCCTTATGCCCAATATACTGAATACTATGACTAGCCCCCGGCCCTATCTTATATGAAGGATGGCCTTATGCCCAATATACTGAATACTATGACTAGCCCCGGCCCTATCTTATATGAAGGATGGCCTTATGCCCAATATACTGAATACTATGACTAGCCCCTGCCCTATCTTATATGAAGGATGGCCTTATGCCCAATATACTGAATACTATGACTAGCCCCCGGCCCTATCTTATATGAAGGATGGCCTTATGCCCAATATACTGAATACTATGACTAGCCCCGGCCCTATCTTATATGAAGGATGGCCTTATGCCCAATATACTGAATACTATGACTAGCCCCGGCCCTATCTTATATGAAGGATGGCCTTATGCCCAATATACTGAATACTATGAATAGCCCCCGGCCCTATCTTATATGAAGGATGGCCTTATGCCCAATATACTGAATACTATGACTAGCCCCGGCCCTATCTTATATGAAGGATGGCCTTATGCCCAATATACTGAATACTATGAATAGCCCCCGGCCCTATCTTATATGAAGGATGGCCTTATGCCCAATATACTGAATACTATGAATAGCCCCGGCCCTATCTTATATGAAGGATGGCCTTATGCCCAATATACTGAATACTATGAATAGCCCCGGCCCTATCTTATATGAAGGATGGCCTTATGCCCAATATACTGAATACTATGAATAGCCCCGGCCCTATCTTATATGAAGGATGGCCTTATGCCCAATATACTGAATACTATGACTAGCCCCGGCCCTATCTTATATGAAGGATGGCCTTATGCCCAATATACTGAATACTATGAATAGCCCCCGGCCCTATCTTATATGAAGGATGGCCTTATGCCCAATATACTGAATACTATGAATAGCCCCCGGCCCTATCTTATATGAAGGATGGCCTTATGCCCAATATACTGAATACTATGACTAGCCCCGGCCCTATCTTATATGAAGGATGGCCTTATGCCCAATATACTGAATACTATGACTAGCCCCGGCCCTATCTTATATGAAGGATGGCCTTATGCCCAATATACTGAATACTATGACTAGCCCCCGGCCCTATCTTATATGAAGGATGGCCTTATGCCCAATATACTGAATACTATGAATAGCCCCGGCCCTATCTTATATGAAGGATGGCCTTATGCCCAATATACTGAATACTATGAGTAGCCCTCGGCCCTATCTTATATGAAGGATGGCCTTATGCCCAATATACTGAATACTATGACTAGCCCCGGCCCTATCTTATATGAAGGATGGCCTTATGCCCAATATACTGAATACTATGAATAGCCCCGGCCCTATCTTATATGAAGGATGGCCTTATGCCCAATATACTGAATCCTATGACTAGCCCCCGGCCCTATCTTATATGAAGGATGGCCTTATGCCCAATATACTGAATCCTATGACTAGCCCCCGGCCCTATCTTATATGAAGGATGGCCTTATGCCCAATATACTGAATACTATGAATAGCCCCGGCCCTATCTTATATGAAGGATGGCCTTATGCCCAATATACTGAATACTATGACTAGCCCCGGCCCTATCTTATATGAAGGATGGCCTTATGCCCAATATACTGAATACTATGACTAGCCCCGGCCCTATCTTATATGAAGGATGGCCTTATGCCCAATATACTGAATACTATGACTAGCCCCCGGCCCTATCTTATATGAAGGATGGCCTTATGCCCAATATACTGAATACTATGACTAGCCCTCGGCCCTATCTTATATGAAGGATGGCCTTATGCCCAATATACTGAATCCTATGACTAGCCCCGGCCCTATCTTATATGAAGGATGGCCTTATGCCCAATATACTGAATACTATGACTAGCCCCCGGCCCTATCTTATATGAAGGATGGCCTTATGCCCAATATACTGAATACTATGACTAGCCCCCGGCCCTATCTTATATGAAGGATGGCCTTATGCCCAATATACTGAATACTATGACTAGCCCCGGCCCTATCTTATATGAAGGATGGCCTTATGCCCAATATACTGAATACTATGACTAGCCCCGGCCCTATCTTATATGAAGGATGGCCTTATGCCCAATATACTGAATACTATGACTAGCCCCGGCCCTATCTTATATGAAGGATGGCCTTATGCCCAATATACTGAATACTATGACTAGCCCCCGGCCCTATCTTATATGAAGGATGGCCTTATGCCCAATATACTGAATACTATGACTAGCCCCGGCCCTATCTTATATGAAGGATGGCCTTATGCCCAATATACTGAATACTATGACTAGCCCCTGGCCCTATCTTATATGAAGGATGGCCTTATGCCCAATATACTGAATACTATGAATAGCCCCGGCCCTATCTTATATGAAGGATGGCCTTATGCCCAATATACTGAATACTATGAATAGCCCCGGCCCTATCTTATATGAAGGATGGCCTTATGCCCAATATACTGAATACTATGAATAGCCCCCGGCCCTATCTTATATGAAGGATGGCCTTATGCCCAATATACTGAATACTATGAATAGCCCCGGCCCTATCTTATATGAAGGATGGCCTTATGCCCAATATACTGAATACTATGACTAGCCCCCGGCCCTATCTTATATGAAGGATGGCCTTATGCCCAATATACTGAATACTATGACTAGCCCCCGGCCCTATCTTATATGAAGGATGGCCTTATGCCCAATATACTGAATACTATGACTAGCCCCGGCCCTATCTTATATGAAGGATGGCCTTATGCCCAATATACTGAATACTATGACTAGCCCCGGCCCTATCTTATATGAAGGATGGCCTTATGCCCAATATACTGAATACTATGAATAGCCCCGGCCCTATCTTATATGAAGGATGGCCTTATGCCCAATATACTGAATACTATGACTAGCCCCGGCCCTATCTTATATGAAGGATGGCCTTATGCCCAATATACTGAATACTATGACTAGCCCCGGCCCTATCTTATATGAAGGATGGCCTTATGCCCAATATACTGAATACTATGAATAGCCCCGGCCCTATCTTATATGAAGGATGGCCTTATGCCCAATATACTGAATCCTATGACTAGCCCCGGCCCTATCTTATATGAAGGATGGCCTTATGCCCAATATACTGAATCCTATGACTAGCCCCGGCCCTATCTTATATGAAGGATGGCCTTATGCCCAATATACTGAATCCTATGAATAGCCCCGGCCCTATCTTATATGAAGGATGGCCTTATGCCCAATATACTGAATCCTATGACTAGCCCCGGCCCTATCTTATATGAAGGATGGCCTTATGCCCAATATACTGAATACTATGACTAGCCCCGGCCCTATCTTATATGAAGGATGGCCTTATGCCCAATATACTGAATACTATGACTAGCCCCGGCCCTATCTTATATGAAGGATGGCCTTATGCCCAATATACTGAATACTATGACTAGCCCCGGCCCTATCTTATATGAAGGATGGCCTTATGCCCAATATACTGAATACTATGACTAGCCCCGGCCCTATCTTATATGAAGGATGGCCTTATGCCCAATATACTGAATACTATGACTAGCCCCGGCCCTATCTTATATGAAGGATGGCCTTATGCCCAATATACTGAATCCTATGACTAGCCCCCGGCCCTATCTTATATGAAGGATGGCCTTATGCCCAATATACTGAATCCTATGACTAGCCCCGGCCCTATCTTATATGAAGGATGGCCTTATGCCCAATATGCTGAATACTATGACTAGCCCCCGGCCCTATCTTATATGAAGGATGGCCTTATGCCCAATATACTGAATACTATGACTAGCCCCGGCCCTATCTTATATGAAGGATGGCCTTATGCCCAATATACTGAATACTATGACTAGCCCCGGCCCTATCTTATATGAAGGATGGCCTTATGCCCAATATACTGAATACTATGACTAGCCCCGGCCCTATCTTATATGAAGGATGGCCTTATGCCCAATATACTGAATACTATGAGCTAGCCCCGGCCCTATCTTATATGAAGGATGGCCTTATGCCCAATATACTGAATACTATGACTAGCCCCGGCCCTATCTTATATGAAGGATGGCCTTATGCCCAATATACTGAATACTATGACTAGCCCCGGCCCTATCTTATATGAAGGATGGCCTTATGCCCAATATACTGAATACTATGAATAGCCCCCGGCCCTATCTTATATGAAGGATGGCCTTATGCCCAATATACTGAATACTATGAATAGCCCCGGCCCTATCTTATATGAAGGATGGCCTTATGCCCAATATACTGAATACTATGACTAGCCCCGGCCCTATCTTATATGAAGGATGGCCTT
The DNA here is from genome assembly GCA_033119425.1 of Bufotes viridis. NCBI lineage: Eukaryota > Metazoa > Chordata > Amphibia > Anura > Bufonidae > Bufotes > Bufotes viridis. Next base: position 6,338,229 of record CM065591.1, on the reverse strand, counting down.
ATGCCCAATATACTGAATCCTATGACTAGCCCCGGCCCTATCTTATATGAAGGATGGCCTTATGCCCAATATACTGAATCCTATGACTAGCCCCGGCCCTATCTTATATGAAGGATGGCCTTATGCCCAATATACTGAATACTATGAGTAGCCCCGGCCCTATCTTATATGAAGGATGGCCTTATGCCCAATATACTGAATCCTATGACTAGCCCCGGCCCTATCTTATATGAAGGATGGCCTTATGCCCAATATACTGAATACTATGACTAGCCCCGGCCCTATCTTATATGAAGGATGGCCTTATGCCCAATATACTGAATACTATGACTAGCCCCGGCCCTATCTTATATGAAGGATGGCCTTATGCCCAATATACTGAATACTATGAATAGCCCCGGCCCTATCTTATATGAAGGATGGCCTTATGCCCAATATACTGAATACTATGACTAGCCCCGGCCCTATCTTATATGAAGGATGGCCTTATGCCCAATATACTGAATACTATGACTAGCCCCGGCCCTATCTTATATGAAGGATGGCCTTATGCCCAATATACTGAATACTATGACTATCCCCGGCCCTATCTTATATGAAGGATGGCCTTATGCCCAATATACTGAATACTATGACTAGCCCCGGCCCTATCTTATATGAAGGATGGCCTTATGCCCAATATACTGAATCCTATGAATAGCCCCCGGCCCTATCTTATATGAAGGACGGCCTTATGCCCAATATACTGAATACTATGAGTAGCCCCGGCCCTATCTTATATGAAGGATGGCCTTATGCCCAATATACTGAATACTATGAGTATCGCCCCGGCCCTATCTTATATGAAGGATGGCATTATGCCCAATATACTGAATACTATGAATAGCCCCCGGCCCTATCTTATATGAAGGATGGCCTTATGCCCAATATACTGAATCCTATGACTAGCCTCCGGTCCTATCTTATATGAAGGATAGCCTTATGCCCAATATACTGAATCCTATGACTAGCCCCTGGCCCTATCTTATATGAAGGATGGCCTTATGCCCAATATACTGAATCCTATGAATAGCCCCGGCCCTATCTCATATGAAGGATGGCCTTATGCCCAATATACTGAATCCTATGACTAGCCCCCGGCCCTATCTTATATGAGGGATAGCCTTATGCCCAATATACTGAATCCTATGACTAGCCCCCGGCCCTATCTTATATGAAGGATGGCCTTATGCCCAATATACTGTATACTATGACTAGCCCCCGGCCCTATCTTATATGATGGATGGCCTTATGCCCAATATACTGAATATTATGACTAGCCCCGGCCCTATCTTATATGAAGGATGGCCTTATGCCCAATATACTGAATACTATGACTAGCCCCGGCCCTATCTTATATGAAGGATGGCCTTATGCCCAATATACTGAATACTATGACTAGCCCCTGGCCCTATCTTATATGAAGGATGGCCTTATGCCCAATATACTGAATACTATGACTAGCCCCGGCCCTATCTTATATGAAGGATGGCCTTATGCCCAATATACTGAATCTTATGACTAGCCCCCGGCCCTATCTTATATGAAGGACGGCCTTATGTCCAATATGCTGAATCCTATGACTAGCCCCCGGCCCCATCTTGTATGAAGGATGGCCTTATGCCCAATATACTGAATACTATGACTAGCCCCCGGCCCTATCTTATATGAAGGATGGCCTTATGCCCAATATTCTGAATACTATGACTAGCCCCCGGCCCTATCTTATATGAAGGATGGCTTATGCCCAATATTCTGAATACTATGACTAGCCCCCGGCCCTATCTTATATGAAGGATGGGCTTATGCCCAATATACTGAATACTATGAGTAGCCCCGGCCCTATCTTATATGAAGGATTGCCTTATGCCTAATATACTGAATACTATGAATAGCCACCGGCCCTATCTTATATGAAGGATGGCCTTATGTCCAATATACTGAATACTATGAGTAGCCCCCGGCCCTATCTTATATGAAGGATAGCCTTATGCCCAATATACTGAATACTATGAATTGCCCCCGGCCCGATCATATATGACGGACGGCCATATGCCCAATATACTGAATACTATGAATAGCCCCAGGCCCTATCTTATATGAAGGATAGCCTTATGCCCAATATACTGAATACTATGACTAGCCCCCGGCCCTATCTTATATGAAGGATGGCCTTATGCCCAATATACTGAATCCTATGACTAGCCCCCGGCCCTATCTTATATGAAGGATGGCCTTATGTCCAATATACTGAATACTATGACTAGCCCCCGGCCCTATCTTATATGAAGGACGGCCGTCTGCCCAATATACTGAATACTATGAGTAGCCCCGGCCCTATCTTATATGAAGGATGGCCTTATGCCCAATATACTGAATCCTATGACTAGCCCCGGCCCTATCTTATATGAAGGATGGCCTTATCCCCAATATACTGAATACTATGACTAGCCCCGGCCCTATCTTATATGAAGGATGGCCCTATGCCCAATATACTGAATACTATGACTAGCCCCCGGCCCTATCTTATATGAAGGATGGCCTTATGCCCAATATACTGAATACTATGACTAGCCCCGGCCCTATCTTATATGAAGGATGGCCTTATGCCCAATATACTGAATACTATGAATAGCCCCGGCCCTATCTTATATGAAGGATGGCCTTATGCCTAATATACTGAATACTATGACTAGCCCCCGGCCCTATCTTATATGAAGGATGGCCTTATGCCCAATATACTGAATACTATGACTAGCCCCCGGCCCTATCTTATATGAAGGATGGCCTTATGCCCAATAGGCTGAATACTATGACTAGCCCCCGGCCTTACCTTATATGAAGGATGGCCTTATGCCCAATATACTGAATACTATGACTAGCCCCCGGCCCTATCTTATATGAAGGATGGCCTTATGCCCAATATGCTGAATACTATGAATAGCCCCCGGCAATATCTTATATGAAGGATGGCCTTATGCCCAATATGCTGAATACTATGACTAGCCCCCGGCCTTATCTTATATGAAGGATGGCCTTATACCCAATATACTGAATACTATGAATGGCCCCCGGCCCTATCTTATATGAAGGATGGCCTTATGTCCAATATACTGAATACTATGAGTAGCCCCCGGCCCTATCTTATATGAAGGATGGCCTTATGCCCAATATACTGAATACTATGACTAGCCCCGGCCCTATCTTATATGAAGGATGGCCTTATGCCCAATATACTGAATACTATGAATAGCCCCGGCCCTATCTTATATGAAGGATGGCCTTATGCCCAATATGCTGAATACTATGACTAGCCCCAGCCCTATCTTATATGAAGGATGGCCTTATACCCAATATGCTGAATACTATGAATAGCCCCGGCCCTATCTTATATGAAGGATGGCCTTATGCCCAATATACTGAATACTATGAGTAGCCCCGACCCTATCTTATATGAAGGATGGCCTTATGCCCAATATACTGAATACTATGAATAGCCCCGGCCCTATCTTATATGAAGGATGGCCTTATGCCCAATATACTGAATACTATGACTAGCCCCGGCCCTATCTTATATGAAGGATGGCCTTATGCCCAATATACTGAATACTATGACTAGCCCCGGCCCTATCTTATATGAAGGATGGCCTTATGCCCAATATACTGAATACTATGAATAGCCCCCGGCCCTATCTTATATGAAGGATGGCCTTATGCCCAATATACTGAATACTATGAATAGCCCCGGCCCTATCTTATATGAAGGATGGCCTTATGCCCAATATACTGAATACTATGAATAGCCCCGGCCCTATCTTATATGAAGGATGGCCTTATGCCCAATATACTGAATACTATGACTAGCCCCGGCCCTATCTTATATGAAGGATGGCCTTATGCCCAATATACTGAATCCTATGACTAGCCCCGGCCCTATCTTATATGAAGGATGGCCTTATGCCCAATATACTGAATACTATGACTAGCCCCGGCCCTATCTTATATGAAGGATGGCCTTATGCCCAATATACTGAATACTATGACTAGCCCCGGCCCTATCTTATATGAAGGATGGCCTTATGCCCAATATACTGAATACTATGACTAGCCCCGGCCCTATCTTATATGAAGGATGGCCTTATGCCCAATATACTGAATCCTATGACTAGCCCCCGGCCCTATCTTATATGAAGGATGGCCTTATGCCCAATATACTGAATACTATGACTAGCCCCGGCCCTATCTTATATGAAGGATGGCCTTATGCCCAATATACTGAATCCTATGACTAGCCCCGGCCCTATCTTATATGAAGGATGGCCTTATGCCCAATATACTGAATCCTATGACTAGCCCCGGCCCTATCTTATATGAAGGATGGCCTTATGCCCAATATACTGAATACTATGACTAGCCCCCGGCCCTATCTTATATGAAGGATGGCCTTATGCCCAATATACTGAATACTATGACTAGCCCCGGCCCTATCTTATATGAAGGATGGCCTTATGCCCAATATACTGAATCCTATGACTAGCCCCCGGCCCTATCTTATATGAAGGATGGCCTTATGCCCAATATACTGAATACTATGACTAGCCCCGGCCCTATCTTATATGAAGGATGGCCTTATGCCCAATATACTGAATACTATGACTAGCCCCGGCCCTATCTTATATGAAGGATGGCCTTATGCCCAATATACTGAATACTATGACTAGCCTCGGCCCTATCTTATATGAAGGATGGCCTTATGCCCAATATACTGAATACTATGACTAGCCCCGGCCCTATCTTATATGAAGGATGGCCTTATGCCCAATATACTGAATACTATGACTAGCCCCGGCCCTATCTTATATGAAGGATGGCCTTATGCCCAATATACTGAATACTATGAATTAGCCCCGGCCCTATCTTATATGAAGGATGGCCTTATGCCCAATATACTGAATACTATGAATAGCCCCGGCCCTTATCTTATATGAAGGATGGCCTTATGCCCAATATACTGAATACTATGAATAGCCCCGGCCCTATCTTATATGAAGGATGGCCTTATGCCCAATATACTGAATACTATGACTAGCCCCGGCCCTATCTTATATGAAGGATGGCCTTATGCCCAATATACTGAATCCTATGACTAGCCCCGGCCCTATCTTATATGAAGGATGGCCTTATGTCCAATATACTGAATCCTATGACTAGCCCCGACCCTATCTTATATGAAGGATGGCCTTATGCCCAATATACTGAATACTATGAGTAGCCCCGACCCTATCTTATATGAAGGATGGCCTTATGCCCAATATACTGAATACTATGACTAGCCCCGGCCCTATCTTATATGAAGGATGGCCTTATGCCCAATATACTGAATACTATGACTAGCCCCGGCCCTATCTTATATGAAGGATGGCCTTATGCCCAATATACTGAATACTATGACTAGCCCCGGCCCTATCTTATATGAAGGATGGCCTTATGACCAATATACTGAATACTATGACTAGCCCCGGCCCTATCTTATATGAAGGATGGCCTTATGCCCAAATATACTGAATACTATGACTAGCCCCAGCCCTATCTTATATGAAGGATGGCCTTATGCCCAATATACTGAATACTATGACTAGCCCCGGCCCTATCTTATATGAAGGATGGTCTTATACCCAATATACTGAATACTATGAATAGCCCCGGCCCTATCTTATATGAAGGATGGCCTTATGCCCAATATGCTGAATACTATGACTAGCCCCGGCCCTATCTTATATGAAGGATGGCCTTATGCCCAATATACTGAATACTATGAATAGCCTCTGCCCTATCTTATATGAAGGATGGCCTTATGCCCAATATACTGAATACTATGACTAGCCCCGGCCCTATCTTATATGAAGGATGGCCTTATGCCCAATATACTGAATACTATGACTAGCCCCGGCCCTATCTTATATGAAGGATGGCCTTATGTCCAATATACTGAATACTATGAGTAGCCCCGGCCCTATCTTATATGAAGGATGGCCTTATGCCCAATATACTGAATACTATGAGTAGCCCCGGCCCTATCTTATATGAAGGATGGCCTTATGCCCAATATACTGAATACTATGAATTGCCCCGGCCCTATCATATATGAATGGATGGCCATATGCCCAATATACTGAATACTATGAATAGCCCCGGCCCTTATCTTATATGAAGGATGGCCTTATGCCCAATATACTGAATTCTATGAATAGCCCCGGCCCTATCTTATATGAAGGATGGCCTTATGCCCAATATACTGAATCCTATGAATAGCCCCGGCCCTTATCTTATATGAAGGATGGCCTTATGCCCAATATACTGAATACTATGAATAGCCCCGGCCCTATCTTATATGAAGGATGGCCTTATGCCCAATATACTGAATTCTATGACTAGCCCCGGCCCTATCTTATATGAAGGATGGCCTTATGCCCAATATACTGAATACTATGACTAGCCCCGGCCCTATCTTATATGAAGGATGGCCTTATGCCCAATATACTGAATACTATGACTAGCCCCGGCCCTATCTTATATGAAGGATGGCCTTATGCCCAATATACTGAATACTATGAATAGCCCCGGCCCTATCTTATATGAAGGATGGCCTTATGCCCAATATACTGAATACTATGAGTAGCCCCCGGCCCTATCTTATATGAAGGATGGCCTTATGCCCAATATACTGAATACTATGAGTAGCCCCGGCCCTATCTTATATGAAGGATGGCCTTATGCCCAATATACTGAATACTATGAATAGCCCCTGGCCCTATCTTATATGAAGGATGGCCTTATGCCCAATATACTGAATTCTATGAATAGCCCCGGCCCTATCTTATATGAAGGATGGCCTTATGCCCAATATACTGAATCCTATGAATAGCCCCGGCCCTATCTTATATGAAGGATGGCCTTATGTCCAATATACTGAATTCTATGACTAGCCTCGGCCCTATCTTATATGAAGGATGGCCTTATGATCCAATATACTGAATACTATGACTAGCCCCGGCCCTATCTTATATGAAGAGATGGCCTTATGCCCAATATACTGAATACTATGAATAGCCCCCGGCCCTATCTTATATGAAGGATGGCCTTATGCCCAATATACTGAATACTATGACTAGCCCTCGGCCCTATCTTATATGAAGGATGGCCTTATGCCCAATATACTGAATACTATGACTAGCCCTCGGCCCTATCTTATATGAAGGATGGCCTTATGCCCAATATACTGAATACTATGACTAGCCCTCGGCCCTATCTTATATGAAGGATGGCCTTATGCCCAATATACTGAATCCTATGACTAGCCCCGGCCCTATCTTATATGAAGGATGGCCTTATGCCCAATATACTGAATACTATGACTAGCCCCGGCCCTATCTTATATGAAGGATGGCCTTATGCCCAATATACTGAATACTATGACTAGCCCCGGCCCTATCTTATATGAAGGATGGCCTTATGCCCAATATACTGAATACTATGACTAGCCCCGGCCCTATCTTATATGAAGGATGGCCTTATGCCCAATATACTGAATACTATGACTAGCCCCGGCCCTATCTTATATGAAGGATGGCCTTATGCCCAATATACTGAATACTATGACTAGCCCCGGCCCTATCTTATATGAAGGATGGCCTTATGCCCAATATACTGAATACTATGACTAGCCCCCGGCCCTATCTTATATGAAGGATGGCCTTATGCCCAATATACTGAATACTATGACTAGCCCCCGGCCCTATCTTATATGAAGGATGGCCTTATGCCCAATATACTGAATCCTATGACTAGCCCCGGCCCTATCTTATATGAAGGATGGCCTTATGCCCAATATACTGAATACTATGACTAGCCCCGGCCCTATCTTATATGAAGGATGGCCTTATGCCCAATATACTGAATACTATGACTAGCCCCCGGCCCTATCTTATATGAAGGATGGCCTTATGCCCAATATACTGAATACTATGACTAGCCCCGGCCCTATCTTATATGAAGGATGGCCTTATGCCCAATATACTGAATACTATGACTAGCCCCGGCCCTATCTTATATGAAGGATGGCCTTATGCCCAATATACTGAATACTATGACTAGCCCCGGCCCTATCTTATATGAAGGATGGCCTTATGCCCAATATACTGAATACTATGACTAGCCCCCGGCCCTATCTTATATGAAGGATGGCCTTATGCCCAATATACTGAATACTATGACTAGCCCCCGGCCCTATCTTATATGAAGGATGGCCTTATGCCCAATATACTGAATACTATGACTAGCCCCGGCCCTATCTTATATGAAGGATGGCCTTATGCCCAATATACTGAATCCTATGACTAGCCCCCGGCCCTATCTTATATGAAGGATGGCCTTATGCCCAATATACTGAATACTATGACTAGCCCCGGCCCTATCTTATATGAAGGATGGCCTTATGCCCAATATACTGAATACTATGACTAGCCCCCGGCCCTATCTTATATGAAGGATGGCCTTATGTCCAATATACTGAATACTATGACTAGCCCTGCCCTATCTTATATGAAGGATGGCCTTATGCCCAATATACTGAATACTATGACTAGCCCCCGGCCCTATCTTATATGAAGGATGGCCTTATGCCCAATATACTGAATACTATGACTAGCCCCGGCCCTATCTTATATGAAGGATGGCCTTATGCCCAATATACTGAATACTATGACTAGCCCCGGCCCTATCTTATATGAAGGATGGCCTTATGCCCAATATACTGAATCCTATGACTAGCCCCTGGCCCTATCTTATATGAAGGATGGCCTTATGCCCAATATACTGAATACTATGACTAGCCCCGGCCCTATCTTATATGAAGGATGGCCTTATGCCCAATATACTGAATTCTATGAATAGCCCTCGGCCCTATCTTATATGAAGGATGGCCTTATGTCCAATATACTGAATGCTATGACTAGCCCCGGCCCTATCTTATATGAAGGATGGCCTTATGCCCAATATACTGAATACTATGACTAGCCCCGGCCCTATCTTATATGAAGGATGGCCTTATGCCCAATATACTGAATACTATGACTAGCCCCCGGCCCTATCTTATATGAAGGATGGCCTTATGCCCAATATGCTGAATACTATGACTAGCCCCCGGCCTTATCTTATATGAAGGACGGCCTTATGCCCAATATGCTGAATACTATGACTAGCCCCCGGCCCTATCTTATATGAAGGATGGCCTTATGCCTAATATACTGAATACTATGAATAGCCCCCGGCCCTATCTTATATGAAGGATGGCCTTATGCCCAATATACTGAATCCTATGACTAGCCCCCGGCCCTATCTTATATGAAGGATAGCCTTATGCCCAATATACTGAATGCTATGAATAGCCCCCGACCCTATCTTATATGAAGGATGGCCTTATGCCCAATATACTGAATGCTATGAATAGCCCCCGGCCCTATCTTATATGAAGGATGGCCTTATGCCCAATATACTGAATACTATGAGTAGCCCCCGGCCCTATCTTATATGAAGGATGGCCTTATGCCCAATATACTGAATACTATGAATAGCCCCCGGCCCTATCTTATATGAAGGATGGCCTTATGCCCAATATACTGAATACTATGACTAGCCCCTGGCCCTATCTTATATGAAGGATGGCCTTATGCCCAATATACTGAATATTATGACTAGCCCCTGGCCCTATCTTATATGAAGGATAGCCTTATGCCCAATATACTGAATGCTATGAATAGCCCCCGACCCTATCTTATATGAAGGATGGCCTTATGCCCAATATACTGAATACTATGACTAGCCCCCGGCCCTATCTTATATGAAGGATGGCCTTATGCCCAATATACTGAATACTATGACTAGCCCCTGGCCCTATCTTATATGAAGGATAGCCTTATGCCCAATATACTGAATGCTATGAATAGCCCCCGACCCTATCTTATATGAAGGATGGCCTTATGCCCAATATACTGAATACTATGACTAGCCCCGGCCCTATCTTATATGAAGGATGGCCTTATGCCCAATATACTGAATACTATGACTAGCCCCTGGCCCTATCTTATATGAAGGATAGCCTTATGCCCAATATACTGAATGCTATGAATAGCCCCTGACCCTATCTTATATGAAGGATGGCCTTATGCCCAATATACTGAATACTATGACTAGCCCTGGCCCTATCTTATATGAAGGATGGCCTTATGCCCAATATACTGAATACTATGACTAGCCCCGGCCCTATCTTATAAGAAGGATGGCCTTATGCCCAATATACTGAATACTATGACTAGCCCCTGGCCCTATCTTATATGAAGGATGGCCTTATGCCCAATATACTGAATACTATGAATAGCCCCGGCCCTATCTTATATGAAGGATGGCCTTATGCCCAATATACTGAATACTATGACTAGCCTCCGGCCCTATCTTATATGAAGGATGGCCTTATGCCCAATATACTGAATCCTATGAATAGCCCCCGGCCCTATCTTATATGAAGGATGGCCTTATGCCCAATATGCTGAATACTATGACTAGCCCCCGGCCCTATCTTATATGAAGGACAGCCTTATGCCCAATATACTGAATACTATGACTAGCCCCCGGCCCTATCTTATATGAAGGATGGCCTTATACCCAATATCCTGAATACTATGAATAGCCCCCGACCTATCTTATATGAAGGATGGCCTTATGCCCAATATACTGAATACTATGACTAGCCCCCGACCTATCTTATATGAAGGATGGCCTTATGCCCAATATACTGAATCCTATGACTAGCCCCTGGCCCTATCTTATATGAAGGATAGCCTTATGCCCAATATACTGAATGCTATGAATAGCCCCCGACCCTATCTTATATGAATGATGGCCTTATGCCCAATATACTGAATACTATGACTAGCCCCCGGCCCTATCTTATATGAAGGATGGCCTTATGCCTATCCCTTGGATGCTTAAACTCCTTCACTGTATTTGCAGCTACCACTTCTGCAGGAAGGCTATTCCATGCGTCCACCACTCTCTCAGTAAAGTAATTCTTCCTGATATTACTGTTAAACCTTTGCCCCTCTAATTTAAAGCTCTGTCCTCTTGTAGCAGTTTTTCTTCTTTTAAATATTCTCTCCTCTTTTACCGTGATGATTCCCTTTATGTATTTAACAGTTTCTATCATATCCCCTCTGTCTCTTCTTACTTCCAAGCTATACATGTTAAGGTCCTTTACCCTTCCTGGTAAGTTTTGTCCTGCAATCCATGTACTAGTTTAGTAGCTCTTCTCTGAATATCCTTCTGCAGATCTGGTCTCCAGTACTGCACACAATACTCCCAATGAGGTCTCCCTAGTGCTCTGTAGAGCGGCACGAGCACCTCCCTACTGTTAATGCCTCTCCCTATACACCCAAGCATTCTGCTGGCGTTACCTGCTGCTCTATGACATTGTCTGCCCACCTTTAGGTTGTCTGATATAATGACCCCTGAATCCCTTTCCTCAGATACTGAGGTTAGTACTGTATCACTGATTTTATATTCTGCTCTTGTGTTTTTACGCCCCAGGTGCATTATCTTGCACTTATCGACATTAAATTTTAGTTGCCAGATTTTTGACCATTCCTCTAGTTTTCCCAAATCCTTTTCCATTTGGTGTATCCCTCCAGGAACATCAACCCTGTTACAAATCTTTGTGTCATCAGCAAAAAGACACACCTTACCATTGAGGCCTTCTGCAATTTTGCTGATAAAGATATTAAACAATATGGGTCCCAGAACAGATCCCTGAGGTCCCCGCTGGTAACAATACCATGGTCTGAATATACTCCATTGACTACAACCCTCTGTTTTCTGTCCTTCAGCCACTGCCTAATCCATTCAACAATATGTGAGCCCAAGCTCAAAGACTGCAGTTTATTGATGAGCCTTCTATGTGGGACAGGATCAGAAGCCTTACTAAAGTCCAGATAAGCGATGTCTGCTGCACCTCCGCCATCTATTATTATAGTCACCCAATCAAAAAAGTCAATAAGATTAGTTTGACATGATCTCCCTGAAGTAAACCATGCTGTTTTTTATCAATCAACCCATGGGTTTTTAGATGTTCCACAATCCTCTCCTTGAGTATGGTTTCCATTAATTTCCCCGCTATTGATGTCAGGCTTACAGGCCTATAGTTGCCCGATTCCTCTCTACTACCTTTCTTGTGAATTGGCACAACGTTTTCTAATTTCCAATCTTCTGGGACGACACCTGCTACCAGTGATTGGTTAGATAAATCTGTTAATGGTTTTGCTAGTACACCTCTAAGCTCTTTTAATAGCTTTGGGTGTATACCATCAGGCCCCTGTGATTTATTTGTATTAATTTTAGACAGCTGACTTAGAACCTCTTCCTCTGTAAAGACTCATGCATCAAAGGATTCATTAGTCTTCCTCCCTAACTGAGGTCCTTCTCCTTCATTCTCCTTTCATTGAGGCAGTCGGCTAGTTCTTTATCCTCTTCCATATACCTTCCTTCTTTTGTTTTTAATTTGGTAATTCCTTTTTTTAATTTCCTTTTTTCATTTATGTATCTGAAGAATGTCTTATCACCTTTTTTCACTGACTGAGCTCATTTCTCTTCTGCCTGAGCTTTAGAAGCTCCTATAACTTGCTTGGCCTCTCTCTGCCTCATCTTATAGATTTCCCGGTCATCCTCGTTTTGGGTGTTTTTATACTTACTAAATGCCATCTTTTTGTTTTTAATGATTTTGGCCACTTCTGCTGAGTACCACAGGGGTCTCTTCCTTGTTTTCCTTTTACTGACAAGCCTAATGCACTTTTCTGTTGCCTTCAGTAGTGCCAATTTTAAGTAGTTCCATTTCTCTTGGACTCCATTGAAATTGTTCCAGTCTGATAGGGACTCTTATACCACTGATCTCATTTTAGAAAAGTCTGTTTTCCGAAAATCTAAAACTTTTGTTTTTGTGTGGAGTGACTCAGTCACTGTACTTATAGTAAACCTCACTGACTGGTGATCACTGGATCCTAAGCTTTCCCCTACAGTGATATCAGATACCAAATTGCCATTTGTGAACACCAAATCTAAAATGGCCTCCTTTCGGGTTGGTTCCTCAACTACTTGCTGTAGAGATAATCCCAGTAGGGAGTTTAGGATGTCTGTACTCCTGGCAGAACTAGCTGTTTTGGTTTTCCAGTTTATATCTGGAAGATTAAAGTCTCCCATTATGACAACTTCCCCTTTCAATGTCATTTTAGCCATTTCCTCAACTAGTAGATCATCTAATTCTGTGACTTGGCTTGGTGGTCTGTATATGACACCTACACGAGTTACCTTATGATTACCAAGCTGCAACGTAACCCAAACTGACTCTAAATTGGTTTCGCTGGCTTCTATTAGATTAGATTTTATGCTATTTTTCACATATAGGGCCACTCCACCCCCTTTCTTGCCTTCTCTGTCTTTCCTATATAGAGAGAACCCAGGTATTGTTATGTCCCAGTCATTACTCTCATTGAACCATGTCTCAGTAACAGCCACTAAATCTATATTCTCAGATGCCATTACAGACTCAAGTTCCCTAAACTGCGAGTATTTGTAGACAAGACTCTCAGCTTGTCATTTCTTATCCTATCAGCTCCTGGCATCTTCTGGCATTGTTTTTTCGGGGGGCAGAGGTAAAAGGTATGGGGTGCTGTATGACCTGGATGGAAGAGGTATGAGGCGCTGTATGACCCTGGATGGAAGAGGTATGAGGCGCTGTATGACCCTGGATGGAAGAGGTATGAGGCGCTGTATGACCCTGGATGGAAGAGGTATGAGGCGCTGTATGACCCTGGATGGAAGAGGTATGAGGCGCTGGATGACCCTGGATGGAAGAGGTATGAGGCGCTGTATGACCCTGGATGGAAGAGGTATGGGGCGCTGCATTACCCTGAATGTTCTGTAGTGATATACGTAATGTTAGAAGGGAAGGGGTTAGGTTGAGAATTTGGTATGGGGGGTTTTTCAATTGTCGCCTCAGGCAGCTGAAAGGATAGGTGCATACCTGTCTGTGGGCAACAAAGATCTAGGCCGGTACGAGTCCTGGAAGAGGGGATCCTTTCCTGGTTTGGGAGGAACGACTATAATAACTTCCTGCATAGATGCAGGAAGGGACCTGTTTCTGAAGCCTCTTGATAAACCAGCAACCGATAAGTCCTCAGGGATTTATTATTCACCATGGAAGACACTGCTTCCTCGACCTCTAGCGAGTGTAATTTGCCGTTAGGATATTCTCTATCCGTATCTGACAACACGGGCAATGATAAGAGGAGATAGTTTCCCCGGTGCAAGCGAGTCGTGACCAATACAAATCAGCGTAGAAGGAGCGAAAATTGGACACTATCACTTGTGTATCAAAAACCTCCGTCCCATCCACCCCCTTCAAGGCAGTAACATACGCCGAGGCAGATTGGGCCCTAGAACCGAGAGCTAACAGGTGGCCGCCTTCTCCCCCTCGTCTTCTGACGGTGAAAGGATGGCTTTGTGCGGGCCAGTTCCACAACATGGGAGTTATATGCATCCTGTGCCTCCTTCCAGACTGACAGAAACAGCTGGCCGCCCTTCTCCACCTCTGTCACCCCACCCTGGTCTGACAATGCCCTGACCAAGTACTTTCCCTCCACCACCTGTCGACCCACAGATTCTGACCCCAACCCCAAATCGATGCGGTATAAAGCCACATACGACCTGGTGTAGCAAGAGAATTGATGTACGGTGGGATGACAAGTCTACCAGAGACACCTCTTCCAGTAATCTCCCAAATGAGGACAATGGACCATCTGCTTCTGCCTGTCCCCCCCATATCTACCCCAGTAGGAGTGAATGGTATTATTAAAGTCCCCACTATAATGACGGGTACATCAGGGTTGTCATTGACAAACGCCACACTGCTATAAGGTGGAGGTATATATAGTCATAGTGTTGGGGCAAAACCCCCAACCCTTATGATTGTCGGGGTCCCAATTGATGTGTATATATGAGCGCTCAGAGAGCTGACACAGACACACTGCTGAATCAGATTCTCTCTACTTTATTCCACACAAGCATACATCTTTATAACACTACAGATAAACATAGACAAATCAGGCCTCCACCAAGGGGGTGGAAATCGAAACTAGTGATTTGATTCAAAAAAGGCAAAGCTTCCGGACCATAGTAACAGAATTCATTTTTAATGCTCAAAAACTTCTACAGCATCTTATCTCAAAGTTAGCCTTGTCTAGCAGCGCATTCTTAAAGCTACAGGGAACGCTGAAAGGGAGCAGCTACCTTGGCCTTGCAGCTAGGAACATTTTATCTATATACACAGAGACTCCCTACATCCTTCCAGCTGCCTCATTAATTTTCCACATATGCACAAGATGGAGGACATGTTCATACAAAATGGATTCTCATCCCCCACAATTGTAACCGGTACTCCTGTGTAAATTTTGTACAGTGCAAACAAATAAAGCGGCCAGCAGGGTCAACCCTAGATGACTGCACCTGAAAAGGGATAGAATTATGGACCAGGACAATAACCCCTCGGGCATAGCTAGAAAAGGCCGAGTGAGGCCTGTCCCGACCTATGAAATGTCTGCGCCCTATCCATTGTAAAATGTGTTTCCTGTAGACATAGGCGTAGATAATCCATGACGGCTATGCGCTTTGACGGGTCACCCAGGCCGCGCATGTTCCAGCTCACAATATTAAATACATTAGCCATAATTAATTATTGGAAACATGATCAGATCCGCTGTGTAATGGAGTGGGAGCAGTGCAAAAATAACCCACAAAATGGCAACAGTAAATAAGCTTAGTGTCACAGACGTGGAGCATCAAAATGGAAAAGCTGTAAAAAATCTCCTGAAAAAGAAAACAGTAAAAACTAAAAATTGGACCAAAAAAAAGGGGCTGCATGATGTCATCGAACAGGCTGAGGCACAAGTCCTCCATGAAACCATAGGAAACAACTAGCTGTCCCTGCTGAACGAGGTCATCTCCGGCCACAAAAGGATCCACGTGCTCCGTGGGCAGTTCAGTAGTAGAACAGTAGAGGGATAATGTCCCAACTGGTCACTCAGTAGAAACCGAGGGTGCAGACCTTGAATAGACGGACGGCCGTCATCTCTCCTCCTGTCGCAGCTGTCGTTCGCGCTGGTCTATCCATGCAGCCGTATCTTTAGGAGCAATAAAGGAATGAGTAGATCCCAGAGCGACCAACGTGCAGATGTGCAGGGTACAGCATGGAGTTCTGCACTCGCAAGGAGCGAAGTCGCCGCTTTACATCCAAGAACTGGCTTTGCTTCTTTTGAACTTCTGAAGAAAAATCTTGAAAGAACGCAATTTCTTGCCCAATTATAGTGATGTCAGGGCGATTCCTGGCTGCCCGTAGAATAGCGTCTCGGTCCCTGTAGTGAAGTAGCTTAATAAGCACGGGTCCCGGGGGTGCTCCGGGTGGTAACAGTCTGGTAGGGACCCAGTGCGCCCGCTCCACATACAATGGGGAGAGCACCTCTGTGCCAAAGACGTCTTTAAACTGATTCTCAAAATAGAATGTAGGATCCTGTCCCTCTGCCTTCTCAGGGACCCTCAGGAGTCGGACATTGTTATGTCTAAGGCGGTTCTCTAGGTTGTCGGATTTGGCTATTAGTGCAGAGATCTGCTGCTCATGGGTGTGGGACGCTCTGGCCAGGGAACGTAACTTATCCTCCACCTCGCTGACATGATCTTCAAGGACCCCTTTTGCTGCTGTAGCACGGTTAGGGCCACTCCACACTGGGTAACTGCTCTGAAGACATCCTTCAGTGTAGGCTCTTCACTCTGGGGGTCTGGGGGGGAAATGATTCCCCCCCCCCCTCCACCATAACTGCTTCCTCTGGCACAGCCACACTGACCTCCAGTGCCTGGGCTTGATCCGCTCCTGTAGCAGCCTCTTCCCCTGCATGATCTGTCTCCTCCACCTGCAGCGGGAGGTTGCATGCCTCCAGTACAAAGCTACTAAGATTCTGCCAGTAAGATCGTGGTTAATCTCTTAGTATATATTGTACCTTCTCTGTGGATTATTAGGTTTAAGAGGCACAGTTGTGGGGATAATGAGAAGCTGGTAATTTTACACACTTACCATAAGGGTTAAAGACCATAAGGTTAAAGAAGCTTATGTTTTGGAGGAAAAAGCCAGACTTGTTTACCACCAAAACCAGACAGACTGACCTCTTGAAGGTTAGGTTTGGCTGTTATTATGTCTGAAGATTTTTTTTTCATTGAAAACCTGCTGCGTCATTACCATTGAGTATTATTGAAGTTCTAATGTAAGTCTATGAGAGACGGGAAGTTGTAACTTTGTATCTGTTTGGGCTGAGTTTCTCCACTCCACCCCTCCCACTAGAAGGTTCTAGTTCTGCTACAAACTGCATCTTCGGAGAGCAGTCCGAGCCCCTAGTGTTCTGCAGTTATGGATCAGTGCTTAGAAAAAGAGACTCTGCCAGACGACTGAGTCGACGGGGATACTCTGCCACAGACCCTGCATCTCCAGCCTTTGTCCAGGGAAGCAGTCTCCTGAGAGAGAGGGACAGCTAGCTCAGGCCTTTCCTCAGGACTAAACCTTCTTCTGCCAGGGAGGAGACTGGAGAAGCCGCTCGGTGCACTGCCTGTATTGTTTTGTGCCTGAATTCCTCCAGTAAAGAAGCTCCCTGGTTACTGCAGACCCTGACTGTCTGGACTTATTTCTCATTGGTGTGCACAGGGGTGCACCTAGCCTTTCAGCTGCCTGAGGTGAAAACTGAAACCGCGACGCCCCCCATGCCATCTTCTAAACCTAACCTCTTTGCCACAATGGAAGCGCTTGTTGCCCTTGGCCCTTCCGCTGCCCTCCTCTTGCCCCTACCTGGTGCTGTCTGAGGTGATCCCCTCACCTGGCCTCATTGGTGGTGCACCCCTGGGTGTGCACCACACCTTACCATCCTTTTCAAAGAGCAGCAACACGTGATGACACCGCAATGGTGCCAAGGGAACCCAGTGTAGTGTTGGTGCCACCTCAAACCTGGCGACTACAGGCCATGCTCCTTCTTACTATGATCCCACCTCCTCAGTGGTGCATCTAGCCTTTCTGCTTCCTGAGGCAAAAATTGAGACAGCACCCACACCCAGTGGCGTGCTAAGGGGATGCCAGAGCCCAGAACCAATGAGCACTTCCATCAATACAGACAGAAGC
This sequence comes from Bufotes viridis, assembly GCA_033119425.1. Classification (NCBI taxonomy): domain Eukaryota; kingdom Metazoa; phylum Chordata; class Amphibia; order Anura; family Bufonidae; genus Bufotes; species Bufotes viridis. The sequence continues at coordinate 6,319,877 of CM065591.1, read as the reverse complement.
GCTCATTGCTGGACCGCCGGGAGCTGCTGTCCTGTCACTCAGCGCTCAGCTCCCCGCGCTCCGTCTCTCCCACACTGAATGGTGAAGCAGGAAGCCTTCTGCTCCCCGCTCCATCATTCAGCCTGCATACACAGATTGCGCTGCTGGCCTGTGTGGGAGGAGGCTGCAGACCGCGAATCTTTCCAAGCTCCTCCCACACAGGCTGCTGAGTGATCTGTGCCTGCAGGGGAGAGCTGGATGTGAGCATCAGGAACGGGACAAGGTGAGTAGTTACTGTGTTTTTTGTTTTGTTTTTAACACAGAGGGAGCACAGAGGGCATTACTACTACAAAGGGGCACAGAGGAGAGGGCATTACTACCATAAAGGGGCACAGAGGGCATTACTACTACAAAGGGGCGCAAAGGACATTATTACTACAAAGGGGCACAAAGGGCATTATTACTACAAAGGGGCAAAGAAGGCATTACTACTGTGAAGGGGGACAGTGGGCATTCCTACTATGGAGGGGGCACAGAGGGAATTACTACTACAAAAGAGCACAATGGGCATTATTACTATGAAGGGGGCATAGAGGGCATTACTACTGTGGAGAGTGCACAAAGGGCATTACTACTACAAAGGGGCACAGAAGACATTACTACTATGAAGGGGGCACAATGGGCATTACTACTGTAAAGAAGGCACAATGGGCATTACTACTATGAAGGGAACAAAATGGACATTACTACTAAGAAGGGAGTACAGTGGGCTTTACTATTATGAAGCGGCACAATAGGCATTATTACTATGAAGGGGGCACAATGGACACTACTACTGTGAAGGGGGCACAGAGGGCATTATTCCTGTGAAGAGGTGGGCATAACTGTTAAGGGGCACAGAGGGCATTATTACTGTGAGGTGGGCACAGTGAGGGCATAACTACTCTAAAGCGGCACAGCGAGGGCATAACAGATGTGAAGGTTGTACAATGAGGGCAATACTACTGTGAGGGGGTACCATTTTTCCTAAGTATTGGGGGGGGTGACAGAGAAAGGACCCTCCCCGATTTCCAAACACCCTAGGCACGCCACTGCCCCAACCCTAATACCAACTTCTTAACCTAGCGCCTTCCCTCCTTGGAATATATTACATATAGCTCCACATACTGTACCTCTCACACCCAGTGACATCTCCTCTGAATCTTCTCCATCAGACCAGACCGCCATGATGATATTTATGAAGGCCTATTTATTGGCCTGTATTTGTGGGAGGGGTGTGAGTAGCGCATTTATACCAGGCAGGCGCCTCCTTTGGGTGTGTCGACGGTGCTGCGTACCTGTGTGCAGTCTGAGCCATTTGATGCAGCACATTGAGGAATAGTCAGGGTGGATTAGGGAAAGAGGTCGCTCCAAGCATCCCTTACCCTTGATTACACTTTGATGTCTAAGTTCTGCCAGTACGTGGCTATCTTATTATTGGTGATTTGGTATCTCACTGGCGATTTTTTGCGGTGTATTTTATCGTATGTATAAAGTAGAAGTTATGTTTTATAAGGGTCCTGTTTACTTGTGAAGGTGATTTTTGATGAATGGATACCTTTATATCAATACTGTCATCTCTGAATGTGATGTATTGTGTGTATGTATAGTCTGTGTGTGTGTGTATATACTGTGTGTGTATATAGTGTATGTATATACTGTGTGTGTATATAGTGTATATATGTACTGTGTGTGTGTGTATATACTGTGTGTGTATATAGTGTATATATGTACTGTGTGTGTATATAGTGTATATATGTACTGTGTGTGTATATAGTGTATATATGTACTGTGTGTGTGTGTGTATATACTGTGTGTGTATATAGTGTATATATGTACTGTGTGTATATACTGTGTGTGTATATAGTGTATATATGTACTGTGTGTGTGTATATAGTGTATGTATGTACTGTGTGTGTATATAGTGTATATATGTACTGTGTGTGTATATAGTGTATATATGTACTGTGTGTGTATATAGTGTATATATGTACTGTGTATTATGTATATAGTGTATATATGTACTGTGTGTGTATGTATATAGTGTATATATGTACTGTGTGTGTATATAGTGTATATATGTACTGTGTGTGTATATAGTGTATATATGTACTGTGTGTGTATATAGTGTATATATGTACTGTTGTGTGTGTATATAGTGTATATATGTACTGTGTGTATATAGTGTATATATGTACTGTGTGTGTATGTATATACGTGTGTATATAGTGTATATGTACTGTGTGTGTATATAGTGTATATATGTACTGTGTGTGTTGTATATAGTGTATGTATGTACTGTGTGTGTATATAGTGTATATATGTACTGTGTGTGTATGTATATGTGTAGTGTATATACTGTGTGTGTATATAGTGTATATATGTACTGTGTGTATGTATATACTGTGTGTGTATATAGTGTATGTACTGTGTGTGTATATAGTGTATGTATGTACTGTGTTGTGTGTATATAGCTGTAGTGATATGTACTGTGTGTATATAGTGTATATATGTACTGTGTGTATATAGTGTATGTATGTACTGTGTGTGTATATAGTGTATGTATATACTGTCTGTGTATATAGTGTATATATGTACTGTGTGTGTATATAGTGTATATATGTACTGTGTGTGTATATAGTGTATATATGTACTGTGTGTGTATATAGTGTATATATGTACTGTGTGTGTATATAGTGTATATATGTACTGTGTGTGTATATAGTGTATATATGTACTGTGTGTGTATGTAGTGTGTGTGTATATACTGTGTGTGTGTATGTATATACTGTGTGTGTATATAGTGTATATATGTACTGTGTGTGTGTGTATATAGTGTATATATGTACTGTGTGTGTATATAGTGTATATATGTACTGTGTGTGTATATAGTGTATATATTGTGGTAAGGTGCAAGGTGTCATATGTGATGGCAGGTACGTGTCACCGAGGTTGCTGGCCTCGGTGAGGTGAGAGCCGGGTTTTTGTCTGCAGCAGCTAGTGCTGTTTGACTTTGTTAAATAGCATGGCTGCAAAGCCGATCCGGGCCGGCTCTTACTGGGAGCAGCTAAAGAGTAGGGTGGGTGGCTGCTCCCCACGGTCCAGTCCGAGTTTTGGGCTGGATATAAAACGCAGCCAGCAGCTGTGTCTGGGGAGTGTGATTATCCTGGAGCTGCTAACAGGGCTGAGGAGTTCTCTGTCCAGGAGGAAAGAGCTCAGCAAGGAGGTATTTTGTTCCTGGCTACCTGAAGCTGGATTCTCCTGCGGCTGGGCCGACAGCGTGGTGCGAACCTGCACCTACACCTCCCAGGTGACTGAACCTGTGTTGGACTGTTTTTGTTTGGCTACGTTATTTCCGTTGTGTGTGAACTGTCACCAAGAGACTGTTTTTCATTTGTGTGCAAGTGTGAATAAAACACTGTTTGTTGCACAATCTGGACTCCTTGTTTTGCCTCTAAACTGCACCCGCACCGCTGTCTACCAGAGCGACTCCCCACATTTGGTGTCGGATGCGGGCATGCGCAGTGAGGCTGGCGTGAGCGCCGAACTTTGTTTTTGCTGAGAAAAAGTGAATGTCCTATATTAAGCCGGCAAAGTTGCAGCCTGTGATCCCCGACAAAATGGAGCGGCTGTGAAAGCCCTCATAGAGGCTAACGTGCAGCAGCGGGAGACCAACCAGCTACTGCTACAGCACGTGATGGCGTTGCAAGCGGCAGGAGCGTCCCACCGCGTCCATGATGCCCGGAAGCTGTCCGTGCCGCGATCCCTAAGATGACCCCCTCGGATGATGTGGAGACCTATCTGGCGGTGTTCGAGAAGGTGGCCGTGAGGAGAAATTACCCGAGAACAGTGGGCAGAGGTCGTCGCTCCGTTCCTGGCGTCTGGACCCCAGCAAGTATTTTTGACCTCCCAGATGACCAAGCAGCTGACTACCCAACTGTGAAAGGTGAGATCCTGGCAAGACTGGGGGTGAATGTTTTGGTCCGGGCTCAGCGTGTCCACCAGTGGGACTTTAACGTGGCTGAACCCGCCAGGCCACAATACTATGACTTGCTACAACGGTTGCAAAAATGGCTGCAGCCAGACATACTGACTCCCACTGCTATGCTCGACCGTCTGTTAGCCGATGTCTTCTGGAGGGCTTTGCCTTACCCTCTCCAGCACTGGGTCGGCCAGGTATCGCCCACCAATGCCCTGGAGATGGTCGACCTGGTGGAGCGATGCGAGGCCACCAGAAACCTGCAGGGAGTCTTGCTGGGAAGGGGTCAGTCAAACCCGGAGGCCTCTGCCCCAGTTCCGACGTCCGGCGACAGAGCGGCCTGTACGGAAGATACCCCCTGCGAGTCCGCCTCCGTGGTATGCTGGAGGTGTCAGGAGCCAGGCCACATCAGGGCCGACTGTCCGCATCGGGATGAGCCGATGGAGGTGAACTATGGGGTCGCCACTCCTTGTATGCACGGAAGCTGTGCGCAACTGGCACCCGTGAGGTGCAAGACCATAACCACCTGTGTCAGGTAGAGGTGGGAGATTCGCTGGCGGTGGCTCTGCTGGACTCCGGGAGTTTAGTCTCCTGGTAAGGGCTGCCCTTGTACGGCCTGTGGAGTATACTGGCCGTAAAGTCGGGTCCTGTGCATCCACGGAGACCTGAAAGACTACCCCACTGCACTAGTGACTTTGTCCACAGCGGCTGGTAGGTGGACCCACGAGGTGGCTGTCGCTACTAAACTCCCACATGAACTAATACTTGGGAGGGACTTCCCGGTTTTCAGGCGCTGTGGCCGGCAATAAAGGTATCTGAGGACCCGAGACAGGGGTGACCCTAGTAGAGTGGCCTGATACCGCTGGAAGGCCAGAACCCTGGGAGCCCGAGTCTGAAGGGCCGGCGGTAGGGGTGACCACTGCTCCAGCGGTAGAGGGAGACAACCCCACTGAGTGTAATGGTGGGAGACACGGAGGACTTGCCACCGGGACCTGAGTTGGCAGACCTCAATGTCTCCGGGGAAAATTTTGGGACCGCACAACACGGGACCAAACCCTAACCAGGGCCTGGGAGAATGTGCTGGAAATTGATGGTAAACCCCAGAAACCAGGGGCTGAATTAATGTTCCCACGATTTATTGTTCTACAGGATATGTTGTATCGGGTGAACCAAGTCCGAGGTGAACCTGTTGAACAGTTGGTGGTGCCCACAGCGTATCGCAAGCTTGTCATGGAGCTTGCCCACCAACATGTTCTTGGGGGACACCTGGGGTGGCAGAAAACCCAGGACCGCATACTGCAGCGGTTTTATTGGCCCAGTGTGTTCAAGGAGGTAGAAAATTATTGTAAGTCCTGTCCAACCTGTCAGATAACTAGCCCCCAGCCTCATTTCCGTAGTCCTCTGGTACCTCTGCCAATTATTGAAGTACCGTTTGAGCGAGATCGCTATGGATTTAATTGGGCCTGTACCAAAGTCTGCCAGGGGCCACCAACACATTCTGGTAGTTCTCGACTATGCCACTCGGTATCCGGAGGCGGTGCCTCTGCGACATACCTCAGCTAAGCTCATTGCCAAAGAGTTAATGGAGATGTTTTCCCGTGTGGGCCTGCCAAAGAGGTTCTGACAGACCAAGGGACCCCTTTTATGTCCAAAGTAATGAAGGAACTGTGTAAATTGTTGCGTATAAAGCAGATTACTGGACGTCCGTTTACCATCCGCAAACAGACGGTCTTGTTGAGAGGTTTAACCAAACTCTAAAAAATATGTTAAAAGGGTGGTGTCTAGAGATGGGAAGGACTGGGACCTGCTTCTGCCCTATCTCATGTTCGCAGTGCGAGAGGTACCCCAGGCCTCTACTGGGTTCTCGCCCTTCGAACTGCTTTATGGCAGACACCCTCGGGGCCTGTTGGATATCGCCAAGGAAGCATGGGAACAACAGCCTGTCCCCCACAAAAGTGTCATTGAGTATGTCACCCAGATGCAGGAACGGATAGAAAGGGTGTTGCCGCTGGTCGGGGAGCATATGGAGGCAGCGCAACAAGCCCAGAGTAGGGTGTATAATCGTCAGGCTCGGAGTGCGGGGCTTCAATCCGGGAGATCGGGTTTTGGTTCTGGTACCCACCCTTGACAGCAAATTCCTAGCTAGGTGGCAGGGCCCCTATGAGGTGATCGAGAAGGTAGGGAAGTAAATTACAAAGTACACCAGCCAGGAGCGGCGCAAGCCGAGCAGGTGTACCACGTGAATTACTTAAGCCGTGGAAAGATAGGGACACGGCCGACGACCACAGCCCCGGCCAGGGCCTACAGAGTGAAAGGGTCCAGCCCCACAGTTCGAGGCCTGTGAAGCAGTAACCACGGTAAAAATTGCAGACAGCCTGTCTTCCAAACAAGTTCAGGAAGTCAGGGAGTTCATCAGTCGGAACACGGATGTGTTCTCGGACCTCCCTGGCCGCACGTCTCTCATCCAACATGACATCGTCACTGAGCCTCAGGCCAAGATCCGGTTAAAACCATACCGGGTACCCGAGGCTCGGCGACGGGCCATCGCGGAGGAAGTACAGTTAATGTTGAAGCTCGAGGTCATTGAGGAGTCGAAAAGTGAGTGGGCCAGTCCCATAGTCCTAATACCCAAGCCGGATGGGACGTTGCGGTTCTGCAACGACTTTCGTAAGATTAAATGAAGTATCCAAGTTTGTGCGCGTATCCCATGCCCGAGTAGGCGAGCTGGTTGAAAGTTTAGGACAAGCCCGTTATTTTTCTGTGCTGGACCTCACTAAAGGGTACTGGCAGGTACCCTTAACGGAGTCGGCTAAGGAAAAAACCGCATTTGTTACCCGCAGGGCCTGTATCACTACAAGGTGTTACCCTTTGGCCTGCATGGCGCCCCCGCCACTTTCCAAGGTTAATGGACATAGTGCTGCGACCACATCGTCGGTGCGCCTCGGCCTACTTGGATGATGTAGTCATCCACAGCACCGACTGGGAAAGCCATTTACCCAAGGTGCAGGCGGTAGTGGATGCCCTGAGGAAGCCGGACTGACCGCTAACCCAAAGAAGTGCTCCATAGGGTTAGAGGAGACAAAATATCTGGGATATGTAATTGGGCGGGAGTCATCAAACCTCAGGTAACTAAGGTAGAGGCCATTCGTAACTGGCTGACCGGTCACCACCAGGCAGGTAAAGTCGTTCCTGGGGATTGTAGGTTACTACATGAGGTTTGTGCCCCACTTTGCCACAATAGCAGCGCCATTGACAGACCTGTTGAAGGGGCGAAAGTCTGGGAGGGTTAGCTGGAGTGAGAAGGCGGAGGAGGCTTTCTCCGCGTTGAAGTCGGCCCTGTGTGGGTCCCCGGTTTTGGTGACACCCGACTTCAACAAGGAGTTTGTCGTACAGACCGGCGCCTCGGAGGTAGGCCTCGGTGCGGTACTGTCGCAGGAGGTCAACGGGGAAGAACATCCCGTTGTCTTCCTGAGCCGTAAGCTCAGTCCCGCCGAGTCCAGGTATAGTATAGTGGAGAGGAGTGCCTGGCTATCAAGTGGGCACTCGAATCTCTCCGCTACTACCTGTTAGGGAGGAGGTTCCGTCTGGTGACCGACCATTCCCCCTCAAATGGATGAGTCAGGCCAAGGAGAGGAATGCTCGGGTCACCAGGTGGTTCCTATCTCTTCAAAATTTCAAGTTTTCCGTGGAACACAGGGCAGGCCGCTTGCAGGGCAACGCAGATGCCCTGTCCCGCGTCCACTGCCTCACGTGTGTTCACCCCTCAGGGTTGAACAAAGGGAGGTATGTGGTAGGTGCAAGGTGTCATATGTGATGGCAGGTACGTGTCACCGAGGTTGCTGGCCTCGGTGAGGTGAGAGCTCGGGTTTTTGTCTGCAGCAGCTAGTGCTGTTTGACTTTGTTAAATAGCATGGCTGCAAAGCCGATCCGAGCCGGCTCTTACTGGGAGCAGCTAAAGAGTAGGGTGGGTGGCTGCTCCCCACGGTCCAGTCCATGTTTTGGGCTGGATATAAAGCGCAGCCAGCAGCTGTGTCTGAGAGCTGTGATTATCCTGGAGCTGCTGACAGGGCTGGGAGTTCTCTGTCCAGGAGGAAAGAGCTCAGCAAGGAGGTGTTGTGTTCCTGGCTACCTGAAGCTGGATTCTCCTGCGGCTGGGCCGACAGCGTGGTGCGAACCTGCACCTACACCTCCCAGGTGACTGAACCTGTGTTGGACTGTTTTTGTTTGGCTACGTTATTTCCGTTGTGTGTGAACTGTCACCAAGAGACTGTTTTTCATTTCTGGTGTGCAAGTGTGAATAAAACACTGTTTGTTGCACAATCTGGACTCCTGGTTTTGCCTCTAAACTGCACCCGCACCGCTGTCTACCAGAGCGACTCCCCACATTATGTACTGTCTGTGTATATAGTGTATATATGTACTGTGTGTGTATATAGTGTATATATGTACTGTGTGTGTATATAGTGTATATATGTACTGTCTGTGTATATAGTGTATATATGTACTGTCTGTGTATATAGTGTATATATGTACTGTGTGTGTATATAGTGTATATATGTACTGTGTGTGTATATAGTGTATATATGTACTGTGTGTGTATATAGTGTATATATGTACTGTGTGTGTATATAGTGTATATATGTACTGTGTGTGTATATAGTGTATATATGTACTGTGTGTGTATATATGTATGTATGTACTGTGTGTATATATGTACTGTGTGTGTATATACTGTGTGTGTATATAGTGTATATATGTACTGTGTGTGTATATAGTGTATGTATGTACTGTGTGTGTATATACTGTGTGTGTATGTACTGTGTGTATATAGTGTATATATGTACTGTGTGTGTATGTATATACTGTGTGTGTATATAGTGTATATATGTACTGTGTGTGTATATAGTGTATATATGTACTGTGTGTATATAATGTATGTATATACTGTGTGTGTATATAGTGTATATATGTACTGTGTGTGTGTGTGTATATACTGTCTGTGTATATACTGTCTGTGTATATAGTGTATATATGTACTGTGTGTGTATATAGTGTATATATGTACTGTGTGTGTATATAGTGTATATATGTACTGTGTGTATATAGTGTATATATGTACTGTGTGTGTATATAGTGTATATATGTACTGTGTGTATGTATATAGTGTATGTATGTACTGTGTATATATGTACTGTGTGTGTGTGTATATACTGTGTGTGTATATAGTGTATATATGTACTGTGTGTGTATATAGTGTATATATGTACTGTGTGTGTATATATGTGTGTGTATATAGTGTATATATGTACTGTGTGTGTATATAGTGTATATATGTACTGTGTGTGTATATAGTGTATATATGTACTGTGTGTGTATATAGTGTATATATGTACTGTGTGTGTGTGTATATAGTGTATATATGTACTGTGTGTGTATATAGTGTATATATGTACTGTGTGTGTATATAGTGTATATATGTACTGTGTGTGTGTGTATATACTGTGTGTGTATGTACTGTGTGTGTATATAGTGTATATATGTACTGTGTGTGTATGTATATACTGTGTGTGTATGTACTGTGTGTGTATATAGTGTATATATGTACTGTGTGTGTATATAGTGTATATATGTACTGTGTGTGTATATAGTGTATATATGTACTGTGTGTGTGTGTATATAGTGTGTATATATGTACTGTGTGTGTATATAGTGTATATATGTACTGTGTGTGTATATAGTGTATATATGTACTGTGTGTGTATATAGTGTATATATGTACTGTGTGTGTATATAGTGTATATATGTACTGTGTGTGTATATAGTGTATATATGTACTGTGTGTGTATATAGTGTATATATGTACTGTGTGTGTATATGTATATATGTGTATATATGTACTGTGTGTGTATATAGTGTATATATGTACTGTGTGTGTATATAGTGTATATATGTACTGTGTGTGTATATAGTGTATATATGTACTGTGTGTGTATATAGTGTATATATGTACTGTGTGTGTATATAGTGTATATATGTACTGTGTGTGTATATAGTGTATATATGTACTGTGTGTGTATATAGTGTATATATGTACTGTGTGTGTATATAGTGTGTATATATGTACTGTGTGTGTATATAGTGTATATATGTACTGTGTGTGTATATAGTGTATATACTGTACTGTGTATATACTGTGTGTGTATATAGTGTATGTATGTACTGTGTGTGTATATAGTGTATATATGTACTGTGTGTGTATATAGTGTATATATGTACTGTGTGTGTATATAGTGTATATATGTACTGTGTGTGTATATAGTGTATATATGTACTGTGTGTGTATATAGTGTATATATGTACTGTGTGTATATAGTGTATATATGTACTGTGTGTGTATATAGTGTATATATGTACTGTGTGTGTATATAGTGTATATATGTATGTATATGTGTGTGTATATAGTGTATATATGTACTGTGTGTGTGTATATGTGTATGTATGTGTATATATGTGTGTGTATATAGTGTATATATGTACTGTGTGTGTATATAGTGTATGTATGTACTGTGTGTGTATATAGTGTATATATGTACTGTGTGTGTGTATATAGTGTATATATGTACTGTGTGTGTATATAGTGTATATATGTACTGTGTGTATAAGTGTATATATGTACTGTGTGTGTATATAGTGTATATATGTACTGTGTGTGTATATAGTGTATATATGTACTGTGTGTGTATATAGTGTATATATGTACTGTGTGTGTTATATAGTGTATATATGTACTGTGTGTGTGTATATAGTGTATATATGTACTGTGTGTGTATATAGTGTATATATGTACTGTGTGTGTATATAGTGTATATATGTACTGTGTGTGTATATAGTGTATATATGTACTGTGTGTGTATATAGTGTATATATGTACTGTGTTATTGTATATAGTGTATATATGTACTGTGTGTGTATATAGTGTATATATGTACTGTGTGTGTGTATATAGTGTATATATGTACTGTGTGTGTATATAGTGTATATATGTACTGTGTGTGTATATAGTGTATATATGTACTGTGTGTGTATATAGTGTATATATGTACTGTGTGTGTATATAGTGTATATATGTACTGTGTGTGTATATAGTGTATATATGTACTGTGTGTGTATATAGTGTATATATGTACTGTGTGTGTATATAGTGTATATATGTACTGTGTGTGTATATAGTGTATATATGTACTGTGTGTGTATATAGTGTATATATGTACTGTGTGTGTATATAGTGTATATATGTACTGTGTGTGTATATAGTGTATATATGTACTGTGTGTGTATATAGTGTATATATGTACTGTGTGTGTATATAGTGTATATATGTACTGTGTGTGTATATAGTGTATATATGTACTGTGTGTGTATATAGTGTATATATGTACTGTGTGTGTATATAGTGTATATATGTACTGTGTGTGTATATAGTGTATATATGTACTGTGGTGTGATATATATGTGTATATATGTACTGTGTGTGTGTATATAGTGTATATATGTACTGTGTGTGTATATAGTGTATATATGTACTGTGTGTGTATATAGTGTATATATGTACTGTGTGTGTATATAGTGTATATATGTACTGTGTGTGTATATAGTGTATATATGTACTGTGTGTGTATATAGTGTATATATGTACTGTGTGTGTATATAGTGTATATATGTACTGTGTGTGTATATAGTGTGTATATATGTACTGTGTGTGTATATAGTGTATATATGTACTGTGTGTGTATATAGTGTATATATGTACCTGTGTGATTGTTATATAGTGTATATATGTACTGTGTGTGTATATAGTGTATATATGTACTGTGTGTGTATATAGTGTTTCCCTTTTCGTCCCTCGGCAGCACATGATGGGTTAAGGTTTGTCTCATTCGTTTCCTAGGACCGCCCACCTAGATTAAATTAATTAATTAAATGAGATCGGTACTATATAAACACGCCTCCTACCACCCAACAGTGTATTTTTATTTGTCCTCATTCCTGTGAGGAAGAAGCCCACCTGTTGTCAGCCTCCTTAGGCTGCTATGGCCGTATAGACCGTGGTTTTTCCAGGTTAAAAAAGGCCCAGAGTTGGACACTGGCCATGTATGTTCCTGAGGCCTGAGAGTGAGGATAGCCATGTGTGTTCCCTGGCTCCACTCTGTATCCGCTGTTACCCGGCCATTATACCTTGTGGGTGACAAGGTTCGGAGGCCTGAGAGTGAGGATAGCCATGTGTGTTTCCCTGGCTTTACTCTGTATCCGCTGTTACCCGGCCATTATACCTTGTGGGTGACAAGGTTCGGAGGCCTGAGAGTAAGGATAGCCATGTGTGTTTCCCTGGCTTCACTCGGTATCCGCTGAGAAGGACTTCAGAACGGAAGAGATATTGCTGAAAAGCTCTGTGGAACGTGGGCGTCTGACGACACACGTGCGCCTCCTCGTCTTCCGTTCGCACACTGGAAGCTAAGTATTGCACATTGCCTGTGTACCTTTCATTCTCTTATATACAAGGTTCAGTTTGTCCTGGGTCAGACTTAACTTTTTGGAGGCTACTGATAATCACCCGTGTTGATGCAGTACAAAGTGCCTGTGAATTAAAGCAAAGGGTACAGAGCAGAGTCCTGCAGTGTTATGTGAATAAGCCCCTTCTGATATCACCTATGCCGGTATTTAGCAGTACACAGCAAAGCTGTGACCCTGTTACCTGCAGTGTTATGTGAATAAGCCCCTTCTGATAACACCTGTGTTGGTATTTAGCAGCACACAGCAGAGCTGTATCCTGTTACCTGCGGTGTTATGTGAATAAGCCCCTTCTGATAACACCTGTGTTGGTATTTAGCAGCACACAGCAGAGCTATATCCTGCTACCTGCAGTTACAGTGTATTCTGTCTGGAGTCAGATTACCTTTTTTTTTAAAGCTGATGTTTATATCCGGATGCCTCTTCCTCGGATAAATCCGATGTCCAGCAAAGGGTGGTAAGAAGTGCACAAACATAGTCACAGGTTGTGTCTGTTATGTGAATAAGCCCCTTATGATATCGCCTGTGCTGGTATTTAGCGGTACAGAGCAGAACTATATCCTGTTACCTGCGGTGTTATTTGAATAAGCCCCTTCTGATATCACCTGTGCTGGTATTTAGCGGTACACAGCAGAACTATATCCTGTTACCTGCAAGGTTATGTGAATAAGCCCCTTCTGATATCACCTGTGCTGGTATTTAGCGGTACAGAGCAGAACTATATCCTGTTACCTGCAGTTACAGTGTATTCTGTCTGGAGTCAGATTAACCTTTTTAAAGCTGATGTTTATATCCTGATGCTTCTTCCTAGGATGAATCCGATGTCCAGCAAAGGGTGGTAAGAAGTGCACAGACATAGTCACAGGTTGTGTCTGTTATGTGAATAAGCCCCATCCTGACTAACACTTGTGTAAAGTATTAAACAGTACAGAGCAGGCGCTGTTACCTGGAGCCGTTGTCTTGCAGTTACATTGTATATTTTCTGCCCTAGATGTCCAGCCATCCAAGCAAGGATGATGTCCGGCCGTCCGAGCAGAGGTGGTAAGATGTCTCCACACAGGGGCACCGGCTGTAATGGCTCTGACATGCTGTTCTGTCTGTTATGTGAATAAGCCCCTTCCTGATAACACTTGGGAGTAGTTGCTGTGATGACTATAACATTGTGTTCTGTGTCTTTCAGTCTAATGAAGGCCTTGTAATCCCTGCAGCCCAAACCTGTGGCTGATGACTACTCGTTAACACTTGTGCAGATGCTTTCAAAGCTGCTGGGAAAAAAAAAAAAAAAAAAAGTTGTACTACTTCTATTCAGCTACTTTTCTGTATTAGGTGGTAATAAGCTGCTCCCATACGGCTTCTGGTTTTAAATTACATCACTTTTGATACAGATACATAAGAAATGGTTATAAACTCTGGTAGTTACAGTATTGGTTTAAAACAAATTTTGATAATTTTATACAGGCGACCCTGGGGATTGGCAGCCCAGCGTTACAGCTCCCCTCAGCAATAGTGGTCATTATCGCTCAAGGCTGAGAAAGACATTCTCCTCCTTGTCTTCCTAGAGAGAGAAGAGAGAGAGAAAGAAGAAAAAAAAAAAATGGTTTTCCATTTTTCAAAGTCTCCATCTTGGGTTGATTCTGCTGTCATTAGTTTGACCGGAAGATCTTTTTCTTTCAGATGTTCCTAGTTTACGCTTAAAACCTTTTAAAGAAACAAAAAAAAAAAAACACCATCTAGGTTTTCACTCATTAAAGCGCCATGGATGCAGTATTGGTAGTCCCAGAGCGCATAGTCTGGTTACACCTTCTGGATAAGATAAAGGAAATGTCTAACCATGAACCTGGTAACCTCCTCTACATTTCTGGAGAATAGTTTTTTCAGATGAACAGACTGCTAGAAATGAATTAGGATCTAGAAATCCTGCAGTCCAGAAAACAAGAATACCATAGATCCGGCATCTGTGGACTTCCTGACAGAAGGGAGTACGAGCCGAAAAGACTAAAGGATGAAGACGAGCGTCACAGATCAGTCTGACACCAGAAGTCAGAGGAGTAGGTTTCCCTTACTCAGCAGATTACTTCAGACACTGGGATCCTGAAACCATGAGGTTCTGAAAGTCATTATTGTACGAGAAGCCGTCTTCAATCTAAACATTGGGCATTGCTCTGCTACTAGAGGATCACTGCGCATCTCTTAGATCTGAAGATATTGACCTCCATATACCAATAATACAGTCTCCAAGAATCCTGAGTGGCTATTCGCAAGAATGGCGGAATAGCTACAAGCCTTACAGGTGTTTCCATATCTAGATGACTGGTTCATAGAAGTTCCATCCGAGGACCTGCTAAAGTCACCTCTTCAGAAGGTCCTCGCACTTCTCCAAGTCACTGGGATTCTTGATAAGTCAGGATTCAGGATCTACCCTGCAACTTCCAAACTGTTCTGGATTTCCATATTAGATAAAGTCTACTATGACCCATTATTTACCAGGCGCCAAGATCAAGGCTGAAGGAAGAAGTGAAGACTCTAATCTCAGACCTCTTACCTGCAATCCATAGGGTTATAGACACGTGGTCATCCTCAGCACTGGGAGATGCTGTCCTATGAACAATAATTCTTCTCCTGCAATAGTGACCACGGATGCTTCTGCCTTAGGGTGGTGAGCACATCTTCAGGACAGATGGCGGCTGTGGTCCTTTCTGAGATACAAATCGCACTTCATGGACCCAAGAACATTCCAGTTGACTCTACCGCATTTCCAGATACATCTTAGGGTGAATGACTGTGATAGTTCAATCTGACAACCATCCTTGGTGCTTTATCTAAACAGGATGGACAAGAAGCCGTTCCCTTCTGACGTTATCCCAGGAGATCTTGACTGGGCAGAATTGTACCTTTCTAAACCTAAGAACTATTCATTCCAGAGTTTGTTTTCAATATTCAGGCGAATCATCTGAATTGGAAGAAGATCAATCTGTCGGATTGGAACCAAATCCACGTTGTGTGACAGATTCCAGCCATGTGAGGCAGAACAGTTCTACAGAAGACTATATGGAGACGCTGCAGGCTATACTAAGATCTCCTTGGGGCCTGAAGGTCCTGGCTCTCTTCTACTCTCTGCTTTATCAGAGGTGAAGATTGGAAGCTCCTGTTAGACCCCAAACTGTTATTACAGGACGGATTATATCACCAGAATCTGGACGGAATTCACCCTACAGCATAGCTAATATTCCCTTCACAGGAGGTTTTACTTCAAACCAGCCATCCTTTACCTAAATTACATCATCTTCCAATGTAAAGAGGGAATTCTTTTCTTACAGTATTTTCCAGAACCTCCTATGGCAAAAAAAAAACTCTCCTACATACTGTACCTTAGATGTAAGAAGAACTTTTGAAATCTATGCTCTAAGAACGGAACAGTTCAGAACGACTTTTATTTTCTGGGCCAAGAAAAGGACGACCATTTAAAGACACAATCGATAGCTGTGCAAAGGCCATAATTGTGGAATTCTATTCCTTGGAGGGTGAAGCCTCTCTGGTTCTGATCTCCAGCAGCATAGATCAGTAATGTATCCTCAGGGACAGAGCGAACACAAGGATCCATGGAGGATATCTGTAACACAGCTTCCTGTTCGATATCATTCACCTCCATGAACAGTTACCAATACTGAGAGTTCAGGTCTTGACACTGGGGTACAAATTACAGCACTATATTAAAATACCCTCCCCTCGAGATCTAGAAAAATCCCATCATGTGCTGCCGAGGACGAAAGGAGAAAGGGAAAATCCGTACCTGGGATTTTGCTTTCCTTTAGTCCGAAGGCAGCACATACTTACCCTCCCTGATAACATTTATTATTTGTATGCCTCTTTTGTCTGAATCTATTTTTAAAATACACTGTTGGGTGGTAGGAGGCGAGTTTATATAGTACCAATCTCATTTAATTAATTAATTTAATCTAGGTGGGCGGTCCTAGGAAACGAATGAGACAAACCTTAACCCATCATGTGCTGCCTTCGGACTAAAGGAAAGCAAAATCCCAGGTACTGATTTTCCCTATATGTACTGTGTGTGTATATAGTGTATATATGTACTGTGTGTGTATATAGTGTATATATGTACTGTACTGTGTGTGTATATAGTGTATATATGTACTGTGTGTGTATATAGTGTATATATGTACTGTGTGTTGTATATAGTGTATATATGTACTGTGTGTGTATGTACTGTGTGTGTATGTATATACTGTGTGTGTATATAGTGTATATATGTACTGTGTGTGTATATAGTGTATATATGTACTGTGTGTGTATATAGTGTATATATGTACTGTGTGTGTATATAGTGTATATATGTACTGTGTGTGTATATAGTGTATATATGTACTGTGTGTGTATATAGTGTATATATGTACTGTGTGTGTATATAGTGTATATATGTACTGTGTGTGTATATAGTGTATATATGTACTGTGTGTGTATATAGTGTATATATGTACTGTGTGTGTATATAGTGTATATATGTACTGTGTGTGTATGTATATACTGTGTGTGTATATAGTGTATATATGTACTGTGTGTATATACTGTGTGTGTATATAGTGTATATATGTACTGTGTGTATATACTGTGTGTGTATATAGTGTATATATGTACTGTGTGTGTATATAGTGTATATATGTACTGTGTGTGTATATAGTGTATATATGTACTGTGTGTGTATATAGTGTATATATGTACTGTGTGTGTATATAGTGTATATATGTACTGTGTGTGTATATAGTGTATATATGTACTGTCTGTGTATATAGTGTATATATGTACTGTCTGTGTATATAGTGTATATATGTACTGTGTGTGTATATACTGTGTGTGTATATAGTGTATATATGTACTGTGTGTGTATATACTGTGTGTGTATATATGTACTGTGTGTATATAGTCATATGTACTGTGTGTATATAGTGTATATATGTACTGTGTGTGTATATAGTGTATATATGTACTGTGTGTGTATATAGTGTATATATGTACTGTGTGTGTATATAGTGTATATATGTACTGTGTGTGTATATACTGTGTGTGTATATATGTACTGTGTGTATATACTGTGTGTGTATATAGTGTATATATGTACTGTGTGTGTATATAGTGTATGTATGTACTGTGTGTGTATATAGTGTATATATGTACTGTGTGTGTATATAGTGTATATATGTACTGTGTGTGTATATAGTGTATATATGTACTGTGTGTGTATATAGTGTATATATGTACTGTGTGTGTGTATATAGTGTATATATGTACTGTGTGTGTGTATATAGTGTATATATGTACTGTGTGTGTGTATATAGTGTATATATGTACTGTGTGTGTATGTACTGTGTGCATATGTACTGTGTATGTGTTTGTATGTTGGTATGTATGTAGTGTGTATGTATGTACTGTGTGTATGTATATAGTGTGTGTGTGCACGTACATATGGATAATATATTTACTCCATGGTGTCCTTAGTGGAAAATCAGATTAGAACTACAAGTACCAGGACTCCCTGCGGGGCTGGTCTATCACAGTGGTCAGCAAACTGCGGCTCTAGAGCCACATGTGGCTCTTTAGCCCCCTGACATTGGCTCTTCCAGCTGCGGGCTCACATGTACAGCGCGATCGCATTTTCGTTGCCTGTGGCAAAAATCGTCAGGAGGGGGAGGACCAGGAAGCGGTGAAGGCTCTGTACTCACCGCTTCCTGGTCCTCGGCTGTAGGCTGTGCAGGGCCGCGCACAGTGTGAGGCGCTCTGTGACGTCACGCTGTACACGCCAGTTCACAGCACAGCCGACAGCAGGAGGAACACAGAGCGAGGGTTGTGAGGAGCAGCGGCATCCAGGAGCAGGAGAGGTAGGGGCCTTTTTATTTTATGAACCTTGGGGCTGATCTGAGGCAATGGGGTGATGAGACTCATAATCGGGGATATGAGAGGCATCATGGATGATGAGACGCATCATGGATAATAAAGGGGATGATGAGAATCATAATGGGGGATATGTGAGGCATTATGGATAATAACAGGGTTGATAAGAGGCATCATGGATGATAATGGGGATGATGGGGGTCATTTCCTTTGGGGTCTGAGCTGACGTCTGATCTGAGGGGGGTCTTATTAACATTGGGGGTCTGATTAGTGGTTTGACCCGAGTTTTTTTTTTCCATATTGCCCTCCTCTAAAACCTACGTGCGCCTTATAGGGTTGAACGTTGTGGAGTGAAAGCTGTGGTGCCGAGGACTGAGAACGGGTCAGACGGTTAGGAATACCCTTACTAAGTTAATAACAATGTAACTTCCTGTATAGTTTACGTTTAAAAAATTTGTCTCTCAGAAAAAATTACATCGCTGTTTTGTTGATATTCGGCTCAGTTGACTAATAAGTTTGCCCACCACTGGCCTATCATATACACGCACACAGAGGGGTTACTGAAACCTTTACCACACACATTCCACTCATCAATAACCATTACAGCAAGACACACATTCATACATATAACACACAGTGCACACACATGACACATACAGCACACTCACCTTTCTGTCAGTGGCCGGGTGATATGTGGGCTTTTAGTCATGGGGTGGGGAGCACAGGACACGTAAAGTCAGACTGTTTACAGACCCCCTTCACCCTCCTGCCTGCACCGACGACTATTGGAAAGCTGCAGATCGGTAGGAGGGTTAGGCAGGGTCTGCAGGGTAATGCCGCTGGGCAGGTGGTGGGTTAGGCAGGGTCAGCAGGGTAATGCTGCTGGGCAGGTGGTGGGTTAGGCAGGGTCTGCAGGGTAATGCCGCTGGGCAGGGGGAGGTAATGTATAATCAGTGTACGGAGGTAATGTATAATCAATGTATGGCGGTAATATTTGGTCCTTAGGTAGCGGTATTATTTGATATCTATATATGTGTGGCAGTCTGTTTAGACTGCATTTGTGGGAGGGGCGGAGGCTCTACTTAAACCAGGCACAGCCCCACCTAGGGGCGGGCGTTTTCTCAGTTGCCCCACCCTCCGTCCCTTTCTATTTTCACTTCTACAGGGTATGCCCCCCTTTTATAGGCCTACCCACGGACATGGCTACAGGCACACCACTAGCCATTTAGTTAGGTAAGATGCGTCTTGCAGTTACGGTGGGTCTCGGCGTTTAGCCCACTAGGGCTCTTCGGCTTTCGTGTCCGTAGCCCTGACCACAAATATATATATGTGTTGGGAGACATCTTGGGACTTCTGACCCTAGAACTGCCCCTGGATGCAGTGAGGATCAGTCCACTGGACATCGCCTTCTAAACTGACTGTGAGTATTTAAACATCAGGGGCCCCACTTGGAATTTTTCCCAGGGCCACACATTGTTTCCAGTAAATTCTGTGAGGAAGAAATAACGGAGCTGCATCCACCAAACATGACTGACAGCAGCCGGCGCCTCACGTTATCTGCAGTCAGGACGGTGGTGGTCAGCAGACCTCACCACAGACACTCCAATGTCTGTTCCTGTGGATACAGGAGAACACTACATGGACCCCACAGCCCTCCTCTACGAGGCCTCATCCACTCGTCTTCACGGGCTTCCTAGCAGGACCATATGGACAGTCTGTACGATAGGTGCCTGGCCTAAAGTATAAGGTCTGCTCACCATGAGAGCACCTACCTGCGAGGAACCAGATACGGAGTGAGGGTGGAGTTAGGTATCATTTATTTATGGACAGAAGACGCCCGGTGACTGCACAGATTACCTGGATCCTCCTACAATACATGCCGCTCTACCTGTGCTAGACATATTCACAGTGTTGGCTCTCAGATATGGACGGTGTTCACACATCTATGGATTTCCTGGGCTCTCATAGGATATATTCTACAGTCCAGGACATGGCTGGGGTGCGTGGTCTCCTTCACATCTCCGGGCGTCTTCTACTCCACTGGATTTTCAGTATCCGTCAGGTTGAGAAGCGGGTTTAAAACTCTCCATATTCCCTGAGCGCCCCTTTCTAGAAGAAACAAAACACGATCAGATGATGGACGGATGAGTCAATGACAAAGCCCCTGGACTGGCCGGACCCCAATGAGACAAGAATCGGCCAAGAGAAGGAACAATGTAGGGCGCATGGAACGGTTATTGCTATAGCCCTTGGATCATTTTCCACGAGGACCCCCAGACCCATAACACCAGCTGGTGGGACAGGTCAACCCTCCCGTCATCATGAACACCCCCCGTACTTAGCTTCCTGTAGACAGTGCGGGCTCTCCGTGCTTTCTTGACGTCACGGATGAGACAGCGGTAGATCTCGTGGCTCTTGACCCCAGTCAGAGTTGAAGAGACTCGGTGACTTCCATTCTGCATCTCCTCCAGCACAACCATGGTGGAGTTCTCCGAGATGTCCTCCTCGCGGCGGTTCAGCCACCTCACAATGGGCACTTTATACCAACCAGCAGAGACACAACGAGCCACGGTCACATTGTCACTGGTTTCCATCTCCACCGGTGGCTCCTCTTCTTCTAAAGGGTTAAACAAAGAGACGATTCCACCTGGTGAGGACTTGTTTGAACTCTCAGGGCGTGAAATGAAATTAGCAGGAAATGTTGGCGATCCAATGGCGGGACAGGGAATTGTCCACAATGGAGAGTCTCTTCCGTTTACTTATTACTTACAAAATGAAAGGTTGAAAGATCAGAATGATCAGAGTTATGATTGAATTCATCATATTCATGATAAGCTATGTGACTACTCTGCGCGCACACACCCCACAAATACAAGGTGCCCTTCACCTCTGGGTCCTCAAGGTACTTATGTCAGCAGGTGATCTGACCTTAAGAGACCTGCAGGGGATGAATGCTTCTTGCTCGCTTCAGACCGGTTAATCTTCTGCTCCTACACTGTTGAGCAGCACCTGGACCCATGGACCTCCACCACCCACCTCTGCCACGGCCAGTCACACAGCTAGGACTGAACCCTGACCTCCTGCGATTCAGTCCTGGTTTGGTCCCACTAGTAACTAGACTTATCACTTTACACCATTCATATCTGGGAACCCCAAAGCTGCGACATTAGAAGATGTACCCACCTAAAGATTTAATCATCCTCACCAAACAACACAAGCTCACTGGCCCCTATCTACCCCCTTATGGCGAGGAGAATGGGGCATTGTGTTTGTCCACAGATCTTTTCGGAGCCTCGACCTGAACCTGAAAACCTGTGCTTTGCTTGTAGGAATCCTGGGTCCCATCATGTCCATGTCCTCTGCATCGAGATCTGCATTCACATTTACTGTGTGCTACCTGATATCCAACACGTGGTAACTAGTGATGTATCTGCATCCCATGATGTAGGAGTATAGGACAAACTATGAGGCTGAATTAGTACAAAGCAGGCAACGGTTTCTGAACCACGTATGAAATACACATCAAGTAAAATTAGAGGCCATCATCTACGTATCAGGCTGCAAGGGTTGAACAAACTCTAGAATACGACCCACCTTGTATCATGAGCTTCAGCTTGGTTTCCCCCTTTCCATGGGGGCTGATTGCTTTACACGTGTACAAAGCTTCATCGGGATAGTCCACATTGGTCAGGTGAAGGGTCAGGTCTCCCTCGCTAACCTCCGAGGTGTCCACCCTCACTCTGCCGTGGTAATTGTAGTCCTGTTCTTCAAAGTCTTCCTTGTCCTTGTGGAAGCTGTAGACCAGCTGGGGCTCCTTGTACTCATATGTCTGCTGGATGTAAGCGTAGAGGTCTTCCACCTCGATCTCTTCAATAATGTCCTCTCGATGCCAGCTGAAGCCCAAGTCGTAGGTGCCCTCGATGAAGGAGAACTGACAGGGCAGTGTGGCATTGCCAAAGCGAGGGACCAGTATCTCTTCATACTGAGGCTTGGGTATAACATAGTCACAGACTAAAGAGACAAGACAACATGGACATTTACATGATCGGACCAACACCAGGAAGAAGATCTCACCACAACTGGGCATCTTCTGCCTATGTGGGAGGATGTGATGGATGGTGCAGGTCGGCCACATGGGTGTCCTGCAAATGTGAAGATACCGCACTAATATGGACGGGGAAATACCCTGTGGATATACTGCACCGTGACATACTGAAAATGTGCTGCACTGTGTGATATACTGCACTGTACGATATACTGCACCGTGATATACTGAAAATGTACTGCACTGTGTGATATACTGCACCGTGATATACTGAAAATGTGCTGCACTGTGTGATATACTGCACTGTACGATATACTGCACCGTGACATACTGAAAATGTGCTGCACTGTGTGATATATCTGCACCGTGATATACTGAAAATGTGCTGCACTGTGTGATATACTGCACTGTACGATATACTGCACCGTGATATACTGAAAATGTGCTGCACTGTGTGATATACTGCACCGTGATATACTGAAAATGTGCTGCACTGTGTGATATACTGCACTGTACGATATACTGCACCGTGACATACTGAAAATGTGCTGCACTGTGTGATATACTGCACTGTACGATATACTGCACCGTGACATACTGAAAATGTGCTGCACTGTGTGATATACTGCACCGTGATATACTGAAAATGTGCTGCACTGTGTGATATACTGCACTGTGATATACTGAAAATGTGCTGCACTGTATGATATACTGCACTGTGATATACTGAAAATGTACTGCACTGTGTGATATACTGCACTGTGATATACTGAAAATGTACTGCACTGTGTGATATACTGCACTGTGGTATACTGAAAATGTGCTGTACTGTGTGATATACTGCACTGTGGTATACTGAAAATGTACTGCACTGTGTGATATACTGCACCGTGATATACTGCACTGTGATATACTGAAAATGTGCTGCACTGTACGATATACGGCACTGTGATATACTGAAAATGTGCTGCACTGTACAATATACTGCACTGTGATATACTGAAAATGTGCTGCACTGTACGATATACTGCACTGTGATATACTGAAAATGTGCTGCACTGTGTGATATACTGCACCGTGACATACTGAAAATGTGCTGCACTGTACGATATACTGCACCGTGACATACTGAAAATGTACTGCACTGTACGATATACTGCACTGTGATATACTGAAAATGTGCTGCACTGTATGATATACTGCACCGTGATATACTGAAAATGTGCTGCACTGTGTGATATACTGCACCGTGACATACTGAAAATATGCTGCACTGTGTGATATACTGCACCGTGATATACTGAAAATGTGCTGCACTGTATGATATACTGCACTGTGATATACTGAAAATATGCTGCACTGTGTGATATACTGCACTGTAGATATACTGAAAATGTGCTGCACTGTGTGATATACTGCACTGTACGATATACGGCACTGTGATATACTGAAAATGTGCTGCACTGTGTGATATACTGCACCGTGACATACTGAAAATGTGCTGCACTGTACGATATACTGCACCGTGATATACTGAAAATGTGCTGCACTGTGTGATATACTGCACCGTGACATACTGAAAATGTGCTGCACTGTACGATATACTGCACCGTGATATACTGAAAATGTGCTGCACTGTACGATATACGGCACTGTGATATACTGAAAATGTGCTGCACTGTGTGATATACTGCACTGTGGTATACTGAAAATGTGCTGCACTGTGTGATATACTGCACTGTGGTATACTGAAAATGTGCTGCACTGTACGATATACGGCACTGTGATATACTGAAAATGTGCTGCACTGTGTGATATACTGCACTGTGATATACTGAAAATGTGCTGCACTGTACGATATACGGCACTGTGATATACTGAAAATGTGCTGCACTGTGTGATATACTGCACTGTACGATATACTGCACCGTGATATACTGAAAATGTGCTGCACTGTGTGATATACTGCACTGTGTGATATACTGCACAGTGATATACTGAAAATGTGCTGCACTGTGTGATATAATGCACTGTGTGATATACTGCACCGTGATATACTGAAAATGTGCTGCACTGTACAATATACTGCACCGTGATATACTGAAAATGTGCTGCACTGTACAATATACTGCACTGTGATATACTGAAAATATGCTGCACTGTGTGATATACTGCACTGTACGATATACAGCACTGTGATATACTGAAAATGTGCTGCACTGTGTGATATACTGCACTGTGTGATATACTGCACTGTGTGATATACTGCACAGTGATATACTGAAAATGTGCTGCACTGTGTGATATACTGCACTGTGTGATATACTGCACCGTGACATACTGAAAATGTGCTGCACTGTGTGATATACTGCACTGTGTGATATACTGCACCGTGACATACTGAAAATGTGCTGCACTGTACAATATACTGCACCGTGACATACTGAAAATGTGCTGCACTGTACAATATACTGCACTGTGATATACTGAAAATATGCTGCACTGTGTGATCTACTGCACTGCACGATATACTGCACTGTGATATACTGAAAATGTACTGCACTGTGTGATATACTGCACTGTACGATATACTGCACTGTACGATATACTGAAAATGTGCTGCACTGTGTGATATACTGAAAATGTGCTGCACTGTGTGATATACTGCACTGTGACATACTAAAAATGTACTGCACTGTGTGATATACTGCACTGTACGATATACTGCACCGTGATATACTGAAAATGTGCTGCACTGTGTGATATACTGCACTGTGATATACTGAAAATGTGCTGCACAGTGTGATATACTGCACTGTGTGATATACTGCACTGTGACATACTGAAAATGTGCTGCACTGTATGATATACTGCACTGTGATATACTGAATATCTGCTGCACTGTACAATATACTGCACTGTGATATACTGATAATGTACTGCACTGTACAATATACTGCACTGTGATATACTGAAAATGTGCTGCACTGTATGATATACTGCCTATATAATATACTGCACTGAGATATACTGCACTGTGATATACTGAAAATGTGCTGCACTGTACAATATACTGCACTGTATGATATACTGAAAATGTGCTGCACTGTGTGATATACTGCACTGTACGATATACTGCACCGTGATATACTGAAAATGTGCTGCACTGTGTGATATACTGCACCGTGATATACTGAAAATGTGCTGCACTGTACGATATACTGCACCGTGATATACTGAAAATGTGCTGCACTGTGTGATATACTGCACTGTACGATATACTGCACCGTGATATACTGAAAATGTGCTGCACTGTGTGATATACTGCCTATATAATATACTGCACTGTGACATACTGAAAATGTGCTGCACTGTATGATATACTGCACCGTGATATACTGAATATCTGCTGCACTGTACAATATACTGCACTGTGATATACTGATAATATACTGCACTGTACAATATACTGCACTGTGATATACTAAAAATGTGCTGCACTGTACAATATACTGCACGGTATGATATACTGTACTGTGATATACTGAAAATAACTTGTAGATGGTTGGTGTGGGTCAGATACCTGTAGATGGTTGTTGTGGGTCAGAGACCTGTAGATGGTTGGTGTGGGTCAGAGACAGGGGCATAATTAGGGGAAGCGGCTGCTTTGGGGCCCTGACCCAGAAGGGGCCCATCCAAGAGGAGGAGAAGTACTAAAAGATTTTGTCAAGGCCCCCAATTAGTATTACAAAATGAAAGGATATACAGTGGCAGTATAGACAGTGTAGAAAACAGATGGAACAGCTGCCGGGCCTGGTCTGAGAGAGTGATCTTTACTAGCCACAGGAAAGGGGGCGGCGTGAAAGGAAGGGGTTGTGAAAAAATTACTGGGGGGGGCATTCAAAAATTTGCTGTGGGGCCCAGTCATTTCTAGTTACGCCACTGGTCAGAGACCTGTAGATGGTTGGTGTGGGTCAGAGACCTGTAGATGGTTGATGTGGGTCAGAGACTTGTAGATGGTTGGTGTGGGTCAGAGACCTGTAGATGGTTGGTGTGGGTCAGAGACCTGTAGATGGTTGGTGTGGGTCAGAGACCTGTAGATGGTTGGTGTGGGTCAGAGACCTGTAGATGGTTGGTGTGGGTCAGAGACCTGTAGATGGTTGGTGTGGGTCAGAGACCTGTAGATGGTTGGTGTGGGTCAGAGACTTGTAGATGGTTGGTGTGGGTCAGAGACTTGTAGAAGGTTGGTGTGGGTCAGTGGCCTGTAGATGGCTGGTGTGGGTCAGATACCTGTAGGTGGCTGGCATGGGTCAGAGACCTGTAGATGGTTGGCATGGGTCAGAGACTTGTAGAAAGTTGGTGTGAGACAGACTTCTAGATGGTTGGTGTGGGTCAGAGACTTGTAGATGGTTGGTGTGGGTCAGAGACCTGTAGATGGTTGGTGTGGGTCAGATACCTGTAGATGGTTGGTGTGGGTCAGATACCTGTAGATGGTTGGTGTGGGTCAGAGACCTGTAGATGGTTGGTGTGGGTCAGAGACCTGTAGATGGTTGGTGTGGGTCAGTGGCCTGTAGATGGCTGGTGTGGGTCAGAGACCTGTAGATGGTTGGTGTGGGTCAGATACCTGTCGATGGTTGGTGTGGGTCAGAGACCTGTAGATGGTTGGTGTGGGTCAGAGACCTGTAGATGGTTGGTGTGGGTCAGAGACCTGTAGATGGTTGGTGTGGGTCAGATACCTGTCGATGGTTGGTGTGGGTCAGATACCTGTCGATGGTTGATGTGGGTCAGACTTGTAGATGGTTGGTGTGGGTCAGAGACTTGTAGAATGTTGGTATAGGTCCATCTTATAGACAGTTAGTGTGGGTCAGAGACTTGTAGATGGTTGGTGTGGGTCAGATACCTGTCGACGGTTGGTGTGGGTCAGAGACTTGTAGATGGTTGGTGTTGGTGAGTGACTTGTAGACAGTTGATGTGGGTCAGAGACTTGTAGATGGTTAGTTTGGGTCAGAGACTTGTAGATGGTTGGTGTGGGTCAGAGACCTGTAGATGGTTGGTGTGGGTCAGAGACCTGTAGATGGTTGGTGTGGGTCAGAGACCTGTAGATGGTTGGTGTGGGTCAGAGACCTGTAGATGGTTGGTGTGGGTCAGAGACCTGTAGATGGTTGGTGTGGGTCAGAGACCTGTAGATGGTTGGTGTGGGTCAGAGACCTGTAGATGGTTGGTGTGGGTCAGAGACCTGTCGATGGTTGGTGTGGGTCAGAGACCTGTAGATGGTTGGTGTGGGTCAGAGACCTGTAGATGGTTGGTGTGGGTCAGAGACCTGTAGATGGTTGGTGTGGGTCAGAGACCTGTAGATGGTTGGTGTGGGTCAGAGACCTGTAGATGGTTGGTGTGGGTCAGAGACCTGTAGATGGTTGGTGTGGGTCAGAGACCTGTAGATGGTTGGCGTGGGTCAGAGACCTGTAGATGGTTGGTTTTGGCCAGAGATTTGGAGATTGTTTGTATGGGTCAGGGACTTGTAGATGCTTAGTCTGGTAGATGATTGGTTGTGTGTAGAGACTCTGGATGGGGTTGGTTGTTATAGACCAGAGAATTGAAGTATAGGTCAAAGTCTTGTTTGTTGCTGGGGGCCTGGGACTTGGTGGCTGTCGGGGGCCTGGGACTTGGTGGCTGTCGGGGGCCTGGGACTTGGTGGCTGTCGGGGCCTGGGACTTGGTGGCTGTCGGGGCCTGGGACTTGGTGGCTGTCGGGGCCAGAGACTTGGTGGCTGTCGGGGGCCTGGGACTTGGTGGCTGTCGGGGCCTGGGACTTGGTGGCTGCTAAGGTTACAGTTCAGAGTACTCACCTGCCAGGTAGGAGAAGAGCGTCAGTGTAAGCAGGACACAGAACAGCGCCATCATCAGGATAGAGATGGAAATCTTCTGCAGCAAAGGCCAAAATCACAGAGAATATTTACTGCAAAGTTACAGGAGACAAGTGATTGTACAGAGCAAATATCAATCTGTTCTATCAATACCTGGGAGAAAGTATGTGAACCCGAATTCTATCAGTGAGACATTATAGCCATTACTGCAAATGGAGCACAACTCCATTGTGGGCCGTACTGAAGACTATAGGGACTGCCACCATGCCACTTACATAGGACTGCAGGTGACATCTACTACATTGTCTGTACTCAGAGAGTTATCACTGTGTTATCTGTGGTGTTACATAGGACTGCAGGTGACATCTACTACATTATCTGTACTCAGAGAGTTATCACTGTGTTATCTGTGGTGTTACATAGGACTGCAGGTGACATCTTCTACATTATCTGTACTCAGAGAGGTATCACTGTGTTATCTGTGGTGTTACATAGGACTGCAGGTGACATCTACTACATTATCTGTACTCAGAGAGGTATCACTGTGTTATCTGTGGTGTTACATAGGACTGCGGGTGACATCTACTACATTATCTGTACTCAGAGAGGTATCACTGTGTTATCTGTGGTGTTACATAGGACTGCGGGTGACATCTTCTACATTATCTGTACTCAGAGAGGTATCACTGTGTTATCTGTGGTGTTACATAGGACTGCAGGTGACATCTACTACATTATCTGTACTCAGAGAGGTATCACTGTGTTATCTGTGGTGTTACATAGGACTGCGGGTGACATCTACTACATTATCTGTACTCAGAGAGTTATCACTGTGTTATCTGTGGTGTTACATAGGACTGCAGGTGACATCTATTACATTATCTGTACTCAGAGAGCTATCACTGTGTTATCTGTGGTGTTACATAGGACTGCAGATGACATCTATTACATTATCTGTACTCAGAGAGTTATCAGTGTGTTATCTGTGGTGTTACATAGGACTGCAGGTGACATCTACTACATTATCTGTACTCAGAGTTATCACTGTGTTATCTGTGGTGTTACATAGGACTGCAGGTGACATCTACTACATTATCTGTACTCAGAGAGTTATCAGTGTGTTATCTGTGGTGTTACATAGGACTGCAGGTGACATCTACTACATTATCTGTACTCAGAGAGTTATCACTACGTTATCTGTGGTGTTACATAGGACTGCAGGTGACATCTACTACATTATCTGTACTCAGAGAGATATCACTGTGTTATCTGTGGTGTTACATAGGACTGCACGTGACATCTACTACATTATCTGTACTCAGAGAGTTATCAGTGTGTTATCTGTGGTGTTACATAGGACTGCAGGTGACATCTACTACATTATCTGTACTCAGAGAGATATCACTGTGTTATCTGTGGTGTTACATAGGACTGCAGGTGACATCTACTACCTTATCTGTACTCAGAGAGTTATCACTGTGTTATCTGTGGTGTTACATAGGACTGCAGGTGACATCTACTACATTATCTGTACTGAGAAATGTATCACTGTTATCTGTGGTGTTACATAGGACTGCAGGTGACATCTACTACATTATCTGTACTCAGAGAGGTATCACTGTGTTATCTGTGGTGTTACATAGGACTGCAGGTGACATCTACTACATTATCTGTACTCAGAGAGTTATCACTGTGTTATCTGTGGTGTTACATAGGACTGCAGGTGACATCTACTACATTATCTGTACTCAGAGAGCTATCACTGTGTTATCTGTGGTGTTACATAGGACTGCAGATGACATCTATTACATTATCTGTACTCAGAGAGTTATCAGTGTGTTATCTGTGGTGTTACATAGGACTGCAGGTGACCTCTACTACATTATCTGTACTCAGAGAGATATCACTGTGTTATCTGTGGTGTTACATAGGACTGCAGGTGACATCTACTACCTTATCTGTACTCAGAGAGTTATCACTGTGTTATCTGTGGTGTTACATAGGACTGCAGGTGACATCTACTACATTATCTGTACTCAGAGAGTTATCACTGTGTTATCTGTGGTGTTACATAGGACTGCAGGTGACATCTACTACATTATCTGTACTCAGAGAGTTATCACTGTGTTATCTGTGGTGTTACATAGGACTGCAGGTGACATCTACTACATTATCTGTACTCAGAGTTATCACTGTGTTATCTGTGGTGTTACATAGGACTGCAGGTGACATCTACTACATTATCTGTACTCAGAGAGATATCACTGTGTTATCTGTGGTGTTACATAGGACTGCAGGTGACGTCTACTACATTATCTGTACTCAGAGAGTTATCACTGTGTTATCTGTGGTGTTACATAGGACTGCAGGTGACATCTACTACATTATCTGTACTCAGAGAGATATCACTGTGTTATCTGTGATGTTACATAGGACTGCAGGTGACATCTACTGCATTATCTGTACTCAGAGAGTTATCACTGTGTTATCTGTGGTGTTACATAGGACTGCAGGTGACATCTACTACATTATCTGTACTCAGAGAGTTATCACTGTGTTATCTGTGGTGTTACATAGGACTGCAGGTGACATCTACTACATTATCTGTACTCAGAGAGATATCACTGTGTTATCTGTGGTGTTACATAGGACTGCAGGTGACATCTACTACATGATCTCTACTAAGAGTCATCTCTGTGTTGCCCGTGGTGTTACATAGGACTGCAGGTGACATCTACTACATTATCATCATATATAACACATCCCTTCTGACCCCTCTCCTCACACGTACTACACAGGTATTCCTCTTACCTGCACGGGTTGAGATCCTCTGCTGGTTAGTACACCTGTGCCTGCTGTTTCTGGATTAATGTGAGGCCCCTGAGGGCCCTTGTGCCTGAGGCAGCCAGTAAGGTGCTGCCATCTGGTCCTGCTCACCAGGGTGAGGACTCTCCAGCCTGAGATGTGAGCGACGTGAAATAGTAATTAATTCACAGATCTGCAGATGAGCCGAGAAGATAGAAAACCACAAGTTGTGGAGAGCAAAAACACGGCCAGTCAGGAAAGAGTTAAAAATGACTTCAACTTCTATAGAGTAACAGAAAGCAACAAAGTATCCACTTCTGAAGAATGTAAGGGAGACAATGTAACCAGGGAGGATAGCCGAGGATAAGCGTCCCTCTGCCGGAGGGTCCTAATAGACAGACCTTCAGCTACACTAATGATAACAGGGGAAAGTAACAGCGACGACTGCCAGACGAGGGACGATCAGCGACTGGTCAGAATCCTACAGACATAACTGATCGCACCGTCTATAGGCCCCTAAGCCAGTATACAACAAATCGCTCCGTCTATAGGCCCCTAAGCCAGTATACAACTAATCACACCGTCTATAGACCCCTAAGTCAGTATACAACGAATTGCTCTGTCTATAGGGCCCTAAGCCAGTATACAACCAATCGCTCTGTCTATGGGCCCCTAAGCCAGTGTACAACTAATCACACCGTCTATAGGACCCTAAGCCAGTATACAACTAATCGCTCCATCTATAGGCCCCTAAGTCAGTATACAACGAATTGCTCTGTCTATAGGGCCCTAAGCCAGTATACAACCAATCGCTCTGTCTATGGGCCCCTAAGCCAGTGTACAACTAATCGCACCGTCTATAGGACCCTAAGCCAGTATACAACTAATCGCTCCGTCTATAGGCCCCTAAGCCAGTAGGCAACCAATCGCTCCGTCTATAGGCCCCTAAGCCAGTATACAACTACTCGCTCTGTCTATAGGGCCCTAAGCCAGTATACAACCAATCGCTTCTGTCTATGGGCCCTGTAACGGACCGTTAGGCACACAACTCCGTTTAGGCGATATTCCCTTTCCGGATAGACCAGCAGCTACTGCAATCACCAACTTCCCGAACTGCAAACCACACGAATTCACCAACTTCCGAAGAAGAAGACACACGAACCCTGGAAGCAGCCGAACAGGAAAAGCAATATGAACAGCTTACACTCCTGGCAATCAGCATACAGTCCAATCCCCCAATAACGAGACGACACTTCGCTTTTGAGGGTCAAGCAGGAACTCTCTCCTGGGGCATACAGCCTCTTTTATTTACACTCCACAAACATAGTACGGACCCACAGGGGTTTGAAATACAACCAATCAATCCGTACAATAAACACAGACACTCCCACACAAAATACAGCGACCAATCAACATACAGCCAGATATATCACAATCCCACATGGCTGGTCCATTGTGGGTGCTGATTAGGTCACAGCAATGTCCATTGTGGATGCTGATTAGGTCACAGGTAATGTCCATTGTGAATGGTGATTAGGTCACAGCAATGTCCATTGTGAATGATGATTAGGTCACGCCACAGGTAATGTCCATTGTGACTGTTGATTAGGTCACAGCAATGTCCATTGTGAATGCCAACTGTCATTGGGGCCATAGTCGCAGGGTAAGAGGCTAGCAAGCATGCCTCTCCAAGAAACTGGGGCAGACTCTGGTACAGGGTCCAGTCCGCTACATTTCTCCCCTTTACCAAAGAGACTAACAGGGTATCTGACCTCCTGCCGGTCAGTGCCCTGGTTAGTCCAGCAACCCACCCACGAAGCACAAACAGCAGTACAGCCCACCCACAATAAATGGTTACTACACCTGGATAAAGTAGCAACTTGTCCATGTCCAGGTGCCTCACTACGGCTAAAGCGGGGACTGGTAGACTGCCTAGGTGGGTTGCTGAGTGGGCAGAGACCGGCGGTACTCTGCCCTGGGGCCAGCGCTACCACGGAAGTAGCCTGGTGGGAGCCTGGTTGTGGGGGAGGAGACCGACTGTCTCCCTCTGGATAAACCGCTCTGTGGCTGGCGGACAGGACCGACCATCCTTGCCCCTTGTGCTGCAAGTGCAGAGACCACGGTCCCATCTGCACCGTTGGGGGCGTAACATCTCCCTTGGTGGGTTAGGTTGCCGCTGGAGAGAGGGTGTAACAAGCCCTCTCTCTGAACTGTAGACTGCCGCTGGGGAGAGCGGGTAGCAGGCTCCTCTCCCTGACCCTCTCTCTGCTGGTGGAGGGGGGACCAACTGTCTCCCTTTCAATATTTTGTCCTGCTGCTGGGGTACACACTGCAGCTGGGGAGGAAGGATGACACCTTTAGCTCCCTGGGGTACACACTGTCGCTGGGGAGGAAGGGAAACACCTTCAGCTCCCGGGGTAGACACTGCCGCTGGGGAGGAAGGATGACACCTTCAGCTCCCGGGGTAGACACTGCCGCTGGGGAGGAAGGACGGCACCTTCAGCTCCCTGGGGTACACACAGCCGCTGGGGAGGGAGGACGGCACCTTCAGCTCCCTGGGATACACTCCTGCCGCTGGGGAGGAAGGACGACACCTTCAGCTCCCTGGGGTACACACTGCCGCTGGGGAGGAAGGACAGCACCTTCAGCTCCCTGGGGTACACACTGCCGCTGGGGAGGAAGGACGACACCTTCAGCTCCCTGGGGTACACACTGCCGCTGTGGAGGAAGGACGGCACCTTCAGCTCCCGGGGTACACACGGCCGCTGGGGAGGGAGGACGGCACCTTCAGCTCCCTGGGGTACACACTGCCGCTGGGGAGGAAGGATGACACCTTCAGCTCCCTGGGGTACACACGGCCGCTGGGGAGGAAGGATGACACCTTCAGCTCCCTGGGGTACACACTGCCGCTGGGGAGGAAGGACGGCACCTTCAGCTCCCTGGGGCACACACTGCCGCTGGGGAGGAAGGACGACACCTTCAGCTCCCTGGGGTACACACTGCCGCTGTGGAGGAAGGACGGCACCTTCAGCTCCCGGGGGTACACACTGCCGCTGGGGAGGAAGGACGGCACCTTCAGCTCCCTGGGATACACACAGCCGCTGGGGAGGAAGGACGGCACCTTCAGCTCTCCGGAGCGCACTCAGCCGCTGGGGAGGGCGGACGATACCATCTGCCATGAACTGCAGGTACTCTGCTGTTATCCTCCTCACGAACTGCACAGATTTCTCCGGGGTTGGGTCCGAAGAAAATCAGCCGTGATCTCAGCTCTCTGTCAAATTCCTCCTGCGTGTAGCTGGGTGCCATGCTTGTTCTCCTGAAGTTCTTTCTTTTGTAGATAGGGGTGCTGTACGGGTACTAACGTTGCCCTCACTTTGTAATCCAAGGAATGGTGTTGCCCTGTAGATGTCCTTCTGGGCTGTGGAAATGATCCCACTGCTGCCACCAAATGTAACGGACCGTTAGGCACACAACTCCGTTTAGGCGATATTCCCTTTTCCGGATAGACCAGCAGCTACTGCAATCACCAACTTCCCGAACTGCAAACCACACGAATTCACCAACTTCCGAACAAGAGACACACGAACCCTGGAAGCAGCCGAACAGGAAAAGCAATATGAACAGCTTACACTCCTGGCAATCAGCATACAGTCCAATCCCCCCCAATAACGAGACGACACTTCGTTTTGAGGGTCAAGCAGGAACTCTCTCCTGGGGCATACAGCCTCTTTTATTTACACTCCACAAACATAGTACGGACCCACAGGGGTTTGAAATACAACCAATCAATCCGGCATAATAAACACAGACACTCCCACTACAAAATACAGCGACCAATCAACATACAGCCAGATATATCACAATCCCACATGGCTGGTCCATTGTGGGTGCTGATTAGGTCACAGCAATGTCCATTGTGAATATTGATTAGGTCACAGGCGATGTCCATTGTGAATGGTGATTAGCTCACAGGTAATGTCCATTGTGAATGGTGATTAGGTCACAGCAATGTCCATTGTGAATGATGATTAGGTCACAGCAATGTCCATTGTGAATTCCAACTGTCATTGGGGCCATAGTCGCAGGGTAAGAGGCTAGCAAGCATGCCTCTCCAAGAAACTGGGGCAGACTCTGGTACAGGGTCCAGTCCGCTACAGGCCCCTAAGCCAGTGTACAACTAATCACACCGTCTATAGGACCCTAAGCCAGTATACAACTAATCGCACCGTCTATAGGCCCCTAAGTCAGTATACAACTAATCGCTCCGTCTATAGACCCCTAAGTCAGTATAAAACTACTCGCTCCGTCTATAGGCCCCTAAGTCAGTATACAACTAATCGCTCCATCTATAGACCCCTAAGTCAGTATACAACTAATCGCTCCGTCTATAGACCCCTAAGCCAGTAGGCAACAAATCGCTCCGTCTATAGGCCCCTAAGCCAGTAGGCAACTAATCGCTCCGTCTATAGGCCCCTAAGCCAGTATACAACGAATTGCTCTGTCTATAGGGCCCTAAGCCAGTATACAACCAATCGCTCTGTCTATGGGCCCCTAAGCCAGTGTACAACTAATCACACCGTCTATAGGACCCTAAGCCAGTATACAACTAATCGCTCCGTCTATAGACCCCTAAGTCAGTATACAACTAATCGCTCCGTCTATAGGCCCCTAAGCCAGTATACAACTAATCGCTCCGTCTATAGACCCCTAAGCCAGTATACAACTATTCGCTCCGTCTATAGGCCCCTAAGCCAGTATACAACTAATCGCACCGTCTATAGACCCCTAAGCCAGTATACAACTAATCGCTCCGTCTATAGACCCCTAAGCCAGTATACAACTAATCGCTCCGTCTATAGACCCCTAAGTCAGTATACAACTAATCGCTCCGTCTATAGGCCCCTAAGTCAGTATACAACAAATCGCTCCGTCTATAGGCCCCTAAGCCAGTATACAACAAATCACACCGTCTATAGGCCCCTAAGCCAGTATACAACTAATCGTCCTATAGACCCTAGCCAGTATAGCAACCGCCTCATAGGCCTAAGCCAGTATACAACAATCGCCCGTCTATAGGCCCCTGCCAGTATACAACTAATCGCTCCATCTATAGGCCCCTAAGCCAGTATACAACAAATCGCTCCGTCTATAGGCCCCTAAGCCAGTAGGCAACTAATCGCTCCGTCTATAGACCCCTAAGCCAGTATACAACTAATCGCTCCGTCTATAGACCCCCTAAGTCAGTATACAACTAATCGCTCCGTCTATAGACCCCTAAGCCAGTATACAACTAATCGCTCCGTCTATAGACCCCTAAGCCAGTATACAACTAATCGCTCCGTCTATAGACCCCTAAGCCAGTATACAACTAATCGCTCCGTCTATAGACCCCTAAGCCAGTATACAACTAATCGCTCCGTCTATAGACCCCTAAGCCAGTATACAACTAATCGCTCCGTCTATAGACCCCTAAGTCAGTATACAACTAATCGCACCGTCTATAGGAAAAAAACTGAGAAAGAGAAATAGGTAGAATTGCACATCCACAAGCTGAGCTTCTGATTTGTAACTGCTTCTCAGCAAATTAATATCGCCTCTCGGCGCAATATTTACTGTACTGCCCCCTATACTATGAAAGAGGCATTAGTGTACATTTTGATCAAAAGGCATAAGCCCACTCACCGCACCAAGGTTGCCTCTCAGAGTGGGTCCTACTCTAAATTTGGCGCAGCACCGCCCGGCGACTGCCGCCGCCGCAGCACCGCACCAGCAGGCGGCGGGATCCATCCGCCAAACAGCACCCCTGCTGTCCGGCAATGCCACCGGATCCTGCCAACCCCCGAGCGCCGCGCCACAGCAAACAATGGCCGCCACGCAGTACTGCACCATGTGAACAGTTGCTGAAGCTCAACTATCACATGCTCTCAGGAGCTTAGTCTGAGAGCTGGTAGACCCCTTTCACTCATATACACTTGCTCAGGCTAATTAAAAACACCTGCACCGGATGGGAGGAGTGCTGATCCTGGACAGACCTAGGTATACATATTATAAAAAACGGAGAGAGAATCGCTCCATCTATCGGCCCAGCGCGTCCCTGTCCCCTGCCCCAGTCACTGTCACCTGCCCCAGTCCCTGTCCCCCGCCCCCAGTCCCTGTCCCCTCCCACCAGTCCCTGTCCCCTCCCACCAGTCCCTGTCCCCTGCCACCAGTCCCTGTCACCTGCCCCAGTCCCTGTCACCTGCCCCAGTCCCTGTCCCCTCCCACCAGTCCCTGTCCCCTGCCACCAGTCCCTGTCCCCTGCCACCAGTCCCTGTCCCCTGCCACCAGTCCCTATCCCCTGCCACCAGTCCCAGTCCCCTGCCACCAGTCCCTATCCCCTGCCCCAGTCCCTGTCCCCTGCCACCAGTCCCTGTCACCTGCCCTACAACACCCTTCAGTCTGGACATACTCACCTACCATGATAGAGAGCGATCTCCAAATCAGAGCTAAATAGCAACTGCCGTTTTAGGTCAGGATGTTGATGACCCGGACTGTGGAGCGCCCCTTTAAGGGAAGATAGCATTAAGCAGTTTAGGTAGATTATAAAAAGGTGCCTGCGTACTGCTCTATAACATGTACGAGCAGTGAGACCCCTAGAGGACGTACACGGTAATGTAACATGTACCAGCAGTGAGACCCCTAGAGGACGTACACGGTAATGTAACATGTACAAGCAGTGAGACCCCTAGAGGACATACACGGTAATGTAACATGTACGAGCAGTGAGACCCCTAGAGGACGTACACGGTAATGTAACATGTACGAGCAGTGAGACCCCTAGAGGACGTACACGGTAATGTAACATGTACAAGCAGTGAGACCCCTAGAGGATGTACACGGTAATGTAACATGTACAAGCAGTGAGACCCCTAGAGGACGTACACGGTAATGTAACATGTACGAGCAGTGAGACCCCTAGAGGACGTACACGGTAATGTAACATGTACGAGCAGTGAGACCCCTAGAGGACGTACACGGTAATGTAACATGTACCAGCAGTGAGACCCCTAGAGGACGTACACGGTAATGTAACATGTACAAGCAGTGAGACCCCTAGAGGACGTACACGGTAATGTAACATGTACCAGCAGTGAGACCCTAGAGGACTTACACGGTAATGTAACATGTACAAGCAGTGAGACCCCTAGAGGACGTACACGGTAATGTAACATGTACCAGCAGTGAGACCCCTAGAGGACGTACACGGTAATGTAACATGTACAAGCAGTGAGACCCCTAGAGGACGTACACGGTAATGTAACATGTACGAGCAGTGAGACCCCTAGAGGACGTACACGGTAATGTAACATGTACAAGCAGTGAGACCCCTAGAGGACGTACACGGTAATGTAACATGTACCAGCAGTGAGACCCCTAGAGGACGACACGGTAATGTAACATGTACGAGCAGTGAGACCCTAGAGGACGTACACGGTAATGTAACATGTACGAGCAGTGAGACCCCTAGAGGACGTACACGGTAATGTAACATGTACAAGCAGTGAGACCCCTAGAGGATGTACACGGTAATGTAACATGTACAAGCAGTGAGACCCCTAGAGGACGTACACGGTAATGTAACATGTACGAGCAGTGAGACCCCTAGAGGACGTACACGGTAATGTAACATGTACAAGCAGTGAGACCCCTAGAGGACGTACACGGTAATGTAACATGTACAAGCAGTGAGACCCCTAGAGGACGTACACGGTAATGTAACATGTACGAGCAGTGAGACCCTAGAGGACGTACACGGTAATATAACATGTACAAGCAGTGAGACCCCTAGAGGACGTACACGGTAATATAACATGTACAAGCAGTGAGACCCCTAGAGGACGTACACGGTAATGTAACATGTACAAGCAGTGAGACCCCTTGAGGACGTACACGGTAATGTAACATGCACCAGCACTGAGACTCCTAGAGGACGTACACGGTAATGTAACATGTACGAGCAGTGAGACCCCTAGAGGACGTACACGGTAATATAACATGTACAAGCAGTGAGACCCCTAGAGGACGTACACGGTAATGTAACATATAACATGTACAAGCAGTGAGACCCCTAGAGGACGTACACGGTAATATAACATGTACAAGCAGTGAGACCTCTAGAGGACGTACACGGTAATGTAACATGTACGAGCAGTGAGACCCCTAGAGGACGTACACGGTAATGTAACATGTACAAGCAGTGAGACCCCTAGAGGACGTACACGGTAATGTAACATGTACAAGCAGTGAGACCCCTAGAGGACGTACACGGTAATGTAACATGTACAAGCAGTGAGACCCCTAGAGGACGTACACGGTAATGTAACATGTACAAGCAGTGAGACCCCTAGAGGAGGTACACGGTAATGTAACATGTACAAGCAGTGAGACCCCTAGAGGACGTACACGGTAATGTAACCTGTACGAGCAGTGAGACCCCTAGAGGAGGTACACGGTAATGTAACCTGTACGAGCAGTGAGACCCCTAGAGGACGACACGGTAATGTAACATGTACGAGCAGTGAGACCCCTAGAGGACGTACACGGTAATGTAACATGTACGAGCAGTTAGGACCCCTAGAGGACGACACGGTAATGTAACATGTACGAGCAGTGAGACCCCTAGAGGACGTACACGGTAATGTAACATGTACAAGCAGTGAGACCCCTAGAGGACGTACACGGTAATGTAACATGTACTGAGCAGTGAGACCCCTAGAGGACGTACACGGTAATGTAACATGTACGAGCAGTGAGACCCCTAGAGGACGTACACGGTAATGTAACATGTAGGAGCAGTGAGACCCTAGAGGACGTACACGGTAATGTAACATGTACGAGCAGTGAGACCCCTAGAGGACGTACACGGTAATGTAACATGTACAAGCAGTGAGACCCCTAGAGGACGTACACGGTAATGTAACATGTACGAGCAGTGAGACTCCTAGAGGACGTACACGGTAATGTAACATGTACGAGCAGTGAGACCCCTAGAGGACGTACACGGTAATGTAACATGTACAAGCAGTGAGACTCCTAGAGGACGTACACGGTAATGTAACATGTACGAGCAGTGAGACCCCTAGAGGACGTACACAGTAATGTAACATGTACGA
Source organism: Bufotes viridis (assembly GCA_033119425.1). Lineage (NCBI taxonomy): Eukaryota > Metazoa > Chordata > Amphibia > Anura > Bufonidae > Bufotes > Bufotes viridis. The sequence continues at coordinate 6,279,543 of CM065591.1, read as the reverse complement.
GCAGTGAGACCCCTAGAGGAGGTACACGGTAATGTAACCTGTACGAGCAGTGAGACCCCTAGAGGAGGTACACGGTAATGTAACCTGTACGAGCAGTGAGACCCTAGAGGACGACACGGTAATGTAACATGTACAAGCAGTGAGACCCCTAGAGGATGTACACGGTAATGTAACATGTACAAGCAGTGAGACCCCTAGAGGACATACACGGTAATGTAACATGTACCAGCAGTGAGACCCCTAGAGGACGTACACGGTAATGTAACATGTACAAGCAGTGAGACCCTAGAGGACGTACACGGTAATGTAACATGTACCAGCAGTGAGACCCCTAGAGGACGTACACGGTAATGTAACATGTACAAGCAGTGAGACCCCTAGAGGACGTACACGGTAATGTAACATGTACAAGCAGTGAGACCCCTAGAGGACGTATCACGGTAATGTAACATGTACGAGCAGTGAGACCCCTAGAGGACGTACACGGTAATGTAACATGTACAAGCAGTGAGACCCCTAGAGGACGTACACGGTAATGTAACATGTACGAGCAGTGAGACCCCTAGAGGACGTACACGGTAATGTAACATGTACGAGCAGTGAGACCCCTAGAGGACGTACACGGTAATGTAACATGTACGAGCAGTGAGACCCCTAGAGGACGTACACGGTAATGTAACATGTACGAGCAGTGAGACCCCTAGAGGACGTACACGGTAATGTAACATGTACGAGCAGTGAGACCCCTAGAGGAGGTACACGGTAATGTAACCTGTACGAGCAGTGAGACCCCTAGAGGAGGTACACGGTAATGTAACCTGTACGAGCAGTGAGACCCCTAGAGGACGTACACGGTAATGTAACATGTACAAGCAGTGAGACCCCTAGAGGATGTACACGGTAATGTAACATGTACAAGCAGTGAGACCCCTAGAGGACGTACACGGTAATGTAACATGTACAAGCAGTGAGACCCCTAGAGGACGTACACGGTAATGTAACATGTACCAGCAGTGAGACCCCTAGAGGACGTACACGGTAATGTAACATGTACCAGCAGTGAGACCCCTAGAGGACGTACACGGTAATGTAACATGTACAAGCAGTGAGACCCCTAGAGGACGTACACGGTAATGTAACATGTACAGGCAGTGAGACCCCTAGAGGACGTACACGGTAATGTTACATGTACAAGCAGTGAGACCCCTAGAGGACGTACACGGTAATGTAACATGTACAAGCAGTGAGACCCCTAGAGGACGTACACGGTAATGTAACATGTACAAGCAGTGAGACCCCTAGAGGACGTACACGGTAATGTAACATGTACAAGCAGTGAGACCCCTAGAGGACGTACACGGTAATGTAACATGTACCAGCAGTTAGACTCCCTAGAGGACGACACGGTAATGTAACATGTACGAGCAGTGAGACCCCTAGAGGATGTACACGGTAATGTAACATGTACCAGCAGTGAGACCCCTAGAGGACGTACACGGTAATGTAACCTGTACGAGCAGTGAGACCCCTAGAGGACGTACACGGTAATGTAACATGTACGAGCAGTGAGACCCCTAGAGGACGTATCTCAGGCTGATGCTGGTATGTTGAGGCCTACTTTTGGGGTCCGCAATATGGGCACGGGGCCCTTACATTCAGCTGAATGAGTCCTAACTGATCGAAATGACTGACCAATTAACTGAAGTGTAAACTCGGCCTTATCGTGCTCTCTCCGGTGAAGCTGAGCGAGTGTCATAATCTCAGCCCCACGAGGGCAATCCTTTCTCTCCAGCTCTTCAGGTCTTTCCCGCAGAGTGAACCCCTGTCACCTAAACGTGAACACCTGTCACGCCCGATCTGAGCTGTGCAGTGTGAACGGCCACTTACAGGAGGATGATAAAGTATACACGCCCCACAACTCCCTCACACCGCCCCCTATACTTCTGGTGTCACCTGTCGGCTTCACTCACCTGGATCTATATTCTCCAGCAATCAATCTCCTCCCGGAGACCCCATGGCTCCACACCTACCCCGGACCAACAGGGGTCAGTAATTTAACCCTTTCCTGAAAGGCTGAGGGTGGAAGTGGTCTGATGCCAGTGAGCAGTGCAGCATCTGCAGAAGACCCTAATATCCAGACCCCCAATCTGATATTGATGGCCTACCCTAGGAAACCTTGGAGTCCAGGCCACACAGGCAGTTCAAGATTAGAAAGACATGGCTGCTTTCTTCCAAAACTGCCCCACACCCGTCTATTTGTGGCGTCTGGTAATGAAGTAGATGTATACTGTAATACACCCCACCACCTGTGGACAGGTGTGGCGCTGTTTTTTGTAATATCCCAAAGTGGTATTGTGCTTGAAAGTGTTTTGTCATGTAATATGCCTGGTTCACCAGCAGGTGGCGGTGTGTATCTGCCAGAGTGAGAGATCTTTAGATAGAATGGAACTCACCATTCCATTCTTCCCCGCTTTGGGCAGACGTAGGCCGGTCCTGCTTCCTACCAGAAGGAAGGGTGGCAGTTCTAGTTTGTCCCAATTTAGACTCGATAGTGGAGCTGAGAAGACATGAAAGAAGTAGCAGGAGGAGTCTCTCCAAAGGGAAGTAGCTCATAGAGCACCCTGACTCCTTGCTAATTTACTTACTTTTGACTGAGTGTCAGGAGGGGACAACAGCCAAACCCACCCCAATCCAGGGATACCAGAACCGACCCAAAGTCCAGTAACCAGACCCAAGCCAACCCAAGCATTTTTCTAAGGCCCCATGCACATGAGTGTAGGCGGTCTGTGCCCATATTGTGGCTCACAAACAGCAGGTTCGCTATATGCGAGCACCAACCGTGTACGCACCTGTTCAGAGATGTGGACCCAAGATACAGCGCAGAGAGGAGGCCTCGCACCAGCAAAAAGTAGTGCATGCACTACTTTTTGCGGTATGCATCCCAGACCCCTTACAAGTGAATGGGTCCGAGTCCACTGACAGCAGGCACATGGTGGATGCCCATGCAATTTGCTTTCCACAGCGCGGGCGGCACCCGGTCACGTTCATGAGGCCTTATACTGACAGCCTCGCAGGGTAGAGTGGAGTCAAGGAGGTGTGGTAGGTAGGGCATGGTAGGGCCCCTGCACCATGGATGTTTTCAGGGCCCTAAAAGGATCTGTGCCGCAGCGGAGAGGAGTGTAGGGCGCTTTCACACATTGCAGAAAATTCCTCAATTGAAAATCAGTTCCATTCAGTTGGACGGGTGACAAGCTCGTGGATTTCTGCAATCCCCATTTAGGTGAATGGAACGGATTTCAGTCACAGAAAATTCTGCAATAAAATCTGCAACATGTGAAGGTGGCCTAAGTGTGTAAGAAAGCGGTGACATCACTGGGGTCACGGCTGTGACTGGGCCCCTAAGCCAGGGGCGCACCACTGATGATGTACACGGGAGAGATGTCTCCCTGCCCCGCTGTTGCCTCTGGTAGGCTCCAGGCCCACTCAGAGTCTGGCACAGGCGGCGCGATGACATAATCATCATCATCACGCCACCTGAGCAGCGCAGGGTACGGCTCGGAAACAGGCTGGAAGAGGCCTGCACCGCATCGCTGGCAGCGGAGGTACGAATCTGCATTTATTAGTTTTTTATTTTACACCATGATGTGGGGGCATCTACTAGGGCACTACGGGGACTCTGGGGGTGGGAGGAGCACTATAGGGCCATCTACTAGGAGCACTATGGGGACATTGGGGGTAGGGGAGCACTTTCGGGGCACTATGGGGATGTCAGTCGGGGATGCACTATGGGGAATCTACTGGGGCACTGAATAATTTTTTTGTACCAGGGTACATTGTAAAGGGGTATTTGCACTGGTGCACATTATAAGGAGAAGTATTACTACTGCGGAACTATGATTACTAGTATGGGCACAATGGGGGCATTATTACTATTGGGGGCATTTTAGCACTTAGTGCACTCTGATAATTATTACTACTGGTGGAAGGTTGTGGGGGCACACTGGCACAGCATCAGCTTACACACTATTTACTGGGTGCAGGCTTTTAGGGAACTTAGTACAAATATTCTGCCTGGTTCTTTTCAGGGGGACCAAGTTCTTGCACTAGGGCCGCTGAGCCTTTAGCTACTCACCTGGGTGATGTGTGTAGCGCCACAGAGGTGCATTACCACTATTTACACCTCTCCACTATCTCCCATGGTTGATTTAACGTCATCATGTGTATTTATTCCAGGTTCAAACACTGTGCATTCCCTATTTTGCAACTGTTGTGTGTAAATGTAATGTACCTGGTTCCCCAGCAGATGGCAGCATTTATGGCAGAGCTACCTTGCCTTGAATGGAACCTTCTTTCCATTCTTGCCCTCTCTAGAGAGGGAGGAGGCTAGTTGGTTAGAGGTCAGTCTAGCTTACCCCCTCTAAGGGGTAGGAAGCAGGCCTTAGTCCCTCCTGGACGAGCCCTGCAGAAGTCAGTTTAGCTTACCCCCTGCTAGGGAAAGCCTGTGTTCCAGCCAGCAGAGCCCTGTCTGCATTGCTGGACCAGGAGGCTAAAGCTGAAAGCCTCCAAAGCCAGGAAGAGAGATCCCTGGATAAAGACAAAGACAGAGCCAGACTACAGAAAGCTAAGTACACCAGAAAGGAGACGTTTCCTAGTTAATCCAGTTAGCACGGCAGAGCTAGAGAGCAACAGATGTAGCAGTGCTGGGTGTGTTTGCCTGCCACAATTAATGCCAAAGCCTGCTGGTAACCAAGACAAAGTTGGAAGATTGTTTCCTGATGAAAGTTTTTTGTTATCAACTATACACACGGTCTGGACTCAATTTATTTCATCATCCTTCTCATCAACTATCCCTTGCTCTGCTTCGGACGACAAGGTCTGGGGTTCTGGGGTATCCGGGTGGGAGCACCGTGACACGTGCACAGCCACATCTAAAGGGACATTATAGGCTACCCTTACACCACTGTGGCATTCCTACACCTGGGTACCACCAACACCATCTACTTAAAGAGGACCTTTTACCGGTCCAACGTTTGTTAGTGAAAGGTATGTACATGCAGAGCAGCACCCAGGGATGTCCCTGCACTTACTATTATCCCTGGGTGCCGCTCCGTTCGCCCGCTGTAGCCCCGGTACCGGCGCTCGTGCTTCTGATAATTTTGACTTGGGCGGAGACATCCTCTTTTGCCCTGGGCCCCTTCTTCTCCCAGGCTGGAGCGCTGGCCAATCGCAGCGCTCAGCTTATATCTTGGGCGGTTTCAGGATATGAGCTGAGCGCTGCGCTCCAGCCTGTGAGAAGGAGACGCCCAGGGCAAAAGAGGATGTCTCCGCCCAAGTCAAAATTATCAGAAGCACGAGCGCCGGTACTGGGGGCTACAGCGGGCGAACGGAGCGGCACCCAGGGATACAAGTAAGTGCAGGGACATCCCTGAGTGCCGCTCTGCATGTACATACCTTTCACTAACAAACGTTGGACTGATGAAAGGTCCTCTTTAAGGGGACTCTGTCCCTTGTTGCGTCAATGCACCTGGCGTCACGACAATATTCACCATTTATTTCACTAAAAAGGGACCCCGGCCGTTGTCCGGTTCGTCGCACATGCATGTCTCCCAACCATCCTGGATCCAGCGAACAGTCATGAATTTCAGCCTCCATGTGACAGTCCTGCGAAGGCTGCAGCATGTCCCAGCTTCAACTGTATCTGCATCCTCAGCACATAAGATACAGCACAATACAGCAGTGAAGCAACCATCAGCACCCTGCTCCACCATTACAGGACAGCATCACAGCATAGTCTGTGTGAGAAAGAGGACAGCATGGGGGAGCAGTCTGTGTAAAATAGAGGGTGGCATGGGGGAGCAGTGTATGTGAGAAAGAGGACAGCATGGGGGAGCAGAGTATGTGAGAAAGAAGACAGCATGGGGGAGCAGTGTATGTGAGAAAGAAGACAGCATGGGGGAGCAGTCTGTGTGAGAAAGAGGACAGCATGGGGGAGCAGTCTGTGTGAGAAAGAGGACAGCATGGGGGAGCAGTGTATGTGAGAAAGAGGACAGCATGGGGGAGCAGTCTGTGTGAGAAAGAGGACAGCATGGGGGAGCAGTGTATGTAAGAAAGAGGACAGCATGGGGGAGCAGTCTGTGGCAGAAAGAGGGTAACATAGGGAGCAGTGAATGTGAGAAAGAGGACAGCATGGGGGAGCAGTCTATGTGAGAAAGAGGACAGCAGTCTATGTGAGAAAGAGGACAGCATGGGGAGCAGTCTGTGTGAGAAAGAGGACAGCATGGGGAGCAGTGTATGTGAGAAAGAGGACAGCATGGGGGAGCAGTCTGTGTAAAATAGAGGGTGGCATGGGGAGCAGTGTATGTGAGAAAGAGGACAGCATGGGGGAGCAGTCTGTGTAAAATAGAGGGTGGCATGGGGGAGCAGTCTGTGTGAGAAAGAGGACAGCATGGGGGAGCAGTGTATGTGAGAAAGAGGACAGCATGGGGAGCAGTCTGTGGCAGAAAGAGGACAGCATGGGGGAGCAGTCTGTGGCAGAAAGAGGACAGCATGGGGAAGCAGTCTGTGGCAGAAAGAGGGTGGTATTAGGGAGTGTACTGTGTATATATATACTACAGAGGACAGTATACTATATATATACTACAGAGGACAGTGTACTGTATATATACTACAGAGGACAGTATACTGTATATATATATATATATATACTACAGAGGACAGTATACTATATATATACTACAGAGGACAGTAAACTGTATATATACTACAGAGGACAGTATACTGTATATACATACTACAGAGGACAGTAAACTGTATATATACTACAGAGGACAGTATACTGTATATATACTACAGAGGACAGTATACTGTATATATACTACAGAGGACAGTATACTGTATATATATTACAGAGGACAGTATACTGTATATACTACAGAGGACAGTATACTGGATATATACACTACAGAGGACAGTAAACTGTATATATACTACAGAGGACAGTATACTGTATATATACTACAGAGGACAGTATACTGTGTATATACTACAGAGGACAGTATACTGTATATATACTACAGAGGACAGTATACTGTATATACACTACAGAGGACAATATACTGTATATATACTACAAAGGATAGTATACTGTATATATACTACAGAGGACAGTATACTGTATATATACTACAAAGGACAGTATACTGTATATATACTACAGAGGACAGTATACTGTATATATACTACAGAGGACAGTATACTGTATATATATATACTACAGAGGACAGTATACTGTATATATACTACAGAGGACAGTATACTGTATATATACTACAAAGGACAGTATACTGTATATATACTACAGAGGACAGTATACTGTATATATACTACAGAGGACAGTATACTATATATATACTACAGAGGACAGTAAACTGTATATATACTACAGAGGACAGTATACTGTATATACATACTACAGAGGACAGTAAACTGTATATATACTACAGAGGACAGTATACTATATATATACTACAGAGGACAGTATACTGTATATATACTACAGAGGACAGTATACTGTATATATATTACAGAGGACAGTATACTGTATATACTACAGAGGACAGTATACTGGATATATACACTACAGAGGACAGTAAACTGTATATATACTACAGAGGACAGTATACTGTATATATACTACAGAGGACAGTATACTGTGTATATACTACAGAGGACAGTATACTGTATATATACTACAGAGGACAGTATACTGTATATACACTACAGAGGACAATATACTGTATATATACTACAAAGGATAGTATACTGTATATATACTACAGAGGACAGTATACTGTATATATACTACAAAGGACAGTATACTGTATATATACTACAGAGGACAGTATACTGTATATATACTACAGAGGACAGTATACTGTATATATATATATACTACAGAGGACAGTATACTGTATATATACTACAGAGGACAGTATACTGTATATATACTACAAAGGACAGTATACTGTATATATACTACAGAGGACAGTATACTGTATATATACACTACAGAGGACAGTATACTGTATATATACTACAAAGGACAGTATACTGTATATATACTACAGAGGACAGTATACTGTATATATACTACAAAGGACAGTGTACTGTATATATACTACAGAGGACAGTATACTGTATATATACACTACAGAGGACAGTGTACTGTATAGATATACTACAGAGGACAGTATACTGTATAAATATATACTACAGAGGACAGTATACTGTATAGATATACTACAGAGGACAGTATACTGTATATATACACTACAGAGGACAGTGTACTGTATAGATATACTACAGAGGACAGTATACTGTATATATATTACAGAGGACAGTGTACTGTATATATACACTACAGAGGACAGTATACTGTATATACTACAGAGGACAGTATACTGTATATATACACTACAGAGGACAGTGTACTGTATAGATATACTACAGAGGACAGTATACTGTATATATACTACAAAGGACAGTATACTGTATATATACTACAGAGGACAGTATACTGTATATATACTACAAAGGACAGCATACTGTATATATACTACAGAGGACAGTATACTGTATATATACACTACAGAGGACAGTGTACTGTATAGATATACTACAGAGGACAGTATACTGTATATATATTACAGAGGACAGTGTACTGTATATATACACTACAGAGGACAGTATACTGTATATACTACAGAGGACAGTATACTGTATATATACACTACAGAGGACAGTGTACTGTATAGATATACTACAGAGGACAGTATACTGTATATATACTACAAAGGACAGTATACTGTATATATACTACAGAGGACAGTATACTGTATAGATATACTAAAGAGGACAGTATACTGTATATACTACAGAGGACAGTGTACTGTATATATATACTAAAGAGGACAGTATACTGTATATACTACAGATGACAGTATACTGTATATATACACTACAAAGGACAGTATACTGTATATATACTACAGAGGACAGTATACTGTATATATACTACAGAGGACAGTATACTGTATATATATATACTACAGAGGACAGTATACTGTATATATACTACAGAGGACAGTATACTGTATATATACTACAGAGGACAGTATACTGTATATATATACTACAGAGGACAGTATACTGTATATATACTACAGAGGACAGTATACTGTATATATACTACAGAGGACAGTATACTGTGTATATACTACAGAGGACAGTATACTGTATATATACACTACAGAGGACAGTATACTGTATATATACTACAGAGGACAGTATACTGTATATATACTACAGAGGACAGTATACTGTGTATATACTACAGAGGACAGTATACTGTATATATACTACAGAGGACAGTATACTGTATATACACTACAGAGGACAATATACTGTATATATACTACAAAGGATAGTATACTGTATATATACTACAGAGGACAGTATACTGTATATATACTACAAAGGACAGTATACTGTATATATACTACAGAGGACAGTATACTGTATATATACACTACAGAGGACAGTATACTGTATATATACTACAGAGGACAGTATACTGTATATATACTACAGAGGACAGTATACTGTATATATACTACAGAGGACAGTATACTGTATATATACTACAAAGGACAGTATACTGTATATATACTACAGAGGACAGTATACTGTATATATACTACAGAGGACAGTATACTGTATATATTCTACAGAGGACAGTATACTGTGTATATACTACAGAGGACAGTATACTGTATATATACTACAGAGGACAGTATACTGTATATATATACTACAGAGGACAGTATACTGTATATATACTACAGAGGACAGTATACTGTATATATTCTACAGAGGACAGTATACTGTATAAATATATACTACAGAGGACAGTATACTGTATAGATATACTACAGAGGACAGTATACTGTATATATACTACAGAGGACAGTATACTGTATATATACACTACAGAGGACAGTGTACTGTATAGATATACTACAGAGGACAGTATACTGTATATATATTACAGAGGACAGTGTACTGTATATATACACTACAGAGGACAGTATACTGTATATACTACAGAGGACAGTATACTGTATATATACACTACAGAGGACAGTGTACTGTATAGATATACTACAGAGGACAGTATACTGTATATATACTACAAAGGACAGTATACTATATATATACTACAGAGGATAGTATACTGTATAGATATACTAAAGAGGACAGTATACTGTATATACTACAGAGGACAGTGTACTGTATATATATACTAAAGAGGACAGTATACTGTATATACTACAGAGGACAGTATACTGTATATATACTACAGAGGACAGTGTACTGTATAGATATACTACAGAGGACAGTATACTGTATATATACTACAAAGGACAGTATACTGTATATATACTACAGAGGACAGTATACTGTATAGATATACTAAAGAGGACAGTATACTGTATATACTACAGAGGACTGTATACTGTATATATACTACAGAGGACAGTGTACTGTATAGATATACTAAAGAGGACAGTATACTGTATATACTACAGAGGACAGTGTACTGTATATATATACTAAAGAGGACAGTATACTGTATATACTACAGAGGACAGTATACTGTATATATACTACAGAGGACAGTGTACTGTATAGATATACTACAGAGGACAGTATACTGTATATATACTACAGAGGACAGTGTACTATATATATACTACAGAGGACAGTATACTGTATACTGGAATTTTAGTGAACAGCAATCTAATGTTTAGCTCCTCATTTAGAGCCTACTCAAGAACCAGTCAGCGGTGGTGCAAACAGATAATATCTCCGCCATGTGCTACATCAACAATCGGAACAGGACACGCTCTGCCCCCGAGCGGTCAATACAGTCAAATACAGCAGAATGTCATCCAGTAGACGGCCATCCGCATTCAAGGTGTTCTGAATGTTCAGGAGATCTGTTAAGCAGGTCATAGTGGAAGTCTCAGCGAGTCAGCGCCTGTACGTTACATGTAGATGTAATGGCAACAACCTCCAATGCCAAGCTCATAAGGTTCTGCTCCTGAATCCACTGGATCACCCAGATGAGAATCTTAGCCACAGCCACAGTGCCCATCTGGCCAGGAGGGCATGAGGAAATTATTGGAGACACAGTCCAGGCCGATCTTCCTGCTCAAGCAGGCCTACAACATCAAGCTGGAGATGTTTGATCTTACAGCCTGGAATCTGACGGATCACGACTGAAGAAGGGCTTGTGAGATGTGGTGGTGGAAACATTGCTGGCAGCATGCCGGCTGATAATAAAGTGTAGGGTAGAATTTGGGAAAATTTTCATGGTCTGGTGAAATAAGAAACAGTTGCAGAATCCTGATCTTTTCCAGTTTGGGTTTTAAACTCTAAGAGCGCATTTCATGGCTGTCAATGCCGCATAGATGGAGCTTTGTCCCAGGCATTTTAGAGATTTTTTAAAGCTTTATTCAATTTGAATCCATCAGTTAAGGCTCCTATTCCAGCCTGGGATCGGGCTGTTCTCCTCCACGACCCTTGGGGCCTCTTACAGAAGCACCACTAGGGTTCATATCGTGGAAGGTTTTATTTCCGGTGGCAATTGCATCAGCCAAGAAAGGGTCTGGGTTGCCAGCTCTATCATATAAAGAGCCTGATCGGAAGGTACATCAGGAAGACTTGATGTTAAGGTTGATGCCTTATCTCCTACCAAAGGTCTCATCTGACAGGACTGTAAATCAAGAACTGAATCTGCCGTCTCTCTATTAGAGTCCTCAGGAGCAGGGTCCTCCAGGTTGGCTGCCCAGCTGTTTGTAGAGAGACATAAAGCCAGCGAGGCTATGCTGCTCGATCAGGATTACCATTCAATTTGCTTCTCAATCTCAAGTACTCCGGCCACCAGGGGAGTTGTAGTAACTCAGCAGCCGTGACTTTGGATTATATCTGCAGGCAGGGCGTAGCTAAAGGCTTATGGGCCCTGGTGCAAGAGTTCAGCTTAGGCCCTCCTTCCCTCAGTGCTTTGTGTGGCTTCTTATGCGGCACAAGTGTCTTTGGGCCCCTTCAGGCTCCTGGGCCGGTAGCGACTGCTACCTCTGCACCCCCTATAGCTACGCCCATGTCTGCAGGGCCGATACAAGGTCTTCTTCATGCACCTTTACAAGACATTACAAACTGGAGCGGCCGGCTGCCTGAGATTCAGCCTTTGACAGACAAGTGCCTATTAAGGCTGCAACCTCTACTAACCACCTCTATTTAATACGGCGTCTTCTAACCCTCTGTGTGCGCTGCCTGAAGGACGAGAAGGAAAGAATACATCTGCTTACCGAAATTTATCTTTCCTTGAGTCCAAAGGCAGCACAGATATCCCTCCCTAATAAAGGCATTGCTTGACAAAAACATGTGTGCCTATGGGTGTGCCCTCCATTATAGGGAGTTAACCAGGATGATTTACTAATGATCTCCTGTCCTAGACGGGAGGAGCAAGACATTAACCCTTTGTGTGCGCTGCCTTTGGAAACATAAATTTCAGTAAGCAAATTTATTCTATCTATCTATCTATCTATCTATCTATCTATCTATCTATCTATCTATCTCTCTCCTCTCTATCTCCTATCTATCTATCTATCTATCTATCTCATATCTATCTATCTCATATCTATCTATCTCATATCTATCTATCTATCTCATATCTATCTATCTATCTGTCTATCTATCTGTCTATCTATCTATCTGTCTTTCTAGTAGTAGAAAAACAGGCAGCACTCCAGCGTAACGTGAAAAAAAGTGGATGTTTTATTAACCCGTCTAGCAGCCACGTTTCTGCTCTACTCAATGGAGCCTTCATCCAGCTGTGATAAAGGTATGATGTATGATACATAATATCCAGCATACGATACATAGTAATACAGTAATGTATGATACATAATATCCAGCATACGATACATAGTAATACAGTAATGTATGATACATAATATCCAGCAGGCGATACATAGTAATACAGTAATGTATGATACATAATATCCAGCATACGATACATAGTAATACAGTAATGTATGATACATAATATCCAGCAGGCGATACATAGTAATACAGTAATGTATGATACATAATATCCAGCATACGATACATAGTAATACAGTAATGTGATACATAATATCCAGCATACGATACATAGTAATACAGTAATGTGATACATAATATCCAGCATACGATACATAGTAATATAGTAATGTATGATGCATAATATCCAGCATACGATACATAGTAATACAGTAATGTATGATACATAATATCCAGCATACAATACATAGTAATACGGTTATGTATGATACATAATATCCAGCAGTCGATACATAGTAATACAGTAATGTGATGTATAATATCCAGCATACGATACATAGTAATATAGTAATGTATGATACATAATATCCAGCAGACGATACATAGTAATACAGTAATGTATGATACATAATATCCAGCATACGATACATAGTAATACAGTAATGTATGATACATAATATCCAGCAGACGATACATAGTAATACAGTAATGTGATACATAATATCCAGCAGACGATACATAGTAATACAGTAATGTATGATACATAATATCCAGCATACGATACATAGTAATACAGTAATGTGATGTATAATATCCAGCAGACGATACATAGTAATACAGTAATGTATGATACATAATATCCAGCATACGATACATAGTAATACAGTAATGTATGATACATAATATCCAGCATACGATACATAGTAATACAGTAATGTATGATACATAATATCCAGCATACGATACATAGTAATACAGTAATGTATAATACATAATATCCAGCAGACGATACATAGTAATACAGTAATGTATGATACATAATATCCAGCATACGATACATAGTAATACAGTAATGTATCATACATAATATCCAGCATACGATACATAGTAATACAGTAATGTATGATACATAATATCCAGCATACGATACATAGTAATACAGTAATGTATGATACATAATATCCAGCATACGATACATAGTAATACAGTAATGTATGATACATAATATCCAGCATACGATACATAGTAATACAGTAATGTATGATACATAATATCCAGCAGACGATACATAGTAATACAGTAATGTGATGTATAATATCCAGCATACGATACATAGTAATACAGTAATGTATGATACATAATATCCAGCAGACGATACATAGTAATACAGTAATGTGATACATAATATCCAGCAGACGATACATAGTAATACAGTAATGTATGATACATAATATCCAGCATACGATACATAGTAATACAGTAATGTATGATACATAATATCCAGCAGACGATACATAGTAATACAGTAATGTATGATACATAATATCCAGCAGACGATACATAGTAATACAGTAATGTATGATACATAATATCCAGCAGACGATACATAGTAATACAGTAATGTATGATACATAATATCCAGCAGACGATACATAGTAATACAGTAATGTGATACATAATATCCAGCAGACGATACATAGTAATACAGTAATGTATGATACATAATATCCAGCATACGATACATAGTAATACAGTAATGTGATACATAATATCCAGCATACAATACATAGTAATACAGTAATGTATGATACATAATATCCAGCATACGATACATAGTAATACAGTAATGTATGATACATAATATCCAGCATACGATACATAGTAATACAGTAATGTATGATACATAATATCCAGCAGACGATACATAGTAATACAGTAATGTGATACATAATATCCAGCAGGCGATACATAGTAATACAGTAATGTGATACATAATATCCAGCATACGATACATAGTAATACAGTAATGTATGATACATAATATCCAGCAGACGATACATAGTAATACAGTAATGTGATGTATAATATCCAGCATACGATACATAGTAATACAGTAATGTGATGTATAATATCCAGCAGACGATACATAGTAATACAGTAATGTATGATACATAATATCCAGCAGGCGATACATAGTAATACAGTAATGTATGATACATAATATCCAGCAGACGATACATAGTAATACAGTAATGTGATACATAATATCCAGCAGATGATACATAGTAATACAGTAATGTGATACATAATATCCAGCATACGATACATAGTAATACAGTAATGTATGATACATAATATCCAGCATACGATACATAGTAATACAGTAATGTGATGTATAATATCCAGCATACGATACATAGTAATACAGTAATGTATGATACATAATATCCAGCAGACGATACATAGTAATACAGTAATGTATGATACATAATATCCAGCAGGCGATACATAGTAATACAGTAATGTGATACATAATATCCAGCAGGCGATACATAGTAATACAGTAATGTGATACATAATATCCAGCATACGATACATAGTAATACAGTAATGTATGATACATAATATCCAGCAGGCGATACATAGTAATACAGTAATGTGATGTATAATATCCAGCATACGATACATAGTAATACAGTAATGTGATGTATAATATCCAGCAGACGATACATAGTAATACAGTAATGTATGATACATAATATCCAGCAGGCGATACATAGTAATACAGTAATGTATGATACATAATATCCAGCAGACGATACATAGTAATACAGTAATGTGATACATAATATCCAGCAGATGATACATAGTAATACAGTAATGTGATACATAATATCCAGCATACGATACATAGTAATACAGTAATGTATGATACATAATATCCAGCAGACGATACATAGTAATACAGTAATGTGATGTATAATATCCAGCATACGATACATAGTAATACAGTAATGTGATGTATAATATCCAGCAGACGATACATAGTAATACAGTAATGTATGATACATAATATCCAGCAGGCGATACATAGTAATACAGTAATGTATGATACATAATATCCAGCATAAGATACATAGTAATACAGTAATGTATGATACATAATATCCAGCAGATGATACATAGTAATACAGTAATGTGATACATAATATCCAGCATACGATACATAGTAATACAGTAATGTATGATACATAATATCCAGCATACGATGCATAGTAATACAGTAATGTATGATACATAATATCCAGCATACGATACATAGTAATACAGTAATGTATGATACATAATATCCAGCAGACGATACATAGTAATACAGTAATGTGATACATAATATCCAGCAGACGATACATAGTAATACAGTAAAGTGATGTATAATATCCAGCATACGATACATAGTAATACAGTAATGTGATACATAATATCCAGCAGACGATACATAGTAATACAGTAATGTATGATACATAATATCCAGCATACGATACATAGTAATACAGTAATGTATGATACATAATATCCAGCATACGATACATAGTAATACAGTAATGTGATGTATAATATCCAGCATACGATACATAGTAATACAGTAATGTATGATACATAATATCCAGCAGACGATACATAGTAATACAGTAATGTATGATACATAATATCCAGCAGACGATACATAGTAATACAGTAATGTGATACATAATATCCAGCAGACGATACATAGTAATACAGTAATGTATGATACATAATATCCAGCATACGATACATAGTAATACAGTAATGTATGATACATAATATCCAGCATACGATACATAGTAATACAGTAATGTATGATACATAATATCCAGCAGACGATACATAGTAATACAGTAATGTATGATACATAATATCCAGCAGACGATACATAGTAATACAGTAATGTGATACATAATATCCAGCAGACGATACATAGTAATACAGTAATGTATGATACATAATATCCAGCAGACGATACATAGTAATACAGTAATGTGATACATAATATCCAGCATACGATACATAGTAATACAGTAATGTATGATACATAATATCCAGCAGACGATACATAGTAATACAGTAATGTATGATACATAATATCCAGCAGACGATACATAGTAATACAGTAATGTATGATACATAATATCCAGCAGACGATACATAGTAATACAGTAATGTATGATACATAATATCCAGCATACGATACATAGTAATACAGTAATGTATGATACATAATATCCAGCAGACGATACATAGTAATACAGTAATGTATGATACATAATATCCAGCATACGATACATAGTAATACAGTAATGTATGATACATAATATCCAGCAGACGATACATAGTAATACAGTAATGTATGATACATAATATCCAGCAGACGATACATAGTAATACAGTAATGTGATACATAATATCCAGCATACGATACATAGTAATACAGTAATGTATGATACATAATATCCAGCATACGATACATAGTAATACAGTAATGTATGATACATAATATCCAGCATACGATACATAGTAATACAGTAATGTATGATACATAATATCCAGCATACGATGCATAGTAATATAGTAATGTATGATACATAATATCCAGCAGACGATAGATAGTAATACAGTAATGTATGATACATAATATCCAGCAGACGATACATAGTAATACAGTAATGTATGATACATAATATCCAGCAGACGATACATAGTAATACAGTAATGTATGATACATAATATCCAGCAGACGATACATAGTAATACAGTAATGTATGATACATAATATCCAGCATACGATACATAGTAATACAGTAATGTATGATACATAATATCCAGCATACGATACATAGTAATACAGTAATGTATGATACATAATATCCAGCATACGATACATAGTAATACAGTAATGTATGATACATAATATCCAGCATACGATACATAGTAATACAGTAATGTATGATACATAATATCCAGCATACGATACATAGTAATACAGTAATGTATGATACATAATATCCAGCATACGATACATAGTAATACAGTAATGTATGATACATAATATCCAGCATACGATACATAGTAATACAGTAATGTATGATACATAATATCCAGCAGACGATACATAGTAATACAGTAATGTATGATACATAATATCCAGCAGACGATACATAGTAATACAGTAATGTATGATACATAATATCCAGCATACGATACATAGTAATACAGTAATGTATGATACATAATATCCAGCATACGATACATAGTAATACAGTAATGTATGATACATAATATCCAGCATACGATACATAGTAATACAGTAATGTATGATACATAATATCCAGCATACGATACATAGTAATACAGTAATGTATGATACATAATATCCAGCATACGATACATAGTAATACAGTAATGTGATACATAATATCCAGCATACGATACATAGTAATACAGTAATGTATGATACATAATATCCAGCAGACGATACATAGTAATACAGTAATGTATGATACATAATATCCAGCAGACGATACATAGTAATACAGTAATGTATGATACATAATATCCAGCATACGATACATAGTAATACAGTAATGTATGATACATAATATCCAGCAGACGATACATAGTAATACAGTAATGTGATACATAATATTCTGCAGACGATACATAGTAATACAGTAATGTATAATACATAATATCCAGCATACGATACATAGTAATACAGTAATGTATGATACATAATATCCAGCAGACGATACATAGTAATACAGTAATGTATGATACATAATATCCAGCAGACAATACATAGTAATACAGTAATGTATGATACATAATATCCAGCAGACGATACATAGTAATACAGTAATGTGATGATATAATATCCAGCAGACGATACATAGTAATACAGTAATGTATGATACATAATATCCAGCATACGATACATAGTAATACAGTAATGTGATACATAATATCCAGCAGACGATACATAGTAATACAGTAATGTGATACATAATATCCAGCATACGATACATAGTAATACAGTAATGTATGATACATAATATCCAGCAGACGATACATAGTAATACAGTAATGTATGATACATAATATCCAGCAGACGATGCATAGTAATACAGTAATGTATGATACATAATATCCAGCAGACGATACATAGTAATACAGTAATGTGATACATAATATCCAGCAGACGATACATAGTAATACAGTAATGTATGATACATAATATCCAGCAGACGATACATAGTAATACAGTAATGTATGATACATAATATCCAGCAGACGATACATAGTAATACAGTAATGTATGATACATAATATCCAGCAGACGATACATAGTAATACAGTAATGTATGATACATAATATCCAGCAGACGATACATAGTAATACAGTAATGTGATACATAATATCCAGCAGACGATACATAGTAATACAGTAATGTGATACATAATATCCAGCAGACGATACATAGTAATACAGTAATGTATGATACATAATATCCAGCAGACGATACATAGTAATACAGTAATGTATGATACATAATATCCAGCAGACGATACATAGTAATACAGTAATGTATGATACATAATATCCAGCAGACGATACATAGTAATACAGTAATGTGATACATAATATCCAGCAGACGATACATAGTAATACAGTAATGTATGATACATAATATCCAGCAGACGATACATAGTAATACAGTAATGTGATGTATAATATCCAGCAGACGATACATAGTAATACAGTAATGTATGATACATAATATCCAGCATAACGATACATAGTAATACAGTAATGTATGATACATAATATCCAGCAGACGATACATAGTAATACAGTAATGTGATACATAATATCCAGCAGACGATACATAGTAATACAGTAATGTATGATACATAATATCCAGCAGACGATACATAGTAATACAGTAATGTATGATACATAATATCCAGCATACGATACATAGTAATACAGTAATGTATGATACATAATATCCAGCAGACGATACATAGTAATACAGTAATGTATGATACATAATATCCAGCAGACGATACATAGTAATACAGTAATGTATGATACATAATATCCAGCAGACGATACATAGTAATACAGTAATGTATGATACATAATATCCAGCAGACGATACATAGTAATACAGTAATGTATGATACATAATATCCAGCAGACGATACATAGTAATACAGTAATGTATGATACATAATATCCAGCAGACGATACATAGTAATACAGTAATGTATGATACATAATATCCAGCATACGATACATAGTAATACAGTAATGTATGATACATAATATCCAGCAGACGATACATAGTAATACAGTAATGTATGATACATAATATCCAGCATACGATACATAGTAATACAGTAATGTATGATACATAATATCCAGCATACGATACATAGTAATACAGTAATGTGATACATAATATCCAGCATACGATACATAGTAATACAGTAATGTATGATACATAATATCCAGCAGACGATACATAGTAATACAGTAATGTATGATACATAATATCCAGCATACGATACATAGTAATACAGTAATGTGATACATAATATCCAGCATACGATACATAGTAATACAGTAATGTATGATACATAATATCCAGCAGACGATACATAGTAATACAGTAATGTATGATACATAATATCCAGCAGACGATACATAGTAATACAGTAATGTATGATACATAATATCCAGCATACGATACATAGTAATACAGTAATGTGATGTATAATATCCAGCAGACGATACATAGTAATACAGTAATGTATGATACATAATATCCAGCAGACGATACATAGTAATACAGTAATGTGATGAAATGTATTCTCTTCTAAAATAACATTCAGAACTCTCTTAGGCCTGTTTGCGTTGTTCTTTTCCGGTATTGAGTCCTTCTGCATTCTGAATGGAGGGGAATCCGCTCAGGACGCATCCGGTCATTAAAACGGAACTGTGAGGAAAGCACCTTTGTCACGGGAGTTGGAAGGCCTGCTTGCCTGCCTCCTGCCCTGTGACTATGGCCCGGTGACAGTTAGTAAGCACAATGGACCATGCATGTGGGGGTGGGATATATCTGGCTGTATGATGATTGGTCGCTGTATTTTGTGGGTGTGTCCTCTATCAGGTTCCCGGGGGAGTAGCCCTGGCTGGAGGACTTGCATAAAAGGCCAAGCTTTGCCATCCAATAAAGGAGTTCTGCTTTACCCCTTCATGAAGTCTTGGCTCATGGTTGGGGGATGGGATAACTACACTCTTGGGGATTGCTATACCACAATACTCCCCTGAGTATAAGCTCTTGTAGGAGCTTGTTCCTGGTTCCTGCTTTCTGGAGTTCGGAGAGGTGGTTATGGTGTCCGGTGGAGTGCTTGGAGCCCTCGGGAAGCGCTAGGAGCAAGCGCAGCGGAAGGTACCCAGTCGGGGTGCCAGGGGTTCCGTTACACTGGTGGCAGCAGTGGGATGGCGTCCTAGTGCGAGGAGAAGCAGCTCAGAGACACCGTTCGTGGATTGAGGGCAACGCTAGTATCCGTACAGCGCCCCTGGCTACAGCAGGATGGAATCGGCTAGTCTTCAGACCGCGTTCCATGATGAGGAGGAGGAGACAGCCGCGGACTACAGGGATGCAGACAGAAAGGAAGTCTGGTATGATGCCCTGGAAAATGCCCAGCCGCGGCGAGGTGAGAGTCTCCCCAGTTATGAGCAGCGGCTACAGAACCGTGTGGCGATGCGGATGGGTCTCTTAGGAGAACAGCCCCTGGACGAGTGGGTAACAGAGCTCCGGGGCCTGGTATTTAAGGAGCTTTGGCTAGAGGACTCTTACCAGGCCCTCTGGTGGTACTCGATTCGGCACTCCCGCTGGATGGCTGAGCACAACAGACCCGAGGGTGAGGATTACGATGGCCCTGGCCTGTTGTTTGAGGCCTTCGCAGAACCAGAGTTGGGAGATGCTGAAGAGTCTCGGTTCTGGGATATCTTTGACTGCAGGGAGGATATGAATGATTGGGCTACAGCGAGAGAGGTGAGACAAGACCTGGCATCTCTAGTGACAAGGGAGTGGGAGCTGGAGCAGGATTACCAATACTTCTTCAGCTCAATTCGCCCCAATATACACTGCCGGAGAGCTGGGTGGCGGTCCCAGACCTACACCCCTACAGATGGGAAGACCCGACTGAGGTAGCCCTGCTTCACTACCAGCTGCAGAGGTAGGGGACCTCATAGACTGGTCCTGGGGGGAACCCCAACCGGCAGGTGGAGATGGGACCGAGGTCTCTCCACCGGCCCTACAGGGATTCTGGGCAGTCGGCTCAGATCCCCAACGGCAGCCGGAGTTTCAGGGAGTAGGGACAGTCGGTCCTGCTCCCCAGCGGCAGTATGTTTTGCAGGGAGAGAAGACAACCAGTCCCTCTCCCCCACCCCAGGGGGACAGCACCCCTAACTCCGATGGTGCAGATGGGACAGCGGTCTCTGCACCAGACCTACAGGGATGCTGGACTGCTGGTACAGATCACCAACCAAACCCGCAGGAGTGCCAGGAGGAGGAGGTAAGCGACCACTCCTCTCCACAGCCAATCCGCAACCAAGTCCTGGAGGTAGGATTCCCTGACCCCATCCCAGTGGAAGAGCTGGCATCTGGGCAGAGTGCAGTCGGCCTCTGCCCTCCCCTATCCTCCTGTCCTGAGCCTGACTACCCACAGGCTACCCCAGCGGAAGAGCTGGCATCTGGGCAGAGTGCAGTCGGCCTCTGTCCTCCCCTATCCTCCTGGCCTGAGCCTGACTACCCACAGGCTACCCCAGCGGAAGAGCTGGCATCTGGGCAGAGTGCAGTCCGCCTCTGTCCTCCCCTATCCTCCTGGCCTGAGCCTGACTACCCACAGGCTAGCCCAGTGGAAGAGCTGGCATCTGGGCAGAGTGCAGTCGGCCTCTGCCCTCCTCTATCCTCCTGTCCTGAGCCTGACTACCCACAGGCTAGCCCAGTGGAAGAGCTGGCATCTGGGCAGAGTGCAGTCGGCCTCTGTCCTCCCTATCCTCCTGTCCTGAGTCTCACTACCCACAGGTTACCCCAGCGGAAGAGCTGGCATCTGGGCAGAGTGCAGTCGGCCTCTGCCCTCCTCTATCCTCCTGTCCTGAGTCTCACTACCCACAGGCTACCCCAGCGGAAGAGCTGGCATCTGGGCAGAGTGCAGTCGGCCTCTGTCCTCCCCTATCCTCCTGGCCTGAGCCTGACTACCCACAGGCTTACCCCAGCGGAAGAGCTGGCATCTGGGCAGAGTGCAGTCGGCCTCTGCCCTCCCCTATCCTCCTGTCCTGAGCCTGACTACCCACAGGCTAGCCCAGTGGAAGAGCTGGCATCTGGGCAGAGTGCAGTCGGCCTCTGCCCTCCTCTATCCTCCTGTCCTGAGCCTGACTACCCACAGGCTACCCCAGCGGAAGAGCTGGCATCTGGGCAGAGTGCAGTCGGTCTCTGCCCTCCTCTATCCTCCTGTCCTGAGCCTGACTACCCACAGGCTAGCCCAGTGGAAGAGCTGGCATCTGGGCAGAGTGCAGTCGGTCTTTGCCCTCCTCTATCCTCTTGTCCTGAGCCTGACTACCCACAGGCTACCCAGCGGAAGAGCTGGCATCTGGGCAGAGTGCAGTCGGCCTCTGCCCTCCCCTATCCTCCTGTCCTGAGCCTGACTACCCACAGGCTACCCCAGCGGAAGAGCGGGCATCTGGGCAGAGTGCAGTTGGCCTCTGCCCTCCTCTATCCTCTTGTCCTGAGCCTGACTACCCACAGGCTACCCCAGCGGAAGAGCTGGCATCTGGGCAGAGTGCAGTCAGTCTCTACCCACCTCGTACCTACAGCTCCATGCCTGAGAACACAAGGGAGATCAGGGGCAGCAGCCGTACCCTCTGCAGCCTAGGACAGACCCAACAAAGCTGGACACTCACAAACTACAGGTGCAGAAAGTACTCGGTTGTGGGCGGGCTGCTCGTCTAACTCAGGTACTGACAGACAGGAGGTCAGGTACCTGGTTAGTCTTCCCCTGGGAGGGAAGATGTGTGACGACAGCCCCTTTTGTCACGGGGAGTTGGAGAGGCCGGCTTGTCAGCCTCCTGCCCTGTGACTATGGCCCGGTGACAGTTAGTAAGTACAATGGACCATGCATGTGGGGTTGTGATATATCTGGCTGTAGGATGATTGGTCACTGTATTTTGTGGGTGTGTCCTCTATCAGGTCCCCGGGGGAGTAGCCCTGGCTGGAGGACTTGCATAAAAGGCCAAGCTTTGCCATCCAATAAAGGAGTTCTGCTTTACCCCTTCATGAAGTCTTGGCTCATGGTTGGGGGATGGGATAACCACACTCTTGGGGATTGCTATACCACAATACTCCCCTGAGTATAAGCTCTTGTAAGAGCTTGTTCCTGCTTACCGGAGTTCGGAGAGGTGGTTATGGTGTCCGGTGGAGTGCTTGGAGCCCTCGGGAAGCGTTAGGAGCAAGCGTCAGCGGAAGGTGCCCAGTCGGGGTTCCAGGCGTTCCGTTACACGAACAATCCGGATCTGTCACTAAAAACAATGTAAGTCCATGGCTAAAAAACGGATCTGTCACCCACTGACTTTCAATGTATCTAGTGACGGATCCAGTTTGTCTCATTTTGATTTCACACAACCGCACCCTAACAGAACGGATGCATCCTGTTCTTCAAAACGGATCTGTTTAATTCGGGTTTTGAGGTCCTCTGCTGGATCTCAATACCAGAATTAACAACGCAAGTGTAAAACAGCCCTTAGTATTATACATAGCTGTCCACCATGCTGCACCTGCCTACATCACTCCCCATGCTGCACCTGCTTACACCTCTCCCCCATGTTGCACCTGCTTACACCTCTCCCCCATGCTGCTCCTGCCTACACCTCTCCCCCATGCTGCTCCTGCCTACACCTCTCCCCCATGCTGCTCCTGCCTACACCTCTCCCCCATGCTGCTCCTGCCTACACCTCTCCCCCATGCTGCTCCTGCCTACACCTCTCCCCCATGCTGCACCTGCTTACACCTCTCCCCCATGCTGCTCCTGCCTACACCTCTCCCCCATGCTGCACCTGCTTACACCTCTCCCCCATGCTGCTCCTGCTTACACCTCTCCCCCATGCTGCTCCTGCTTACACCTCTCCCCCATGCTGCACCTGCCTACACCTCTCCTCCTGTCTACAGACATACAGGTTAGGGCCAGTAAGTGTAAAACAGCCCTTAGTATTATACATAGCTGTCCACCATGCTGCACCTGCCTACATCACTCCCCATGCTGCACCTGCTTACACCTCTCCCCATGTTGCACCTGCTACACCTCTCCCCATGCTGCTCCTGCCTACACCTCTCCCCCATGCTGCTCCTGCCTACACCTCTCCCCCATGCTGCTCCTGCCTACACCTCTCCCCATGCTGCACCTGCTTACACCTCTCCCCATGCTGCTCCTGCCTACACCTCTCCCCCATGCTGCACCTGCTTACACCTCTCCCCATGCTGCTCCTGCTACACCTCTCCCCATGCTGCTCCTGCTTCACCTCTCCCCATGCTGCACCTGCTTACACCTCTCCCCCATGCTGCACCTGCTTACACCTCTCCCCCATGCTGCACCTGCCTACACCTCTCCTCCTGTCTACAGACATACAGGTTAGGGCCAGTAAGCTTTGTTAGGAATCCTCGCTCCCATCTCCTGTAGGACTATGTGTACAGTGACCTGTGCAGTGCTGCGGTATGGATATAGCTCCCCCTACTGGTGGTTGCAGGTGACCGGAATTGTTTTAATGTGGTCAGGAATCTGTCGCACCCACGGGTCTCTTCTGGGCCCCATACACACTAACCTGTTGGTAAAGAAGGCGGCTGAATTAAAGGGACTGTCCAGGCGTTATTAACAATATTCCCCTGTTGAGCCTCCATGGGTGCGCCACCAGGCTTTGTTTCCATGGCAGCAGCGATGAGGTCAGTACGCGCGGCGCACTATTATAGCGGGTCTATTTACTGAGCACCGGAAAGGCGGCGGAAGTATCCTGTGAGAATAGGGCTTTTTTCACATGTTCCCACACACAGATATCCTTTTCATTTCGGCATTTTGTGATTTTTTTTTTTTGGGGGGGGGGTTCATGCCCGTAAACATTTTTGGGCGTCTCTGTGTTGGGTTCCGATAGAAGAGGAGATTCTGCCTCGGACATGCTCCTCCTGAGTGGGCTGTACAGCTTTACCGTATGAGGCCAGTTTCGTCCATTTCCATATTATTATTATTATTATTTATTTTTAGAGCGCCATTCATTCCATAGCGCTGTACATATCATAAGCGGTGCACATACATAATACAGACAAGTGCCTTAAGCATGAGCGAGACAAGTTACAGACTGGTACAGAAGGATAGAGGGCCCTGCCCGTGAGGGCTTACAATCTACATGGTATGGGGGATGGAGACAGTAGGCGAGGGTGAAGCTGGTCATGGCGGTGTAGAGGCAGCGGGGTCACTGGTCGTAGGCTTGTCTGAAGAGGTGGGTTTTCAGGTTGCTTTTGAAGGATTCCACTGTAGAATACCAGGGAGTATGAGGCAGGCTGTGGATTGTAAGCTCCGCAGGACAGCTGGGGAGCTTCTAGTATTATATTAGTAGTGATGAGCGGCAGGTGCCATATTCGATTTCGACGAAATTCGCGAATATTCGAATGAATATTCGTTTCATATTCGTCGAAATCGAATATTCGTCATTTTTCTAGTTATCGCGATTAACATGCGATTTAAATAATCGCATATTGCGATTTGTACTTAAGGCTACTTTCCTATTGGTTTCATATCTAGAATTAGCGAGGATGACGAATATGACGAATGTATTCGTCTATTCCTCAAAACGAAGATAACGCAGTATTCTACATCTTCGTTTTAGCTAACCTATTCGTCAACTTCGCTAATTCTAGCAATCAAATAGGCAGGTTGACTATAGAGACAGCTGTGTTAAATTCGCTATGCGATTTATTTTTTTTTTTAATAAATAGAATACTTATAATAATTTTATCAAGTAATATAATTATTGTATTAAAAAAAAAATAATCGCATAGCGAATTTAACACAACTGTCTGGTAAGTCAACCTTCCTATTTGATTGCTAGAATTAGCGAATAGCGAAGTTGGCGATGACGAGGCGAATAGGTAGCTAAAGCGAAGATGTAGAATACTTCGTTATCTTCGTTTTGAGGAATATGACGAATACATTCGTCATATTAGCTATTCGCTAATTCTACCAAGCCAACCATAACTTCTGTGCTCATGGGCGTCCCCATCACCATGGGAACGTCTCCATATACTAAAATGTACTGTCGGTTTGAGGAATTACGTTGAAATCGCAATGCGATTAATTCAAGTTATATTAATCGCATTGCGATTTCAACTTAGAGCTGGGTTTATAATGGGTCAGCTTGCTAGAATTAACGAAGTTAACGAATATGGAATATAGCAGCAGTGCTAAGTTGAAATCGCAATGCGATTAATTTAACTAAAGTATTCGCATTGCGATTTCAACTTAGCACTGCTAGTGCATAGCATTAGCTATACTCCATATTCGTTAATTCTAGCCTATGTAAGATAGCAGTGCTAAGTTGTAATCGCAATGCGATTAATATAACTTGAATTAATCGCATTGCGATTTCAACGTAATTCCTCAAATCCGACAGTACATTTTAGTATATGGAGATTCTCCCATGGATGGGGACGCTCCACATGAGCACGGAAGTCGGCAGAAGCGGCAACGGGCACTGACTAGAGCAGCCAGGAAGCCAGGAATCCTCAGGACAGGTAAGAACTACTTTTGGGAAGTAGGAAAGAAAAAAATATAACTAAAAAAAAAAAAAAAAAAAAACGAATATTCGAAATAGCGAATTTATAGCGCTATATTCGAAATATTCGCGAATTAGCGAAGTGCCGATATTCGCTAAAAAAATTCGCTTTTCGAATATTCGCGCTCAACACTATATATTAGTAGTATGTGAATACGGGTGACTATGGCTGTGACAGTCATCCGGTCACAGAGGACTCCTCAGACCTGTCAGGAAAAGTCAAGGATCAGAAGAGGAAATTCAAGAATGTGAGACACCAGAGCTTTGTAATGAGATGATTATAGGCTATATTACAGAAGAGGTCAGTGTATATAATCTACGTATATACCGTATACTCTGAAGCCCGGGCGGTATACGGCTAGAATGTGCCATCACTATCACCAATGGTGGTAGGAGCTCCCACAGCTGATGGCTGAGCTCAAATATAACCAAGAAAGTACCCCAAAAATATCCCAAGGAGCCCACTTACTTCGTGAAGGTGTCCGTGGCTGACATTCGGTGCTCTTTCTTACTCGTTAGTCAGAGTTTCTCTACAGACACCGGGTGCGTCCCATCTAAGACATGAAGAAAAAAATCAATCCTTCATCCCGGACGAGCCCCAAAACCTCTTCTAGGTGAAAACTGAATGCACAAAAAAACATTTCAGTAATCTTCTTGGAAAATCTCCTGTGAAATTCCCCAGAGGCGGTTCTACCAAGTAAAAGTGAGATCCGGGTGTATGGGATTGTTATAAAACCCCAGTTCTGACAGTCTAAGAGATTTCCAGAAATGTCTGGCACAAGCGAACATGGATGATGACCAATCATCTGACATAGAGAAGCCGTTAGCGGCCGACCAGTATGAACAGGAGAGAACCCAAAAATGACCAGAACGAGAGGAAAACGGTAACCAGGAAGAATAATCCAGGGTTTACATGGGTCTGTACTGTAAGAGCGCTCACACTGCGGAGGTCTGTACTGTAAGAGCGCTCACACTGCGGAGTCTGTACTGTAAGAGCGGTCACACTGCGGAGGTCTGTACTGTAAGAGCGCTCACACTGCGGAGGTCTCTACTGTAAGAGCGCTCACACTGCAGAGGTCTGTACTGTAAGAGCGCTCACACTGCGGAGGTCTGTACTGTAAGAGCAGTCACACTGCGGAGGTCTGTACTGTAAGAGCGCTCACACTGCGGAGGTCTGTACTGTAAGAGCGCTCACACTGCGGAGGTCTGTACTGTAAGAGCGCTCACACTGCGGAGGTCTGTACTGTAAGAGCGCTCACACTGCGGAGGTCTGTACTGTAAGAGCGGT
Source organism: Bufotes viridis (assembly GCA_033119425.1). NCBI lineage: Eukaryota > Metazoa > Chordata > Amphibia > Anura > Bufonidae > Bufotes > Bufotes viridis. Next base: position 6,250,345 of record CM065591.1, on the reverse strand, counting down.
CACACTGCGGAGGTCTCTACTGTAAGAGCGGTCACACTGCGGAGGTCTGTACTGTAAGAGCGCTCACACTGCAGAGGTCTGTACTGTAAGAGCGCTCACACTGCGGAGGTCTGTACTGTAAGAGCGTCACACTGCGGAGGTCTGTACTGTAAGAGCGCTCACACTGCGGAGGTCTGTACTGTAAGAGCGGTCACACTGCGGAGGTCTGTACTGTAAGAGCGGTCACACTGCGGAGGTCTGTACTGTAAGAGCGCTCACACTGCGGAGGTCTGTACTGTAAGAGCGCTCACACTGCGGAGGTCTGTACTGTAAGAGCGTTCACACTGCGGAGGTCTGTACTGTAAGAGCGGTCACACTGCGGAGGTCTGTACTGTAGAGCGCTCACACTGCGGAGGTCTGTACTGTAGAGCGGTCACACTGCGGAGGTCTGTACTGTAAGAGCGGTCACACTGCGGAGGTCTCTACTGTAGAGCGGTCACACTGCGGAGGTCTGTACTGTAAGAGCGCTCACACTGCGGAGGTCTGTACTGTAGAGCGGTCACACTGCGGAGGTCTGTACTGTAAGAGCGCTCACACTGCGGAGGTCTGTACTGTAGAGCGGTCACACTGCGGAGGTCTGTACTGTAAGAGCGGTCACACTGCGGAGGTCTGTACTGTAGAGCGCTCACACTGCGGAGGTCTGTACTGTAGAGCGCTCACACTGCGGAGGTCTGTACTGTAAGAGCGGTCACACTGCGGAGGTCTGTACTGTAAGAGCGGTCACACTGCGGAGGTCTGTACTGTAGAGCGCTCACACTGCGGAGGTCTGTACTGTAGAGCGGTCACACTGCGGAGGTCTGTACTGTAGAGCGGTCACACTGCGGAGGTCTGTACTGTAAGAGCGGTCACACTGCGGAGGTCTGTACTGTAGAGCGGTCACACTGCGGAGGTCTGTACTGTAGAGCGCTCACACTGCGGAGGTCTGTACTGTAAGAGCGCTCACACTGCGGAGGTCTGTACTGTAGAGCGGTCACACTGCGGAGGTCTGTACTGTAAGAGCGCTCACACTGCGGAGGTCTGTACTGTAAGAGCGCTCACACTGCGGAGGTCTGTACTGTAAGAGCGCTCACACTGCGGAGGTCTGTACTGTAGAGCGCTCACACTGCGGAGGTCTGTACTGTAGAGCGCTCACACTGCGGAGGTCTGTACTGTAAGAGCGCTCACACTGCGGAGGTCTGTACTGTAGAGCGCTCACACTGCGGAGGTCTGTACTGTAAGAGCGCTCACACTGCGGAGGTCTGTACTGTAAGAGCGCTCACACTGCGGAGGTCTGTACTGTAGAGCGGTCACACTGCGGAGGTCTGTACTGTAGAGCGCTCACACTGCGGAGGTCTGTACTGTAGAGCGCTCACACTGCGGAGGTCTGTACTGTAAGAGCGGTCACACTGCGGAGGTCTGTACTGTAAGAGCGTCACACTGCGGAGGTCTCTACTGTAAGAGCGGTCACACTGCGGAGGTCTGTACTGTAAGAGCGCTCACACTGCGGAGGTCTGTACTGTAGAGCGCTCACACTGCTGAGGACTGTACTGTAAGAGCGGTCACACTGCGGAGGTCTGTACTGTAAGAGCGGTCACACTGCGGAGGTCTGTACTGTAAGAGCGCTCACACTGCGGAGGTCTGTACTGTAGAGCGCTCACACTGCGGAGGTCTCTACTGTAAGAGCGGTCACACTGCGGAGGTCTGTACTGTAAGAGCGCTCACACTGCGGAGGTCTGTACTGTAAGAGCGGTCACACTGCTGAGGACTGTACTGTAGAGCGGTCACACTGCGGAGGTCTGTACTGTAAGAGCGCTCACACTGCGGAGGTCTGTACTGTAGGAGCGCTCACACTGCGGAGGTCTGTACTGTAAGAGCGGTCACACTGCGGAGGTCTGTACTGTAAGAGCGGTCACACTGCGGAGGTCTGTACTGTAAGAGCGCTCACACTGCGGAGGTCTGTACTGTAAGAGCGGTCACACTGCGGAGGTCTGTACTGTAAGAGCGCTCACACTGCGGAGGTCTGTACTGTAAGAGCGGTCACACTGCGAAGGTCTGTACTGTAAGTGCGGTCACACTGCGGAGGTCTCTACTGTAAGAGCGCTCACACTGCGGAGGTCTCTACTGTAAGAGCGGTCACACTGCGGAGGTCTGTACTGTAAGAGCGCTCACACTGCGGAGGTCTGTACAATGTTGGTGCAGCTTATCTTTGATGAGCAGTGAAGGATCCTTTCCACTGATGTTTCATGTCTTGGGTTACCTGTGAGTACTTACCTGATATGACGGCTCGGATGGATCTTCTCAACCTTCCCTCCTGGATATGACACAAAACTTGCTTGTTTGTCTCCACATCGTAATCCAGCACAGACTCCACCAGCCTCCTGCCGTTACTCTGCTCGGTGATATTGAGTCTTCCATAGCTGGACAGATCTTCCCCCTGTGCGGTGATCCACTGGATCCGAGGAACATGGTAAACACCGGAGCTTCTGCACTTCAGACGCCGCTTCTCACCAATGGTCACCAGTGTAACCGTGGGCTCATCTGCATTCAGAGCTGAGTGCAAGAAACAGCATAAACCAGTGAAATTCTGGATTGTAGGAATTTTATACACAAATAATCTGGAATCTCGCAAGAGCAGAACACTGGATTCAGACTGAAGATGTCGGATTGGTGGAGGCCTGAGAACCGGGGGCCTTGTCCGGTGGAGAAGCCATACTGGAGGCTTCTGCTTCAATGGTAGGGAGGCGGTGGGATCTCGTCAGTTCTACAGAACCACAGCCAACCACTGACCACCTGGAGATTGAGGTCAATGGGACAGTGAATGGATCCACGGTTCTGACCCGCACTCCTTGTCTCCTGTGATATCGTTCTCGTTATCTTTTTCCCAACTGACTTCAACTTAAATCCGAAAATTATGAATTCAAAAAGTTTCATGCAACATTCATTATGTCAAAGCATTGATCTTGTTACAATGTATCACAGGAGAAACATCTGAAACTGAACTGGAAACGCCAAAGGATGAAGCAGTGAGAGACCCTAATAACCTGGGGGTCTCAGTGATGAGCGACGCGAGGGAGTCCGATAGTAAAAGCTGGAATTACTGAAAGGACCAGTTCTCATGTATTTCATTCATCTTTAAAGAAGGAACTCAGGAGTACACCAAGAAGTGGACAACCTCTCTCGTAAGACTGTCGGTGCGATGCCGATCCATCTGGGCCTGCACGGGAATATGTTTTCCCTTTGGAGAAAATGGCTTTATCACTTGAATGTGGCCCTCTGATGCCCGGGTGGTGGATGCTTCCTGGGAATGTCCACAGCTCCGGGCAGGGTCCAGAAGATCCATCACCAGCTCATCTCCGGTACCACCCACCTGCTGTAATAACTGCGTTCTGTATAATGCGGGCATCGTAGGGAGCCCCCTGTGAGAGCCAGCATTCCCGCATAATGAGACCCCCGCCCGGTCATATTTGGTATCAGAACGATCAGCGTTAGGCCTCCTGCACATGATCGTAGGATTCTTCGGTCCATTTTAAACTGATTCATTTTTCCGTTTTTTGTTTCAGTAGTGTTTCCATTCCACTTCCGTTCCATTTTTCCGTTTGGTTTCCGCTTGTGATCCGTTTTTGTGGATCGCAAATGGAAACAGAAGCATACAATAATGTTGAAACAGTAAGTACATAAAAAAATTGGGCTGGGCATAACATTTTCAAAGATGGTTCCACAAAAACGGAATACGGAAGACATACGGATGCATTCTGTTTTTCTTTTGCGGAACTATTGACTTGAATGGAGCGTGATTTGCGGGCAATAATAGAACATGTTCTATCTGAACGGAACGGAAATATGGAAACGGAAGGCATACGGAGTACCTTCCATTGTTTTTGCAGACCGATTGAAGTGAATGGTTCTGCATACGGACCGCAAACGGAACGCAAAAAACGGAATAGAAAAGGAAAAGAAATACGGTGTGCAGGAGGCCTTAGGGTCCATTCACATGTCCGCAAAATGGGTCTGGATCCGTTCCGCAACGCTGTGGAACGGATCCGGACCCATTCATTTTCAATGGGGCTGGAAAAGATGAGGACAGCACACAGTGTACTGTCCGCATCCGCACTTCCGTTCTGCGAAAAAATAGAACATGTCCTATTCTGGTCCGCTGACACCGACAAGAAAAGGCATTTCTATTTAAAGTGCCGGCCATGTGCTGTCCGCAAAATGCCGAACGCACAAGGCCGGTGCCTATGCGGACATGTGAACGGACCCTCATTAAAACGTGTCAGGCCTGAATATCCATTGCTGTGGACGGGAAGCCGTGTTTTAGGAATATTTTAAGCTTGCCAGCCGAGGGAAGGCTGGGCCAAGGATGGGAGGGAGACTCTGCCGAAGGGGGTACAAATGTGGGATTCAGAACCTTTCATTGACACCATTTGGGGATCAGATCAACATTGGGTCCTCCTGTCCTCGGACCCGCACGGACTCTGATCACACAGTTCGTTGAGCAGTAAGAACTTTTCTGTTTTTATCCATTTTGTGCCTGTTTATTTTTGTCGCTTCTTTTCATTTCTGTAACTCCTGCACATATTTAGCGGATTAAAGCACCTCTTCAATGGTTTTGTCCTGTGTCCCGAATGAGCCCAGTAACTTTCATTTTAAGTGCATGAGTGCGGTTTGCGTTACCGTGTATTTGCCGTGGCCTGTGAGGCACCGTGGGGCTTTCTATGAGCCCCTAATTAATTGGTATATTAATTTAAATGTCAGATGGTGGAAGCGTGTTGGGGTGGGATCTAGGTGCCGTCTGAGGCCTGGGTGTAGGGCGCGAGAGATTGAGGGCATGGAATAGATCGACACTTGTCAGTCGCACCCATGTCACGTTACAGGGCGGTTCCCATACGCTACAGACTTCCCAACACCATCACCAACCCTAGGGCTTTTGGAGGAACACCCGTTTATACCCTCCTCGGATATGAAGTAGCTGCTAACGTTTTTGGCGTCCACTAGTCTATGGAGCATGGCTTCTTCATATTCTATTTTCATATGACTCATGAACGCTCTGTTTAACCGACCACGAGGATGTCGTCACCTCCACTGACGGCCATGCCTTCCCAGGTGGACATCGACAGTGGATTGGAAGTTGCCTCCATCTGAACGGGGGAAAGGAGCAGAAAACTGTTTAGGGACATTTGGGAATAAGAGTTCGGCTGTCCATGCAATGTCGGAGGCCTATCGATCTCTCAGCGGCTGAGTCCGTTCTCCTGGCTGACCCAATGATGTAGATGTATGGGAGAGATAGCTGTTGGCTGTGTGAGCGTGCAGACTTCTACTAGGTCAAACTTCTTAATGTTCTCGTATGGTTCTGAAATTGAGTCTCAGTTCTAGAAGACATAAATCCCCATTTTGGGTTTGGGTTGCTTTAGGACACGGATGGTTTAGCTTTCTCCAGCACATACTGAACATGTCCTTGTCTGCCACTTTACATTTACATACATGACAAGAAATATCTCGGATGTCTCAATGTTACTGAAAAGAGGTGGATGGGAAAGAACTTACTGTCTATGGACAATGTCACCTTCCTGTCCCCATGACCCTTGGTGTTGGCCGCTCGGCAGTAGTAAGTGCCCTCGTCTTCGTACGTGACATTTCTCAGGCTCAGGTGTAGGTTTCCTTGTGGGAACTCTGTGGATAATTCTACACGTCCTCTGTACTGGGGATCCTGCTCCTCAGGTTTTTCTTCACTATTCAGGATTTTGTAAAGAATCAATTTCCTATCGTTTTTCGTCTTAACCCAGATCACGGACAAACCTGTCAAAGCTTCAGCAAAAGAGAACCTACAGGGCAACATGACATAGCCATAGAGGTAGGAGGTCACCTTTTCTTCAGATATCGGAAGACCTGAAACAGAAAAATGTTAAATGTTAAAAAACCTCAGCCCTGTAGCTCACTAGTCGCCCATATCTCAGAGACCATCCATGTTTTACCATTGACTGGGACTATTTAAATGAGTGAAGACATGCTATAGTGGGGAGGCCTTGGCCAAACTCCATTCATGAGTGTAGGACCATACCTCATACTGGAGGCCTCTTGACTATAACGTAGTAGACTGTGATCTCGTAGAATCTACAGGTCTCTATTTTTACATTGGTAATGGCCAGATATATCATTAACGGTGGTAAATTCTAGATGGGGCTCCTGTGGTGGTCCGTGATGATCTGAGGTCTTGACTCATAGATTTTATTAGTCCTCTTCTGATGTGTCTATCAGATAGCCTTCAATGTTAAGGCCTCTCTTCTCGTAACCATCTCCAGCCAAGGATACCAGATAACCTCGGACATCGGCGATTTGGATGTAAGGACTTGACTCGGGTCTGAGAAATGGTGTTATCTGTATGTCTACCAGACTCCTTTATACCAGATGCCTTCTAAATTGTGTTACCAAACTTGTGCTCTAACACAAGAGACAGAAGAACAAGTCCACATTTTGCCAGGCTTACTATGGAGTAGATGGTGTCACTCAGGCTCATGATATTACGACCGATCCGGCACAGGTGGGCTTTGGATCTAGCCAGGCAATCCTCCCCTCTACCCAACAGTAACCCAAAAAATATAACTTTTCAATTCCGACTTCCTAATGGATGATTGGGAGCTGCTGCCCGGAATCAGGAGAGGACTTGGGAGGTTTAGGGTCTACCAAGTGTCGATCATCCCACCTGACTAACACTGCCGCCTGTATTGTCTCCTGTCCAGGAAAATAAACTGACACAGGATCAGACGGAGATCTAGAGGCTCATTACCTGATGACCGTCCAGTCACACACCATAGGATGAGAAGGTTCAGGATCTGCAACAGAAATGTAAACCTCATGAGATCATTCCCAGCCCGTCAACAATCAAACCATGCTGAAAGTCTGTTCGAATAGAAAACGATGAAATTAAATAAAAAAATACTATAAAATATTACAAATCATAAAATATAAAAAAATCCAAAAAGTTCAAAATATTAGAATAATATCTAAATATAAAATAGTCTAATTATATTTAAATGAGAACAATAGAAGGTCTTTGTCATAAACGTGCCTGTCCGAGCTCCAGTGGCGCGATCCTCAGCAGGATGCAATGCTCTGTTTCTCCCTGCAGAGGGCGAGTGCTGGAAGAGACCAGCAGTGGGTTGATTGCTCATCGACACGTCAGTGTTTGGTCAGTGATTTTCATCAGTGATTGTGAGCCAAAACCAGGACTGGAGCCTCCACAGACATAAGGAATAAGGGAAAGATCTGCTCCTGCTCTGTGTTTAGAGCCGCTCCTGGTTCTGGCTCAAAATAACTGATGGAAATCACTGACCAAACACTGACTGTGTGAATAAGGCCTAATCCAGGGACTCGGTGCTCTGTTTAAACCCCTTCCTGGCCATACATCAGTGCCGGTGACAGTCTTGTTTGGGCTCACTAATTAGGTTTCTGATTCTTGTTCCTATGCTGATTTGGATTGTTCGTGTTTTTGACCTGGGCTTGTCCTTTGACAATCTCTGTCTTTTGTGATTTATACTGTGCATCCCGTCTGGTTCTGATCTCGACTGGTCTTTCGACTATTTTCTGTATCTCGTTTTTGTACTGCATTGTCCTCCTGGTTCTGACCCGTTTAAGTGTCTTTGTGTTGTTTGCCTCTAGGTGTTTATCTGTCTCTGCACCTTAGTAGGATAGGGACCGTTGACCAGTTGCAGTCTTGCTACCTAGGGCTTGCACTGCAAGTCGGTAGGGAATGCGGACTGGGTTCTAAGTTAGGGCTCACTGTCCGTGACCGTCCCTACCTACATGTGTTACAGTCTTATAATGAGATAAATCCGGCCTCAGATGTCACACAGCACATGACCCCTCCACCAGATCTTTATCTATTCCACAGAAACTTTGCCAAGATGCAGAAGCCGTGTGTGTAAAATAAATGCCTCCTTAATGCATCCATAGGAATAAGAGAAAAGTAGTGGCGTGTGCTGCTGATGATGTGTGACTCCCTCTATAAGAGTGGGACATTTGGCAGTTTGCTGGTCTTGGAGAAGGAAAGACCTCAGCAGTGATCTTGGAGAAGCTGTTATTACTACCCATCGATCTGGAAGGTTAAACCATCTGAAGTCCATCTTTCTACAGTGGAGAACATTCAGGATAGCTGACAACCTTCCCAGGAGTGGACGTCCCGCACAATGCTCAGAGGAGCTGCAAGAAACCCGAGAGCCCCATCTAAGACTCTCCAGGCCTCGGCCAGCAGGTTACGTGTTCACATCCCTGACGATTAGTAGGAGACTGAAGCATATGGCTTCTGGAGCAATGTTGATTGGACAATCGAGACCATAGTGGAGTCATCTGGCCATAATACACAGCGCCATGTCTGGAGAAAATCAAACCCTGCAAAAATGAGGCCGTTTTTGTAATGGAGACATGGTTAAGTAATTTGACATTTTTAGTGGTGCTTTACATGAAAACGGCTGTGATATTGGTTCTTGTAAGGAAGTTACAGAGGGAAGAAGTAAAAATAGAATATTGTGGTATTACATACCGTACATCTACCCATTATTACAATAGGAGAAGCACTACTCCAACCGAAATTAAAAAGCGGAGGGCAGTGCATACGACCTTGATCCAGGTTCACACTCTTTATGAAGGAACTCCACGGCATAAGGCGAAAGCAGTGGACTTTATTCGCACCTATCGCTTTCACCGTATGCCTTGGAGCGCTGTGGCGTTTCTTCATACACACTATTACAGTTATATGTAACCCCCGACGTCTACGTTACCACCAGATAAAGTCTGGTATTTTGGCGTGTTTGCAGTGTGCTGCGTATGTGCGTGAACATCGGGAACCAGTTCTGTTACATCTGAGGTGAGATGATGCCTCCAGCAAACATCGCCTGACAGCGAACATAGAAAACCCGCAGGAGAAGAGGACAAACCACCAGCTCCACATTACTGTTATACTACAAATCTTTGGCTGCGGCTGCAGGGAAGGAACGGGCCGTCTGATGTCCTAATGGGACCGAGGAACCAGTAATCACCTAACACCTTATCTGCATGGCATCCACCTAAAGACTATGAAGAAGATGACAATCAACTACCCTAATATCCCTTCTTCAACGTGGCCTGTACTTCACAGCGAGGTGACGCCATTTCCGGAACCCCTACCAAATGCACAGTGGAGACTGCTGGAGTTAGTGCCATGAATAAGGATCAAGATATGTGGATCTGAAACGCGTGAGACGAGTACCTGTCTGTTTTAACCTGTACCGCACCATGTGAATAAAGCTCTTCACGATTTTGCAACGGAAGCTGGACCTGTTCTCTTTTCTTGCTTCTAGCACCCGTGGTTCCTCGGCGTGGCCTCGTGCTTCCAGGGCTGGGTGAGCTCCCACATCTGTGGACTTAACAGACTGCTGGAGTTGAACCAGACATGAAGTGATTGGCAGGACCATCATCAATTGATTGTGATTTTATGAGAAGAAGCACAACTCCCGGAGGAACCGCTCTTATCCGAGGATCTGGAACTGCCCAAGAATAAAGCAGGACCATCGGCCTCCAGGTTGAAGCAATGGAATCTCTTCGCTGAAATGTGGAAGTCGCTTCCTTCCGTCTGTGCAGTTCTGTTCTGAGGGATCTCACCTTCTGTGACCATGATGGTATAGCAGCTCGGGCGTCACATACCGTCTACAAGGAATGGCTTTTAAAGGCAATGGCTTTTGCTGTCTTTAGCTCCACTGCTCAATGCTATTTGAAGAAACCTCTACAGTCTTGGAGAACCTTCCATATACAATCCACGAGTCATGAGCAGTGCATGCGGTGACTTTAGAGTTATTGTGGTGGGACTGAACAGATCCCTGTTACCTGTGACCAGGGTGTCACGACAGATGAGATCATTAGGCGGGCCTCGTCACCCATCACCTGCACAAGGCCAGAAGAATGGAGTGCACCAGACGCTTGTCACCTCCACCCCTGCCCATTAAACTCAGGCTCATGGTGCAGGTTATAAGGCTATCTTGGAAGAAGTCACTCCTAGGATCACCACAGAGGAAATCAAGGAGGTGAAATGTATTGGTCCCCAGATCAGAAGACTTCAACACGAGAGGAATCGGCTGAAGGACAGCAATAGAGAAGCATGGGAGGCTGTCAGGATGGCGTCTGCTGGACTGTTAGGAAATGTCAGAGCTGAAAGTTTCCATCAGTTTGTAGATGAGCGTCTAACGGCGTCCAAGAGAAGGGGCTGCAGGCGCCCCTGAACCTGCCGTTTATATGTCCTCCCATTAATTGTGCTGCACTCACTGATGAACATGTGGAGCTTTGTCCTCGGGATGAGATGATAGAGCCATCGATGATAGAAGATACTGCGGGACGATCAGAAAAGACGCCTCAGAAACACACGAGGCGAACCGACCCGGACACGGACGAGCACTTCTAATAACCGATAATCTCACTGGAATCTGTAACTTTGTGATTAAGAACTTTTGTGTTTGAAGCTTGCGTAGGCCAGACATGCGATATCGAGCTTCATGATGTATTTTATCTTATTGGAATAAAGCCTGTGGATTTTATCAAGATGCCGGAGTGCCGGATTGTCTTCTGTTCATATTGAGTATTCAAGAGTCAAGTGAGGCGTCCATCCCACAGCTAAAGCTCTGCCGAAACCGGGTCCTGGAACCGGACAACGATGCCGAGCGCAACAGGAAATCTACAGCAGACGACCGAGAAAGAAGAGAATCGGGGTGCTCAATGGCCAAAAATCAGATCTCAACCCCATAGAAAACCTGTGAAGAGACCAGAAGAGAGCAAAGTGAAGCCCAAAACCTCAGCTACCCAAGAACATTGTAAAGAAAAGCAGCCAAATGGGGGCACTGGTATCTTGATTCAGGGGCACTGGTATATGTCTTCACTGGGGACACTTATATATGTGTAGTAACCCAGAACGGGCACTAACACTGCTACTGTCTCTAATGGCTAAAAATAATGTCATCTCTGCATTTATTCCAGGTCCTCCCCATACTGTGCATTAATGGCATTGTTATGAAACTGTTATGTTCATGCACTGTACCTGGTTCACCAGCAGGTGGCAGTGTACCTGACAGAGAGAGACATCTTTAGATAGAATAGAACTTCCCATTCTATTCTCCCCATTTTTGAACAGCAGTGAGCTAGTACTTCAGTTTAGATTCGACAGTGGAGCTGAAAAGACATGAGATGGAACAGTGGGCCCCCTCCTGTGGCAGGAGTCTTCCAAGGAAGCAGCTCAAAGAGCACCCTGACTCCGAGTCCTTACAGATTAGAGAAACCACAAGGTGGTCAACAGCCAAATGCACCCACTCCAAAGGTGCCAGAACTGCTACAGAGTACAAACACCAGACCGAAGTCAGAGTCTAGCACAGAAGAGAAAGATAGAGCAAGGTATCCAAGTTCAAAAAAAATTATACAGTGCAACAACACTCTGCAAACCGAATAAAGTACAAAAAAGCATTCAAACGCATACTTTATTTGGTTTGCAGAGTGCTGTTACATTGTATAGTTTTTTCTCTTGTGTTTTCAGCCATGGCAACGTGCTCCGGGGCATTGGGATGTGTTTTTCTGACCCCCTTTTTCTTTGCCATACAAGATTACCTGCCAGTTTACCTCCAAACCTGCTGGAGCCAAGAGAAGGATCAGGTATTGTCTGGATGCAAGTTTATTGAAGCAAAGCTATTAAAATATTTTTTTCTCGACTGTGTTCACCGAGGAAAATAAACTGTCAGATAAAATTCAGAATGTAAAGTAAATTCCCCATTAAAAAGTGCCCTGTCTGACCCAAGGACTGACCAAGGATAAGGCATCTTAAAAAGATTAAAATAGACAAATCTCTGGTACCAGATGGCATACACCCCGTATCCTAAGAGAATTAAGTAATGTCATAGCCAGACCTTTATTTCTGATATTTACGGACTCTATACTGACAGGAGTGTTCCACAGGATTGGCGCATAGCAAATGTGGTGCCAATATTCAAAAGGGTCCAAAAACAGAGCCTGGAAATTATAGGCCGGTAAGTGTAACATCTGTTGTGGGGAAACTGAAGGTTTTCTGAGAGATGCTATCTTGGAGGATCTTAATGAAAATAAGCAAATAACGCCATATCAGCATGGCTTCATGAGGGATCGGTCATGTCAGACTAATTTAATCAGCTTCTATGAGGAGGTAAAGTTCTAGACTTGACAGCGGTGAATCAATGGATGTCAGTATATCTGGACTTCTCCAAAGCATCTGACACCGTACCTCATAAAAGGTTAGTATATAAAATGAGGATGCTCGGACTGGGAGAAAATGTCTGTAAGTGGGTAAGTAACTGGCTGAGGACAGAAAACAGAGGGGTTATTAACGGTACAGAATCAGATTGGGTCACTGTCACTAGTGGGGTACCTCAGGGGTCAGTACTGGAGGGATCACTGTCACTAGTGGGGTACCACAGGGGTCAGTACTGGAGGGGTCACTGTCACTACTGGGGTACCTCAGGGGTCAGTACTGGAGGGATCACTGTCACTAGTGGGGTATCTCAGGGGTCAGTATTGGAGGGGTCACTGTCACTAGTGGGGTACTACAGGGGTCAGTACTGGAGGGGTCACTGTCACTAGTGGGGTACCACAGGGTCAGTACTGGAGGGGTCACTGTCACTACTGGGGTACCACAGGGGTCAGTACTGGAGGGGTCACTGTCACTACTGGGGTACCTCAGGGGTCAGTACTGGAGGATCACTGTCACTAGTGGGGTATCTCAGGGGTCAGTATTGGAGGGGTCACTGTCACTAGTAGGGGTACTACAGGGGTCAGTACTGGAGGGTCACTGTCACTAGTGGGGTACCACAGGGGTCAGTACTGGAGGGGTCACTGTCACTACTGGGGTACCACAGGGGTCAGTACTGGAGGGGTCACTGTCACTACTGGGGTATCTCAGGGGTCAGTATTGGAGGGGTCACTGTCACTAGTGGGGTACTACAGGGGTCAGTACTGGAGGGGTCACTGTCACTAGTGGGGTACCTCAGGGGTCAGTATTGGGCGCTATTCTCTTCAATAAATTTATTAATGATCTTGAAGAAGGCTTGCACAGTAAATTATAGGATTTTTACTGTAGGAGCAGTGAGACTATGGACTCTATACTGTAAGAGCAGTGAGACTATGGACTCTTTACTGTAAGAGCAGTGAGACTATGGACTCTTTACTGTAAGAGCAGTGAGACTATGGACTCTTTACTGTAAGAGCAGTGAGACTATGGACTCTATACTGTAAGAGCAGTGAGACTATGGACTCTATACTGTAAGAGCAGTGAGACTATGGACTCTATACTGTAAGAGCAGTGAGACTATGGACTCTATACTGTAAGAGCAGTGAGACTATGGACTCTATACTGTAAGAGCAGTGAGACTATGGACTCTATACTGTAAGAGCAGTGAGACTATGGACTCTATACTGTAAGAGCAGTGAGACTATGGACTCTATACTGTAAGAGCAGTGAGACTATGGACTCTATACTGTAAGAGCAGTGAGACTATGGACTCTTTACTGTAAGAGCAGTGAGACTATGGACTCTATACTGTAAGAGCAGTGAGACTATGGACTCTATACTGTAAGAGCAGTGAGACTATGGACTCTATACTGTAAGAGCAGTGAGACTATGGACTCTATACTGTAAGAGCAGTGAGACTATGGACTCTTTACTGTAAGAGCAGTGAGACTATGGACTCTATACTGTAAGAGCAGTGAGACTATGGACTCTATACTGTAAGAGCAGTGAGACTATGGACTCTGTACTGTAAGAGCAGTGAGACTATGGACTCTATACTGTAAGAGCAGTGAGACTATGGACTCTATACTGTAAGAGCAGTGAGACTATGGACTCTTTACTGTAAGAGCAGTGAGACTATGGACTCTATACTGTAAGAGCAGTGAGACTATGGACTCTATACTGTAAGAGCAGTGAGACTATGGACTCTGTACTGTAAGAGCAGTGAGACTATGGACTCTTTACTGTAAGAGCAGTGAGACTATGGACTCTATACTGTAAGAGCAGTGAGGCTATGGACTCTTTACTGTAAGAGCAGTGAGACTATGGACTCTATACTGTAAGAGCAGTGAGACTATGGACTCTATACTGTAAGAGCAGTGAGACTATGGACTCTTTACTGTAAGAGCAGTGAGACTATGGACTCTTTACTGTAAGAGCAGTGAGACTATGGACTCTTTACTGTAAGAGCAGTGAGACTATGGACTCTTTACTGTAAGAGCAGTGAGACTATGGACTCTTTACTGTAAGAGCAGTGAGACTATGGACTCTATACTGTAAGAGCAGTGAGACTATGGACTCTGTACTGTAAGAGCAGTGAGACTATGGACTCTATACTGTAAGAGCAGTGAGACTATGGACTCTTTACTGTAAGAGCAGTGAGACTATGGACTCTTTACTGTAAGAGCAGTGAGACTATGGACTCTATACTGTAAGAGCAGTGAGACTATGGACTCTGTACTGTAAGAGCAGTGAGACTATGGACTCTTTACTGTAAGAGCAGTGAGACTATGGACTCTATACTGTAAGAGCAGTGAGACTATGGACTCTGTACTGTAAGAGCAGTGAGACTATGGACTCTTTACTGTAAGAGCAGTGAGACTATGGACTCTTTACTGTAAGAGCAGTGAGACTATGGAATATTTACTGTAAGAGCAGTGAGACTATGGACTCTGTACTGTAAGAGCAGTGAGACTATGGACTCTTTACTGTAAGAGCAGTGAGACTATGGACTCTTTACTGTAAGAGCAGTGAGACTATGGAATATTTACTGTAAGAGCAGTGAGACTATGGACTCTTTACTGTAAGAGCAGTGAGACTATGGACTCTGTACTGTAAGAGCAGTGAGACTATGGACTCTTTACTGTAAGAGCAGTGAGACTATGGACTCTATACTGTAAGAGCAGTGAGACTATAGACTCTATACTGTAAGAGCAGTGAGACTATGGACTCTATACTGTAAGAGCAGTGAGACTATGGACTCTTTACTGTAAGAGCAGTGAGACTATGGACTCTATACTATAAGAGCAGTGAGACTATGGACTCTATACTGTAAGAGCAGTGAGACTATAGACTCTATACTGTAAGAGCAGTGAGACTATGGACTCTATACTGTAAGAGCAGTGAGACTATGGACTCTTTACTGTAAGAGCAGTGAGACTATGGACTCTATACTATAAGAGCAGTGAGACTATGGACACATTACTGTAAGAGCAGGGAGACTATGTACTCTTTACTATAAGAGCAGTGAGACTATGGACTCTTTACTGTAAGAGCAGTGAGACTATGGACTCTTTACTGTAAGAGCAGTGAGACTATGGACTCTTTACTGTAAGAGAAGTGAGACGATGGACTCTTTACTGTAAGAGCAGGAGTGTAATAATGTAATTGCGTAGTTGCGATCTCTTACTTCTTCAATCGTAGCTGCCGGCTAAAGGACCTGTGGTGACGTCACTGTGCACATCACATGGTCCAATCACATGGTTCATCACCATGGTGATGGACCATGTAATTGAACCATGTGATGTGACGTTACCACAGGTCCTTTAGCCGGCAGCTTATGATTGAAGAAGTAAGAGATCGCAACTAAGCGATCAAGTGGATAAGGTGAGTACATATTTTTATTTTTAACCCCTCCATCTTTAATTTACTAAGCATTCTGTATTGAGAACAGGGCCGGTGCAAGGATTTTTGCCGCCCTAGGCAAAAGAAAAGTTTGCCGCCCCACCCATATGATCTGCCATATTAAAGGGGTTCTGCAGTTTATTTAAACTGATCGGCAGGGGTCCGACACCCGGGACCCCGCCAATCAGCTGTTTGAGAAGACAGCTGCGCTGGCAGTAGCACCTCAGCCTTCTCGCAGTGACGTCACGACTAGTATCATTGGCCTGGGCGGGGCTAAGCTTCATCCAAGTGAACAGAGCTTAACCCGCCAAGGCCAGTGATACTAGTCGTGACGTCACTGCGCCTGCAGTAAACAGCGAGAAGGCCGAGGTGCTACTGCCAGCGCCGCTGCCTTCTCAAACAGCTGATCGGCGGGGGTCCCGGGTGTCGGACCCCTGCCGAACAGTTTAAATAAACTGCAGAACCCCTTTAACTAATGCCAGTTCTCTCTCCCCTCTTGTCATTCTTCACACTCCCCCCTTGTCATTCTCTCCCCCCGTTGTCATTCTCCCCCCACTTATCATTCTCTCTCCCTCTTGTCATTCTCTCCCCCCTCTTGCCATTCTTCACACTCCCCCCCCCCTTGTCATTCCCTTTCTCCCCTTGTCATTCTCTTTCCCCCCCTCTCCTTTGTCATTCTCTTGTCATTCTCTTTCTGTCATTCTCTTTCTGTCATTCTCTTTCCACTCTTTTTACTCTTTTTATTCTCCCCCTCTCCTTGTCATTCTCCCTTGATATTCCCCCCTTGTCATTCCCTTTCTCCCCTTGTCATTCTCTCTACCCCCTCTCCTTTGTCATTCTCTTGTCATTCTCTTTCTGTCATTCTCTTTTCATTCTCTTTCCACTCTTGTCATTCTCCCCTTGATATCCCCCTTACCTCTAGTGTAGCGTGGCCGAGTTCTTTATGCTGCACGGGTACAGGAGCTTTAGTTTCCTGTACCCGAGGGGACTGACATGAAGTGCGCACTTCATGTCAGTCCGGCCGGGTACAGGAGACAGATGCTCCTGTACCGCGGACCTTAAACAGCTCGGCCACGTTAGCAATGAGGAACTGACAGGAGAGAGCGCTGAGCGCTTCCCTCCTGTCAGCTCCTCTCTTCATGCTGCGCCCGGGCGGTGCGCCCTCATGGACGCACCAGCCCGGGCAGTGCTGCAGCCGCCTGAGGCTCAATTCAGAGCGCTCGGGCGGCTGCAGCATGAGGCAGGGCCGGCGCTCCTAGCAGCGCCCTTCCCAAGGGGCGCTCACGCGGCGGCCTATTCCGCGTATAGGACGCGCAGGCCCTGATTGAGAATGCTATTATTTTCCTTATAACCATGTTATAAGGTAAAATAATAAAGATCGGGTCCTCATCCCGATCGTCTCTTAGCAACTATGCGGAAAAATCACACCACATCCGCACATGCTTGCGGATGCTTACGATTTTCACGCAGACCCATTCACTTCTATGGGCCTCGTGCTGTGAAAAACACAGAATATAGAGCATGCTGCGATTTTCACGCACAAGTGGGGGCACTTGCATATATGGAGTCATGGGGGCACTTGTATATATGGAGTCACAGGGGCAACTTGTATATATGGAGTCACGGGGGCACTTGTATATATGGAGTCACGGGGGCACTTGTATATATGGAGTCACGGGGGCACTTATATATGGAGTCACGTGGGGCACTTGTATATATGGAGTCACGGGGGCACTTGTATATATGGAGTCACGGGGGCACTTGTATATATGGAGTCACTGGGGGCACTTGTATATATGGAGTCACGGGGGCACTTGTATATATGGAGTCACGGGGGCACTTGTATATATGGAGTCACGGGGGCACTTGTATATATGGAGTCACGGGGGCACTTGTATATATGGAGTCACGGGGGCACTTGTATATATGGAGTCATGGGGGCACTTGTATATATGGAGTCATGGGGGCACTTGTATATATGGAGTCACGGGGGCACTTGTATATATGGAGTCACGGGGGCACTTGTATATATGGAGTCATGGGGGCACTTGTATATATGGAGTCATGGGGGCACTTGTATATGGAGTCACGGGGGCACTTGTATATATGGATTCACGGGGGCACTTGTATATATGGAGTCACGGGGGCACTTGTATATATGGAGTCACGGGGGCACTTGTATATATGGAGTCACGGGGGCACTTGTATATATGGAGTCATGGGGGCACTTGTATATATGGAGTCACGGGGGCACTTGTATATATGGAGTCACGGGGGCACTTGTACATATGGAGTCATGGGGGGCACTTCTATATGTATTCATGGGGGCATTTGTATATATGGAGTCACTTGTATATATAGATTCATGGGGGGCACTTGTACATATGGAGTCATGGGGGGCACTTGTATATGTATTCATGGGGGCATTTGTATATATGGAGTCACTTGTATATATAGATTCATGGGGGCACTTGCATCATAGGGGGCACTTAGTTTTGCACATTAATAGACGGTGGATTGTCAAACCCCTCATATCAGGAGCCCAACACAAAACAAGGCGAAAAAACAAGGTGAAACACCCTCTCTGCCCTGCATTTCATGGCGCACACAGACCTTCACATCTGGCGATGCAAAATGCAAAGAAAAATAATAAACTGCAGCAAAATAAATACTGCAGGAAGAAGGTGACAAATGCCAACTGACACAGAACCAGAGATAGGTGCACACTGCCGTCACTAAACCAGGCATCTCAAACTGCGGCCCTCCAGATGTTGTGAAACTACAACTCCCACGATGCCCTGCTATAGGCTGATACCTGTAGGCTATTTGGGCATGCTGGGAGTTGTAGTTTTGCAACAGCTGGAGGGCCGCAGTTTGAGGATGCCTGCACTCAAACCCTCACACTGATGTTAAAAATTGAGAGGTTAGTTCGACATATCCTACTAGGAGGACATGTCTTAAGCCTCGGGCACCAGCGTCAAGGTCTCTCAAGTAGCCCGTGGGCCCTAACACTCACCTACCTGCGCCATATGGGCGATATCAGGGGCCAGTGGGCAATTACAGGAGCATTAGGACGACTCACAAACATCTCCTCTGTTACCTCCAGCATGTAGCCAT
The DNA here is from genome assembly GCA_033119425.1 of Bufotes viridis. Taxonomy (NCBI): domain Eukaryota; kingdom Metazoa; phylum Chordata; class Amphibia; order Anura; family Bufonidae; genus Bufotes; species Bufotes viridis. Next base: position 6,231,543 of record CM065591.1, on the reverse strand, counting down.
GCTTGCAGTGGGAGGTGGGAGGTGTCTATGAGCCCTACCTAAGACTGACTGATATAGCCCAGAGCCTAGCAGGTGCTCCCCTATAGAAATGCACAACTGCATATGGGTATGAGCGCATCCTGCTTTCTTATCACCACATTTTTGATGGTTTATATATATATGTATGGAGGTGTATAAACTCCAATTTAAATGTGCCTGTTTTTCATCTTCAGGTCACATTTGGGTGCACCTGCTAGGCTCTGGGCTATATCAGTCAGTCTTAGGTAGGGCTCATAGACACCTCCCACCTCCCATTGCAAGCATGGCCACATGCTGGAGGTAACAGAGGAGATGTTTGCGAGTCGTCCTAATGCTCCTGTAATTGCCCACTGGCCCCTGATATCGCCCATATGGCGCAGGTAGGTGAGTGTTAGGGCCCACGGGCTACTTGAGAGACCTTGACGCTGGTGCCCGAGGCTTAAGACACGTCCTCCTAGTAGGATATGTCGAACTGACCTCTCAATTTTTAACATTAGTGTGACGGCAGCGTGCACCTATCTCTGGTTCTGTGTTTGTTCTGAGTTCTTGCCACATCCACATAAATTTCATCTTATGTAGGATGTCCATTGTGGTACTTGTAGTCCGTTGCTGGCATCATCCATTGTATGCATTTTTGCTGGTGATTGCCATTAGCAACGGACTACAAGTGCAGGATGTGCTCCCTACAGAAATGCACAACTGCATATGGGTATGAGCGCATCCTGCTTTCTCATCACCACATTTTTGATGGTTTATTTGAAAAATGCCAACTGCCCCCTAGCATCGTCAGCGGATACTTACCATGGTGCGGGAGCCGGGCGCTGTCCGATATCCGATCGGCGTCTAGAAAACAACACAAACATCACTTCCTCTTACAACTGTACAGGTTAACCCCTTGTGTGCAGCAGCGTTCAGACCTTAAGGACGCAGCACTGGTTTTCGGTCGCTGAGCGGCGGCGGCCTGTCGGTGCCAGTTCGTGTTCAGTACGTCTTTTGATCAGTTTTTATTCTGATTTTTACAATGTAGCCCAGCGGATTTTCTTTTTATGTGATAATGTTATCCTACGGAGCATTGACGGACAGGACCATACCCAATGGGCAGGGGGTTTGTATGAGAAAAGTCTCCGAGTGTTTCCTCTGAGAGACTAGGTCATCAGTAAAATACACTGTTGGAAAACCCTTTGAAGGGTAGGTCCTCAGTGTCTGATCAGCGGCGGTCCGACACCCTGGAGCATTGCGGTGCCTGGGCCGAGGGAAAACATGTTCATCGGTCACATGACATGACTTCTGCACGTGCCAGTACCTTCTCATACAGCTGATGGCGGGGTCCCGGGTGTCGGACCCCACTGATGATTCATCAGTAAAATAAACACTGGGAAAACCCTGTGGGACCCCACCGATGCAGCCCCCATGGAATGAACAAAGTGGCCGGTCGACATGTTCTCCCAGTGGTAGGACCCCACTGATCTAATAGTTATTCCCATGGAAACAACCGAACATCGCTTTAAAGGGGTTCTCCGGGAAATGTAACAATGAAAATACTGAAAATACATGTTATTACAAAAAACTTTTAAATGCCAATAATTATTTATAATGCCTCATTTAGGCTAGGGGACAATCAGTGAGGACGCTATAATGGCTGCTCTTACAAATCCGTCCAGAACAGAGCTCTATGTGACATCTGATTTCTCAGCGCGGTGAGACTGCATTTTTGTAAAGATAAAGATGAGATAAGAAATCCGCTGTGTCCATGGGCTTGAGAAGGCAAGTTGGAGACTGAAGGGGGAGGAATGAGGAGCAGACACGGTGATGTGGGGAGGAATGAGGAGCAGACACGGTGATGTGGGGAGGAATGAGGAGCAGACACGGTGATGTGGGGGAGGAATGAGGAGCAGACACGGTGATGTGGGGGAGGAATGAGGAGCAGACACGGTGATGTGGGGAGGAATGAGGAGCAGACACGGTGATGTGGGGAAGGAATGAGGAGCAGAAACGGTGATGTGGGGAAGGAATGAGGAGCAGACACGGTGATGTAGGGGAGGAATGAGGAGCAGACACGGTGATGTAGGGGAGGAATGAGGAGCAGACACGGTGATGTGGGGGAGGAATGAGGAGCAGACACGCGTGATGTGGGGGAGGAATGAGGAGCAGACACGGTGATGTGGGGAGGAATGAGGAGCAGACACGGTGATGTGGGGGAGGAATGAGGAGCAGACACGGTGATGTGGGGAGGAATGAGGAGCAGACACGGTGATGTGGGGGAGGAATGAGGAGCAGACACGGTGATGTGGGGGAGGAATGAGGAGCAGACACGGTGATGTGGGGAGGAATGAGGAGCAGACACGGTGATGTGGGGAAGGAATGAGGAGCAGACACGGTTATGTGGGGAAGGAATGAGGCGCAGACACGGTGATGTGGGGAAGGAATGAGGCGCAGACACGGTGATGTGGGGAGGAATGAGGCGCAGACACGGTGATGTGGGGAGGAATGAGGAGCAGACACGGTGATGTGGGGAGGAATGAGGAGCAGACACGGTGATGTGGGGAGGAATGAGGAGCAGACACGGTGATGTGGGGGAGGAATGAGGAGCAGACACGGTGATGTGGGGAAGGAATGAGGAGCAGACACGGTGATGTGGGGAAGGAATGAGGAGCAGACACGGTGATGTGGGGGAGGAATGAGGAGCAGACACGGTGATGTGGGGAGGAATGAGGAGCAGACACGGTGATGTGGGGAGGAATGAGGAGCAGACACGGTGATGTGGGGAGGAATGAGGAGCAGACACGGTGATGTGGGGAAGGAATGAGGCGCAGACACGGTGATGTGGGGAGGAATGAGGAGCAGACACGGTGATGTGGGGGAGGAATGAGGAGCAGACACGGTGATGTGGGGAGGAATGAGGAGCAGACACGGTGATGTGGGGAGGAATGAGGAGCAGACACGGTGATGTGGGGAAGGAATGAGGCGCAGACACGGTGATGTGGGGAGGAATGAGGAGCAGACACGGTGATGTGGGGAGGAATGAGGAGCAGACACGGTGATGTGGGGAGGAATGAGGAGCAGACACGGTGATGTGGGGAGGAATGAGGAGCAGACACGGTGATGTGGGGAGGAATGAGGAGCAGACACGTGATGTGGGGAGGAATGAGGAGCAGACACGGTGATGTGGGGAGGAATGAGGAGCAGACACGGTGATGTGGGGGAGGAATGAGGAGCAGACACGGTGATGTGGGGAGGAATGAGGCGCAGACACGGTGATGTGGGGAGGAATGAGGAGCAGACACGGTGATGTGGGGGAGGAATGAGGAGCAGACACGGTGATGTGGGGAAGGAATGAGGCGCAGACACGCTGATGTGGGGAGGAATGAGGAGCAGACACGGTGATGTGGGGAGGAATGAGGAGCAGACACGGTTATGTGGGGGAGGAATGAGGAGCAGACACGGTGATGTGGGGGAGGAACGAGGAGCAGACACGGTTATGTGGGGAAGGAATGAGGCGCAGACACGCTGATGTGGGGGAGGAATGAGGAGCAGACATGGTGATGTGGGGGAGGAATGAGGAGCAGACACGGTGATGTGGGGAGGAATGAGGAGCAGACACGGTGATGTGGGGAAGGAATGAGGCGCAGACACGGTTATGTGGGGAAGGAATGAGGAGCAGACACGCTGATGTGGGGGAGGAATGAGGAGCAGACACGGTGATGTGGGGAAGGAATCAGGAGCAGACACGGTGATGTGGGGAGGAATGAGGAGCAGACACGGTGATGTGGGGAGGAATGAGGAGCAGACACGGTGATGTGGGGGAGGAATGAGGAGCAGACACGGTGATGTGGGGAGGAATGAGGAGCAGACACGGTGATGTGGGGAGGAATGAGGAGCAGACACGGTGATGTGGGGAGGAATGAGGAGCAGACACGGTGATGTGGGGAGGAATGAGGAGCAGACACGGTGATGTGGGGAAGGAATGAGGAGCAGACACGGTGATGTGGGGAAGGAATCGAGGAGCAGACACGGTGATGTGGGGAGGAATGAGGAGCAGACACGGTGATGTGGGGAGGAATGAGGAGCAGACACGGTGATGTGGGGAGGAATGAGGAGCAGACACGGTGATGTGGGGAAGGAATGAGGCGCAGACACGGTGATGTGGGGAGGAATGAGGAGCAGACACGGTGATGTGGGGAAGGAATGAGGAGCAGACACGTGATGTGGGGAAGGAATGAGGCGCTACACGGTGATGTGGGGAGGAAATGAGGAGCAGACACGGTGATGTGGGGAAGGAATGAGGAACAGACACGGTGATGTGGGGAAGGAATGAGGAGCAGACACGCTGATGTGGGGAAGGAATGAGGAGCAGACACGGTGATGTGGGGAGGAATGAGGAGCAGACACGGTGATGTGGGGGAGGAATGAGGAGCAGACACGGTGATGTGGGGAGGAATGAGGAGCAGACACGGTGATGTGGGGAAGGAATGAGGCGCTTACACGGTGATGTGGGGAGGAATGAGGAGCAGACACGGTGATGTGGGGAGGAATGAGGAGCAGACACGGTGATGTGGGGGAGGAATGAGGAGCAGACACGGTGATGTGGGGAGGAATGAGGAGCAGACACGGTGATGTGGGGAAGGAATGAGGAACAGACACGGTGATGTGGGGAAGGAATGAGGAGCAGACACGCTGATGTGGGGAAGGAATGAGGAGCAGACACGGTGATGTGGGGAGGAATGAGGAGCAGACACGGTGATGTGGGGAGGAATGAGGAGCAGACACGGTGATGTGGGGGAGGAATGAGGAGCAGACACGGTGATGTGGGAAGGAATGAGGCGCTTACACGGTGATGTGGGGGAGGAATGAGGAGCAGACACGGTGATGTGGGGAGGAATGAGGAGCAGACACGGTGATGTGGGGGAGGAATGAGGAGCAGACACGTGATGTGGGGGAGGAATGAGGAGCAGACACGTGCGGGCGTCCATGAGTCAACGCTCACTGTAATTTTACCTTACCCATGCGCTGGTACTGCGCTTGCGCGGAGGCGCACAGTCCCGGAAGTCATGTGGGGTAAGGTTATTTTTCAAGTTAAGGCTTTTTCTCAGAACACCGGCCTGCTGTTGTCAGCACTAGCGCATAGTGAGAAATGCAAATGTAAATATGTAATGGCATCGGGGTGGCAATGGACCCCTCATTGACACTGGGCTCGTGGCTGGCCGACCCAAACGCCCCTATTATAATCCACATCTGTACATGTGTCCCTGTGTACACCGCCACGCGCCCCTCTGTACACCGCCACGCGCCCCTCTGTACACCGCCACGCGCCCCTCTGTACACCGCCACGCGCCCCTCTGTACACCGCCACGCGCCCCTCCGTACACCGCCACGCGCCCCTCCGTACACCGCCACGCGCCCCTCCGTACACCGCCACGCGCCTCCGTACACCGCCACGCGCCCTCCGTACACCGCCACGCGCCTCCGTACACCGCCACGCGCCTCCGTACACCGCCACGCGCCTCCGTACACCGCCACGCCCTCCGTACACCGCCACGCGCCCCTCCGTACACCGCCACGCGCCCTGTGTACACCACCACGCGCCCTCCGTACACCACCACGCGCCTCCGTACACCACCACGCGCCCTCCACGTACCCCTGACTTTCCGTAAGCCCCTCACTCACCAGCTCCTCTCTCATTCACCGTCAGAGCTGAAAGGAAGGATGTTGATCACGCGTTCTCCTCCTATAAAGCCCGGTGGGTGGAGTGCTTTCACTTTCACCTTCGTAATTTGTCTTCACTTTCACTTCTCTTTTAGTTTATTGGAAATCATGACTTAGTCACCCAGCGATGCAGTAGTGCCGCCATCTCTTCATGTCACCTACGGCTGACAGCAGCGTCCGCACCTTCTCATGCTGTCCACTGTTTATGGTATATATATTGGCTCCATCTTCCCCGGATGCCTGAAGGAACAGCGTGTTACACAGCGGACGGTAAACTCCCCGGACACCGGACGCGGTTGTAGCGACAGTGAAATCTCCACCCATGAGATAAAAAACACGGCATGCAGCGGCAAACAGAAATAACGTACAGTAATGGCGGAGCGATAAGATATTCTGGGGCTGCGATCCTAATACCTGAATTCCCTGCATTTAATTTTATACAAAATGTATTTGCCAAGAATCTCAAATTTACAAAAATTCGAGCCTCGGCCCCAGAATATCGTATACGTTATTTGTGTTTGCGGAGCGCTGCTGCAGTGTGTGCTGTTCGTCTTCATGTTTCTAGCCATGGCGGCAAATTTTTGTGAATTTTTCAAAAAGTTCGGTTCTGAACTGATGTATCATGAGTTAAAGTTTCTCCAGTTCCCCTGGAAATCGGATACAACCCCTCCCAGGAATTTGTTATCTCTACATGAATTCCCCCATCTCTGGAAGGTAATGACAATGATAGTAAATCCTGACATACACAGTGTGACACGTATGGCGGTGATATCACGCGGCTATTTGTAAACCCCCTGCCCGGAGCACTAGGCGCAGTCCTGGATCGTGCACACATTGGCTGATACGCAGCGGCAGGAGTCCGGGACTCCTCTAGGGTGCAGCCATTTCCACAAGGAGGAGATCGTAACGGGGACAGTGGTGGCGAATACTGCAATACTACGGCATGCACGATACTACATTACACAATACATGTACAGATACTACTATACACAATACACGTACAGATACTACTATACACAATACACGTACAGATACCACTATACACAATACATGTACAGATACTACTATACACAATACATGTACAGATACTACTATACACAATACATGTACAGATACTACTATACACAATACATGTACAGATACTACTATACACAATACACGTACAGATACTACATTACACAATACACGTACAGATACCACTATACACAATACATGTACAGATACTACTATACACAATACATGTACAGATACTACTATACACAATACACGTACAGATACTACATTACACAATACATGTACAGATACTACTATACACAGTACATGTACAGATACTACTATACACAATACACGTACAGATACTACTATACACAATACACGTACAGATACTACATTACACAATACATGTACAGATACTACATTACACAGTACATGTACAGATACTACTATACACAATACATGTACAGATACCACTATACACAATACATGTACAGATACTACTATACACAATACACGTACAGATACTACATTACACAATACATGTACAGATACTACTATACACAGTACATGTACAGATACTACTATACACAATACATGTACAGATACTACTATACACAATACATGTACAGATACTACATTACACAATACATGTACAGATACTACTATACACAATACATGTACAGATACTACTATACACAATACATGTACAGATACTACTATACACAATACACGTACAGATACTACATTACACAATACATGTACAGATACTACTATACACAATACCTGTACAGATACTACTATACACAATACATGTACAGATACTACTATACACAATACATGTACAGATACTACTATACACAATACATGTACAGATACTACTATACACAATACATGTACAGATACTACTATACACAATACCTGTACAGATACTACATTACACAATACATGTACAGATACTACTATACACAATACATGTACAGATACTACTATACACAATACATGTACAGATACTACATTACACAATACATGTACAGATACTACATATACATCAATACATGTACAGATACTACTATACACAATACATGTACAGATACTACTATACACAATACATGTACAGATACTACTATACACAATACATGTACAGATACTACATATACACAATACACGTACAGATACTACATTACACAATACATGTACAGATACTACTATACACAATACATGTACAGATACTACTATACACAATACATGTACAGATACTACTATACACAGTACATGTACAGATACTACTATACACAATACATGTACAGATACTACTATACACAATACATGTACAGATACTACTATACACAATACACGTACAGATACTACTATACACAATACACGTACAGATACTACTATACACAATACATGTACAGATACTACTATACACAATACATGTACAGATACTACATTACACAATACATGTACAGATACTACATTACACAATACATGTACAGATACCACTATACACAATACATGTACAGATACTACTATACACAATACATGTACAGATACTACATTACACAATACATGTACAGATACCACTATACACAATACATGTACAGATACTACTATACACAATACATGTACAGATACTACTATACACAATACATGTACAGATACCACTATACACAGTACATGTACAGATACTACTATACACAATACATGTACAGATACTACTATACACAATACATGTACAGATACTACTATACACAATACCTGTACAGATACTACTATACACAATACATGTACAGATACTACTATACACAATACATGTACAGATACTACTATACACAATACATGTACAGATACCACTATACACAACACATGTACAGATACTACATTACACAATACATGTACAGATACTACTATACACAATACATGTACAGATACTACTATACACAATACATGTACAGATACTACTATACACAATACATGTACAGATACTACTATACACAATACATGTACAGATACCACTATACACAATACATGTACAGATACCACTATACACAATACATGTACAGATACTACTATACACAATACATGTACAGATACTACATTACACAATACATGTACAGATACCACTATACACAATACATGTACAGATACTACTATACACAATACATGTACAGATACTACTATACACAATACATGTACAGATACTACATTACACAATACATGTACAGATACTACATTACACAATACATGTACAGATACTACTATACACAATACACGTACAGATACTACATTACACAATACATGTACAGATACTACTATACACAATACATGTACAGATACTACATTACACAATACATGTACAGATACTACTATACACAATACACGTACAGATACTACTATACACAATACACGTACAGATACTACTATACACAATACACGTACAGATACTACTATACACAATACATGTACAGATACTACTATACACAATACACGTACAGATACCACTATACACAATACACGTACAGATACTACATTACACAATACATGTACAGATACTACTATACACAATACATGTACAGATACTACTATACACAATACATGTACAGATACTACTATACACAATACATGTACAGATACTACTATACACAATACATGTACAGATACTACTATACACAATACATGTACAGATACCACTATACACAATACATGTACAGATACTACATTACACAATACATGTACAGATACTACTATACACAATACATGTACAGATACCACTATACACAATACACGTACAGATACTACTATACACAATACATGTACAGATACTACTATACACAATACATGTACAGATACTACTATACACAATACATGTACAGATACTACTATACACAATACCTGTACAGATACTACATTACACAATACATGTACAGATACTACTATACACAATACATGTACAGATACTAATCTATATTACAGCATCAGATCCATAAAACTAACGATGACAAATGATAAAACCAGATATCAGTAAGAAATGTTCGAGTCACTTCTACTTTCGATATTTCACTCCTTTCCTCGCTGCCTCCAAGACTTTGCCTTTGGTCAGGAAATTTTATATCAAGACACGGAGGCTCTCATTGCTTAACTCTTTCTTTACTTATCTGAATAGCAGCAAAGAAAAAACAGAAGATATCATAAATCCCACCAATCCGGTGCTAACCCCTCCCTCCCCCCTGGAATCCCAATAAAAGGCCTCCAAGCAGGGAATCTTCCTCTTTCTTTGCTGCTTTCAGATAAGTATCACCCTGCTGTCCGTTTGGGGCAGCAGGGAATTTTCCCTTATCTGTTAGAGTTTCTATATATATATATATATATGGTCTTTCTCTTATATTGTTATTTTCGTTTGGTATAAATTGTTTTATTGTATATACATTTGCTTGAGGGATCTCCCAGTCCCTTCTCCCACCACCCTTCCAGTTCTCGGGGGAACGGTTTTCCTTTTCCCACCCCTCACCGTGCCGGTGGTGCGGTGTCTTCTTCCGGCGGCTCGCAGCGGGCTGTCTGGACATCCGCAGCATCTCGGGTGGCCGGGCCTGTATCGAACCGACGGGCCGGGCGCTCCCCCATTGATATCGCTGCGGCAGCCGTAATCTCGCGATTCGCAAGATTTTGGCGGCCATCTTGGTCTCGGCCTTCGCGCCCTGCGAGTTATCGCGGGACTTGCGTCGGCCGCCCTGGTTTTCAGTGGCTTTGGCGACGAGATCTCGTGGGATTTCGGACGCCATTGCCACTCGGAGCTCCTCACCGCACTGCCGCGCCACTCTTCTTCAGTGTTGTATGAAAGGAGAGAAGGTTAGCACTCCGCTTGACAAGGATGGAAGAGGCCGCACGGCCTTCACAACACATGTACGGTTAAGGCATTGCCACCTACCTCGTGGCATCTCTAACCACATTTCTGCCTGAGTATATTGTGACTACCCTGTTTTCTTTCTCCTGGGGTCACTAGGTTTTATATAGTTTTCTAGCTTTAGGGTTATTTGAGATTTTCTGAAATTACCATGTCTGCTCCTCACCGAGGATCCACCCCTAATACCCAGGGGAATACAGACACCACTGTCACGGTCCCTTCTCTTCAGGGGACACCTCCGGCTATTGATTTAGCTTCCCCAACTATGGAAGCCCAAACTAGGGCTTTGCAACAGTCTATTTCAGACGCAATTTTTTCGGCCATGGGCTCAGTCTCCTCAGCATTAACAGCATCGCTGTCCCAGGCCTTGTGCGCACAGACTGCGCCCCCCGCCATGACCCTGCCCTCCACAACCTCCACTACTAATATATGTGTGACGAATGTCTCTGGTCCATCAAATGACGGCGCGCTTCGTTCGCGCAAAAGAGCTTGCACGCGCCAGGCGGAACATGCGCGTAACTGGAAAACGGCCAGATCACAGCCGGAATCTAAATCAGACTCTTTGGAGTCGGACGAGGAGGTGATTTTGAACTCCCCTGTTATATCTGACGGGGAGGATTTGGCTGACTTTAGGGATCAGTCTGCCTTACCGCCCAAAACCGCCCCTAGTCTGCTGCCCTCGGCTTCCCAGCCGTCAGTGGGTGAGCCTCAGTCCGTTCTTACGGATCCTTCTGGCACCCCTTTATTTGACCCGGATTCGTTACATCATCCGAGGTCCTCTGAATGGCTCCCAGTGCCCCATGTGGCCAGCTATATTGAGGCGGGCATCCGCAAACCCCTCAACAAAGAGTCGAGGAGTAAGCTTAGGGCTGAATGCCCACGGCCGGTCATACCTAATAAGATGTGTGAAACGCCTTCAGTAGACCCGAAGGTAATTCAATTCCTTTCAAAGTCTGGCTTCAGTCCTCGTAAAGGTCTGGACGCCTCCTTGAAGTCCTGCCAGGACAAACTGTTGGACATAATGGGGCCGCTTAGCCAAAATCTTTGACTTGGCGGAGTCCGCCAAAATGGGAGGCCATCAAGTTGACCCCGTAGAGCTAGCGGGATGGGTGCAGAGGGCTATTTGCCTGACAGGCAACGCTAATACAGCTCTTGCAGTAGAGCGCAGGAAAGCAATTTTAATAAAAATTGAACCCAAATTGGCGGCTATGGTCCTTACAGAGACAGGTACAGAGGCTCAGGGCCTTCTGTTTGGGGACCCTTTATAAAAGAGCTGGGGAAGTTCGTGGGCACCTTTACGGCCCTCGATAAGGCCCAGGCTTCGATGAAGCGGGTGTTTGGCAGCAAGGTCTCCACCAGGGCCGGCAGTGCGAGGGGGCGTCTGGCCGGCCGTGCATCATATCAACCCCGTGCCACGGGCGAGGCTCCTCATCATTCCGCGGTTCCTACCAGGACCCCAGACAGCCTTCTTCCTTCTTCCCTCCGAGAGGCAACTTCGGAAGAGGACGCTCTTATAGAGGACAACCAAATCTTCGCCGTCCCCTTGGTAAGTCCGACTTTGTTTCACCGTTCTTCAGGCATCTTAGTCGGAGGCAGACTCCGGTATTTTTCGCATGTTTGGGCCTCTATCACCTCGGACCCATGGGTTCTGAACACTGTCCAGGGGTTCCAGATAGAATTGATAGCTTACCCGAATCTCATTCCCTCGCCGGCTCTCGGGTTCGGCTCCGAGGAGATGCAGTCCCTCGTGGACGTGGAGCTGTTCGATCTGGTCGAGAAAGGGGCTATAGAACCGGCCGTTCCTCATCCGGGAAGTGTGGTAAGCAGCATCTTCCTGGTCGAGAAAAAGGGAGGACAATTCCGTCCCGTTATCAATCTCAAAGCCCTCAATGCCTACGTCAGATACCGTCACTTCAAGATGGAGGGCATCCATCTCCTTCGGGACATGTTGCTCCCGGGGGATTGGATGGTCAAGCTGGATTTGAAGGATGCGTATCTCACGGTCCCCATGGCAACCGATTCCAGAGACCTTCTTCAATTTCACTGGCGAGACTCCCTGTGGCGGTTCACGTGCCTACCCTTTGGCCTGTCTTCCGCCCCTTGGTGTTTCACCAAATTACTGCGGCCGGTAGTTGCCTGGCTGCGCAGTCGGGGGGTACGCCTCATCGTCTACCTAGACGATATCCTTTTGATGGCCACAGATCAGCACAAACTGTTGTCCCACCTGCAGGTGGCCCTGGAGCTTTTTGCGAATCTCGGTTTTGTCATCAATTGGGAAAAGTCTTGCCTACGCCCCGCCAGGTCCATGGAGTTTCTAGGGTTCCGGATCGACTCGGAGGCTTTGTCCCTCAGTCTGCCGCCACAGAAGGTGTCGTCGATCCGCAAGGAACTGCGGCGCACCCTGGCCTCCCGGCAGGTATCGTTGCGCCATCTGGCCCGGGTGATAGGACTGTTAACTTCGTCTATTCAGGTGATTTTCCCGGCCCCCCTTCACTATCGGGCTCTCCAACGGCTCAAGATGGCCCACCTGCAGGCGGGAGCCTCCTTTGCGGATCTGATCTCCCTGGATACGGAGACGTGGGACGAGCTCGCCTGGTGGATCGCCAATCTCGACGCCTGGAATGGCAGGGCCATCTTCGGCCCTCGCCCGGACCTGGTGATAGAATCGGACGCCAGCCTTCAAGGTTGGGGGGCACATTGCGAAGGGGTGTCCACTGGGGGCCCCTGGGCAATGGAGGAGACATCTTTGCACATCAACGCCCTGGAGCTTCTAGCGGGGTCGTTCGCCATTCGCAGTTTCGCGAATGGCAGAGCGCATGCGTGCATTCGTCTCAGGATGGACAATGTATCGGCCGTCCGGTACATCAATGCCATGGGCGGCACTCGCTCCGCCATGCTAACACACTTGGCCAAGGAATTCTGGGATTTTTGCCTCTCTCAAAATATCTCGGTAGTGGCAGAGTATCTCCCGGGTCTGCACAATACCATGGCGGACTGGAGTTCGAGGTTCACTTCAGACTCCAGCGACTGGAGGTTAGACGTGGGGTGTTCTCCTCCATTCAGTCCCTCTGGGGACCGATGTCTGTAGACCTTTTCGCTTCCCGTTGGAACGCACAGTTGCCCCGTTACTTCAGCTGGCGCCCGGATCCGTCGGCGGAGGATGCCTTCTCTCAAACGTGGTCGTATATAATTATATATGTACAGCCGGTATAACCTGGGCATCTCCTGTATATAATTATATATGTACAGCTGATATAACCTGGGCATCTCCTGTATATAATTATAGATGTACAGCTGGTATAACCTGGGCATCTCCTGTATATAATTATATATGTACAGCTGGTATAACCTGGGCATCTCCTGTGTATAATTATATATGTACAGCTGGTATAACCCGGGCATCTCCTGTATATAATTATATATGTACAGCTGGTATAACCTGGGTATCCCCTGTATATAATTATATATGTACAGCTGGTATAACCTGGGCATCTCCTGTATATATTTATATGTAGAGCTGGTATAACCCGGGCATCTCCTGTATATAGTTATATATGTACAGCTGGTATAACCTGGGCATCTCCTGTATATAATTATATATGTACAGCTGGTATAACCTGGGTATCTCCTGTATATAATTATATATGTACAGCCGGTATAACCTGGGTATCTCCTGTATATAATTATATATGTACAGCTGGTATAACCTGGGTATCTCCTGTATATAGTTATATATGTACAGCTGGTATAACCTGGGCATCTCCTGTATATAATTATATATGTACAGCTGGTATAACCTGGGCATCTCCTGTATATAATTATATATGTACAGCTGGTATAACCTGGGCATCTCCTGTATATAATTATAGATGTACAGCTGGTATAACCTGGGCATCTCCTGTATATAATTATAGATGTACAGCTGGTATAACCTGGGTATCTCCTGTATATAATTATATATGTACAGCTGGTATAACCTGGGCATCTCCTGTTTATAATTATATATGTAGAGCTGGTATAACCTGGGCATCTCCTGTATATATTGTAAGAGGGTGCAAGGTATCATATGCGATGGCAGGTACGTGTCACCAAGGTTGCTGGCCTCGGTGAGGTGAGAGCCGGGTTTTTGTCTGCAGCAGCTAGTGCTGCTAGACTCTGTGACTTAGTTTGGCTGCAAAGCTAATCCGGGCCGGCTCTTACTGGGAGTAGGTAAAGTGTAGGGTGGGTGCCTACTCCCACGGTCCAGGCCGGACTTTATCCGGCCCCTTTAAAGGCAGCCTCCTCAGCAGCTGGGGAGGTGATTATCCTGGAGCTGCTGACAGGGCTGGGAGTTCTCTGTCCTGGAGGAAAGAGCTCAGCAAGGAGGTGTTTTGTTCCTGGCTACCTGAAGCTGGATTCTCCTGCGGCGGGGCCGATGCAGCATACGGGTGTTAATACCCGACACTGCAAAGGTTTATTATGTGTCTGTACCTTTAATTTATTTCCTTGTACAGGCCTGCAGGGGTAGTGTCTACTACAGCCACTAGGGGAGATAGTACGCCCACTATATATAGGTAGGCCCAGGCAGAGTAGAGTAGTCAGTGCAGACAGTGAGTCTGTGAAGTGTGTGCAGACAGAGTAGTCTGTGTGGGTCTCCTGCAATGTCCTCAGCAGGTAGCAAGGAAATCCTCCAAGTGTAAAGAATAAAGGATAGAAGCCGTCTAAGAGGTATTTGGGCCTTGGATGATAAAGTAACCCAGGAGTAGACAGGTCAGAAGAATTGAAGTCACCTGTATCTACATAGAACCTGGAGGAAATAGTGGAGAGTCAGATCCCTGTGCAGTATTAGACCTGCTTGATCTAAGAGGAGTTGCAATCTATATTCATCTGTGATCTATTCATCTGAAACTACTCTGCACTGCTATGTAATAAGGAACTGCGCTTCCATCCATTGATGTGCATGATTACCATCAAAGACTCTAGTAAAGTTCAAGTTCTGTTTTATCATAACGCAGTTCCTCATTTATTCCTACTATCAGCAAACGGTGTGCCACCGTTAATTGGCACTGGCGTCACGAACTCTACCTACAATTATCTGGCAGAGAGTCAGCCTGTCTCAGGTTAGTGGTCCCAATTGCACTACAACACCCAAGAACACTATTAACCCTAACTTGAGTACGCTGCACCGACAGCGTGGTGCGAACCTGCACCTACACCTCCCAGGTGACTGAACCTGTGTTGGCCTGTTTTGCTTTGCCTCCTTGTGTCTGGCCTGTGTGAATTACCACCAAGAGACTGTTTCTGTTTATTTTTGTGTCAGTGTGAATAAAACACTGTTTGTTGCACAATTCTGGACTCCTTGTTTTGCCTCGGTACTGCACCCGCACCGCTATCTACCAGACCGACTCCCCACATTTGGTGTCGGATGCGGGCATGCGCAGTGAGGCTGGCGTGAACGCCGAACTTTGTTTTTTGTGCGGAGCAAAAGTGAATGTCCTATATTAGGCCGGCAAAGTTGCAGCCTGTGATCTCTGGCAACATGGAGGCTGCTGTGAAGGCTCTCATAGAGGCTAACGTGCAGCAGCGGGAGACCAACCAGTTACTGCTACAACATGTGATGGCGTTACAGGCGGCAGGAGCGTCCCACCACGTCCATGATGCCCGGAAAGCGGTCCGTGCGGCGATCCCAAAGATGACCCCGCAGACGACGTGGAGACATACCTAGCCGTCTTTGAGAAGGTCGCCGTGAGGGAAAGTTACCCCGTGACCAGTGGGCCGAGGTGGTTGCCCGCTCCTGGCATCCGGACCCCAGCAAGTTTTTTTTGATTTGGCAGACGACCAGGCTGCTGACTATTCCACGGTGAAGGGGGAGATCCTGGCCAGACTGGGGTAAACGTGTTGGTCCGGGCTCAGCGGGTCCACCAGTGGGACTTTAAAACAGCTGAACCTGCCAGGCCGCAGTACTATGAGTTGCTGCACAGGTTGCAAAAATGGCTGCAGCCTGAGGTTCTAAGTCCGACTGCTATGCTGGACCGGCTGCTGGCTGACATGTTCTGGAGGGCCTTGCCTTACCCCCTTCAGCACTGGATCGGCCAGGTATCCCCCACCAATGCCCTTGAGATGGTCGACCTGGAGGAGCGATATGAGGCCACCAGAAACCTGCAAGGGGTTCTTTTGGGAGGGGGCCAGTCAAACCCCGGAAGTCTCCACCCCAGTCCCGGCGGCCGGCCAAACCCGCCCGGGATGTACCTCTTGCAGATCCGTCCCCAGTGGTCTGCTGGCAGTGTCGGGAGCCTGGACACATAAGGGCCAACTGTCCACAGTGGGGGAACCCATGGAGACTAATTATGGGTACCGGCCTTCCATGTATGCCCGGAGACTGTGTGCGACCGGCACCCCGAGACAATAGACAGTCGTCATCTGTGCCAGGTGCAAGTCGGGGATAACCTGGCAGTGGCGCTGGTGGACTCAGGGAGCCTGGTAACCCTGGTAAGTGCTGCCCTGGTACAGCCCACCCAGTATACGGGCCGGACAGTGGGTGTGGTGTGCATACACGGAGACTTAAAGGACTATCCCACTGCTGTAATGTCTCTGTCCACGGTGGTCGGCACCTGGACTTGTGAAGTGGCGATCTCCACAAAGCTGCCCTATGAACTAATAATTGGGAGAGACTTCCCTGGTTTTCCATCACTATGGCCTGAGATGAAAGTGACTAATAGCCCTGAGACAGGGGTAACCCTAGCAGAGTGGCCTGATACCCCTGGAAGGCCAGAACCCTGGGAGCCCGAGTCTGAAGGGCCAGCGGTAGGGGTGACCACTGCTGCAGCGGTAGTGGGGGAGACAACCCCACTGAGTGTAATGGTGGGAGACACGGAGGACTTGCCACCGGGGCCTGAGTTGGCAGACCTCAATGTCTCCGGGGAAAATTTTGGGACCGCCCAACACCGGGACCAAACCCTAACCAGGGCCTGGGAGAATGTGCTGGAAATTGATGGTAAACCCCAGAAACCAGGGGCTGAATTAATGTTCCCACGATTTATTGTTCTGCAGGATATGTTGTATCGGGTGAACCAAGTCCGAGGTGAACCTGTTGAACAGTTGGTGGTGCCCACAGCGTATCGCAAGCTTGTCATGGAGCTTGCCCACCAACATGTTCTTGGGGGACACTTGGGGTGGCAGAAAACCCAGGACCGCATACTGCAGCAGTTTTATTGGCCCAGTGTGTTCAAGGAGGTAGAAAATTATTGTAAGTCCTGTCCAACCTGTCAGGTAACTAGCCCCCAGCCACATTTCCGTAGTCCTCTGGTACCTCTGCCAATTATTGAAGTACCGCTTGAGCGAATCGCTATGGATTTAATTGGGCCTGTACCAAAGTCTGCCAGGAGCCACCAACACATTCTGGTAGTTCTCGACTATGCCACTCGGTATCCGGAGGCGGTGCCTCTGCGACATACCTCAGCTAGGCTCATTGCCAAAGAGTTAATGGAGATGTTTTCCCGTGTGGGCCTGCCAAAAGAGGTTCTGACAGACCAAGGGACCCCTTTATGTCCAAAGTAATGAAGGAACTGTGTAAATTGTTGCGTATAAAGCAGTTACGGACGTCCGTTTACCATCCGCAAAACAGACGGTCTTGTTGAGAGGTTTAACCAAACTCTAAAAAATATGTTAAAGAGGGTGGTGTCTAGAGATGGGAAGGACTGGGACCTGCTTCTGCCCTATCTCATGTTCGCAGTGCGAGAGGTGCCCCAGGCCTCTACTGGGTTCTCGCCCTTCGAACTGCTTTATGGCAGACACCCTCGGGGCCTGTTGGATATCGCCAAGGAAGCGTGGGAACAACAGCCTGTCCCCCACAAAAGTGTCATTGAGTATGTCGCCCAGATGCAGGAACGGATGGAAAGGGTGTTGCCCTTGGTCCGGGAGCATATGGAGGCAGCGCAACAAGCCCAGAGTAGGGTGTACAATCGTCAGGCTCGGGTACGGGGCTTCCATCCGGGAGATCGGGTTTTGGTTCTGGTACCCACCCTTGACAGCAAATTCCTAGCTAGGTGGCAGGGCCCCTATGAGGTGATCGAGAAGGTAGGGGAAGTAAATTACAAGGTACACCAGCCAGGGCGGCGCAAGCCGGAGCAGGTGTACCATGTGAATTTACTTAAGCCGTGGAAAGATAGGGACACGGCCGACGACCACAGCCCCCGACCAGGGCTTCTAGGTGAAAAGGGTCCAGCCCCACAGTTCGAGGCCTGTGAAGCCGTAACCACGGTAAAAATTGCAGACAGCCTGTCTTCCAAACAAGTTAAGGATGTCAGGGAGTTCCTCAGTCGGAACACGGATGTGTTCTCGGACCTCCCTGGCCGCACGTCTCTCATCCAACATGACATCGTCACTGAGCCTCAGGCCAAGATCCGGTTAAAACCATACCGGGTACCCGAGGCTCGGCGGCGGGCCATCGCGGAGGAAGTGCAGTTAATGTTGAAGCTCGATGTCATTGAGGAGTCGAAAAGTGAGTGGGCCAGTCCCATAGTCCTAATACCCAAGCCGGATGGGACGTTGCGGTTCTGCAACGACTTTCGCAAGTTAAATGAAGTATCCAAGTTTGACGCGTATCCCATGCCCCGGGTAGACGAGCTTGTTGAAAATTTAGGACAAGCCCGTTATTTTTCTGTGCTGGACCTCACTAAAGGGTACTGGCAGGTACCCTTAACGGAGACGGCTAAGGAAAAAACCACGTTTGTTACCCCGCAGGGCCTATATCACTACAAGGTGTTACCCTTTGGCCTGCATGGCGCCCCCGCCACTTTCCAGAGGTTAATGGACATAGTGCTGCGACCACATCGTCGGTACGCCTCGGCCTACTTAGATGATGTAGTCATCCACAGCACCGACTGGGAAAGCCATTTACCCAAGGTGCAGGCGGTAGTGGATGCCCTGAGGAAAGCTGGACTAACCGCCAATCCAGAAAAGTGTGCGATTGGGTTGGAAGAGACCAAATATCTGGGATATGTAATTGGGCGGGGAGTCATCAAGCCGCAGGTAACTAAGGTAGAGGCCATACGTAACTGGCCCCGACCGGTCACCACCAGGCAGGTAAAGTCCTTTCTGGGAATTGTAGGGTACTACATGCGGTTTGTGCCCCACTTTGCCACAATAGCAGCGCCATTGACAGACCTGTTGAAGGGGCGAAAGTCTGGGAGGGTTAGCTGGAGTGAGAAGGCGGAGGAGGCTTTCTCCGCGTTGAAGTCGGCCCTGTGTGGGTCCCCGGTTTTGGTGACACCCGACTTCAACAAGGAGTTTGTCGTACAGACCGACGCCTCGGAGGTAGGCCTCGGTGCGGTACTGTCTCAGGAGGTCAACGGGGAAGAACATCCCGTTGTCTTCCTGAGCCGTAAGCTCAGTCCCGCTGAGTCCAGATATAGTATAGTGGAGAGGGAGTGCCTGGCTATCAGGTGGGCACTCGAATCTCTCCGCTACTACCTGTTAGGGAGGAGGTTCCGTCTGGTGACCGACCATTCCCCCCTCAAGTGGATGAGTCAGGCCAAGGAGAGGAATGCTCGGGTCACCAGGTGGTTCCTATCTCTTCAAAATTTCAAATTCTCCGTGGAACACAGGGCAGGCCGCTTGCAGGGCAACGCAGATGCCCTTTCCCGCGTCCACTGCCTCACGTGTGTTCACCCCCTCAGGGTTGAACAAAGGGGGGGGGGTGTGTAAGAGGGTGCAAGGTGTCATATGCGATGGCAGGTACGTGTCACCGAGGTTGCTGGCCTCGGTGAGGTGAGAGCCGGGTTTTTTGTCTGCAGCAGCTAGTGCTGCTAGACTCTGTGACTTAGTTTGGCTGCAAAGCTAATCCGGGCCGGCTCTTACTGGGAGTAGGCAAAGAGCTGGGTGGGTGGCTGCTCCCCACGGTCCAGGCCGGACTTTATCTGGCCCCTTTAAAAGGCAGCCTCCTCAGCAGCTGGGGAGGTGATTATCCTGGAGCTGCTAACAGGGCTGAGGAGTTCTCTGTCCTGGAGAAAAGAGCTCAGCAAGGAGGTGTTTTGTTCCTGGCTACCTGAAGCTGGATTCTCCTGCGGCGGGGCCGACAGCGTGGTGCGAACCTGCACCTACACCTCCCAGGTGACTGAACCTGTGTTGGCCTGTTTTGCTTTGCCTCCTTGTGTCTGGCCTGTGTGAATTACCACCAAGAGACTGTTTCTGTTTATTTTTGTGTCAGTGTGAATAAAACACTGTTTGTTGCACAATTCTGGACTCCTTGTTTTGCCTCGGTACTGCACCCGCACCGCTATCTACCAGAGCGACTCCCCACAATATTTATATATGTACAGCTGGTATAACCCGGGTATCTCCTGTATATAATTATATATGTACAGCTGGTATAACCTGGGCATCTCCTGTATATAATTATATATGTACAGCTGGTATAACCTGGGCATCTCCTGTATATATTTATATATGTACAGCTGGTATAACCTGGGCATCTCCTGTATATAATTATATATGTATAGCTGGTATAACCCGGGCATCTCCTGTGTATAATTATATATGTACAGCTGGTATAACCTGGGTATCGCCTGTATATAATTATATATGTACAGCTGGTATAACCTGGGTATCGCCTGTATATAATTATATATGTACAGCTGGTATAACCTGGGCATCTCCTGTATATAATTATATATGTACAGCTGGTATAACCTGGGTATCTCCTGTATATAATATATATGTACAGTTGGTATAACCTGGGCATCTACTGTATATAATTATATATGTACAGCTGGTATAACCTGGGTATCTCTTGTATATAATTATATTTGTGGTCAGGGCTACATGACACGTAACCGTCTACCTGCCTACCTAACTAGGCTAAGCGGCTTAAGTTGTGCCATAACCGCTGCGTAGGAGGAATGCCTGAAAGGGGGCAAAAAAGCCAACAACTAAATGATACACCATAGTACGCAACAACACTAACATGAGCAACCTCTGGAATGCAAGAACATCTCTCAACTAGGCTGAGGTATGAACCTATTGAACATGCAGAGCGCCTAATTTCCGGATATCATGGAGCCAGAACTATTGTTCCCAGAGGCAGCACATGCTGCACCTGACCTCAAGGAAAGGCCGGATAGCTGTTGGTTTGGACCCTAGAATTGGACACGAGGATAGGACACGCCGCATAACTGAGAAGTGGTGAGGGGTGCCGTGAGGACCGCGACAGAGTACTCTTAGGTCTTGGTCTGTTACTGCTGCCAGTAATTACTAAAAGACACGAAGCCGGGCACCCTGAAAGGAATGTTGGAAAGAGAATGATTATATTGGGGCCAGAATGGCAACGGAACCAGTGCCTGCAACAACACCAACATGACCGACCTCTGGAATGCAAGAACATCTCTCGACTAGATTGAGGTATGAACCTAATAAACATGCAGAGCGCCACTGACCTAGCTTCCAGATAAATGGGCCGGAACTGTCGTACCTAGAGGCAGCATATGCCGCACCTCACCTGAAGGAAAGGCTGATAGATGTAGGTTTCAACCCTAATTTGGACATAGGCATGTGGTCATGCCGCACGACAAAGGTGTAAGTAGAGATGAGCGCAAAGACCCACATTCGACCTTGCGACGTCAGACGAACAACCTGCATCACATTCGTCGCGCATTCGCGATATAGCAATATTCGTTATTTCGCATGCAATATCATGACTAGCGACTAATTCGAGTAATATTTGCGTGCGCATAAATTGTTCGTTATTAATAATGTTTAAACGTATAGAAAGCTTGAAATGGCGGGAGTCATTTGAGTGAATGGAAGGGGCGAAAAGACATGTACGGATTTCCACAATACACTCAGCGTACTGGAGTCTGACACGACCTGTTAACGCTAGGCAGGTAAGGGAATGCAAACCGCGAATAGATTAAAGCGATTTGTTCAAGTGACGAACATTATTAAATCTCTATTATTAAATCTCTACTGTGACCGGAATAGCGGAACTGAGAAAGAAGCGACTGAGGTCGGGGACATTATGTCTGAATTTTATATATTTTTCCCCCAGATACAGTTTCCTTATCACTCACTATCCATCTCAAGAGCGAATATACGTAATTGCGAATATGGGGTCAAGTATTTAACATATTCGCAAACCTCAAAATTACGATATTCGAGATCAAACTCGCCTTGCGAATACTCGCGCCCAACACCAGTGGCGAGTGGGCCGTGGGAACCCCAACAGAGTACTCGCAAGGCCTTGGTTTGTTACTGCCGCCAGTAATTGCTGATAGACACAAAACGGGCCCCGTGAATGGAAAGTCGGAAAGAAAATGATTATATTGGGGCCAAGAAATGGTAACAAAACCAGTGCCGGCGAAAGCATCTGAAGAAAAAATAAAAATGGTTGAAACCGCCGTGCCCTGAGCGACGTGTACAGTTTGACGTTGCGATACTGCAACCTGATGAAAACGTGACTTACCCAACACTGAACCTATAGCAACGTATGAAGAAACGTCAAGTAGCGAGTTTGTAAGCGGATAAAGTTTCACACATACTTTACTTTCCATTTCATTTCATTTTTATTTATTTATTTATTTTTTCGCTACCTTAGCAACAGATGTAATTGAGCACACCAACTAAGAATGGCGAGCTGCTACGCGGCCTTAAGAAGCAAATGACATGCCACGATGCTCCTGGCTGTGGTAGTGCCGACACTGACGTGAGGCCTGCAGGCATCAGAACCAACGAAATGGTTGACGTCGCCGAGGCCCGAGTGACGGGTCAGGTCTGATGATGTGACACCGCCGAGGCCCGAGTGACGGGTCAGGTCTGATGATGTGACACCGCAAACTGATGAGAAATGACTTACCCAACATTCTGGACCTATAACAACCTAAAAATAAAATGTCAAGTAGCAAAGCCCGCAACCTAATGGGAAACCCACCCGAGATGTGATTATTTTTTATTTTTTTTCCCTACTACCTTAGCAAAAGAGGAGCTCACCGTCTACTCAATATACACATCGCAAAATAGCATTTATACTAAAGAAACAATAACACTCTGAAAACAGCAGCTCTGCTCCACCCGGATTAATCAGCTGCCTCACCCTCTATAATGCAGGTAAGGGGATAACGCTGGATGTCAGTGTGAACAAGGCCTTAGTCTGTCTGCAGAAATAATAGCTGATAGCGAGAGAGGTTTGCTGGGAAGATACCTCCACACAGAGGAGCTCACCGTCTACTTAAACACGCATCATAAATAGCATTTATACTAAGAAACAATAACACTGATAACAGCAGCTCTGCTCCACCCGGATTAATCAGCTGCCTCACCCTCTATAATGCAGGTAAGGGGATAACGCTGGATGTCAGTGTGAACAAGGCCTTAGTCTGTCTGCAGAAATAACAGCGGACAGCGAGACAGGTTTGCTGGGAAGATACCTCAGCACAGAGGAGCTCACCGTCTACTTAAACACGCATCATAAATAGCATTTATACTAAGAAACAATAACCCTCTGAAACAGCAGCTCTGCTCCACCCGGATTAATCAGCTGCCTCACCCTCTATAATGCAGGTAAGGGGATAACGCTGGATGTCAGTGTGAACAAGGCTTTAGTCTGTCTGCAGAAATAATAGCGGATAGAGAGAGAGGTTTACTGGCGAGCAGCGAAGTGAAAAGCAGACAAGAAAGACATACAGATATACACGGACAGACTAAGCAAGGTGGCCTGTGCAAGACATGGAAGCCTGCGAGAAAGCGAGACGGAGTCACGCTGACCCCTGCTGCCTAGATGTGCCGCCACGTGGACGCCAAGCATGGGCTGTCAGGCGCAAGAAAACGAGACGGAGTCACACTGACCCCTGCTACCTAACCGCACTGCCACGTGGGCACCAAACATTGGGGTGCCAGGGAGGATCGCTCCGGTGCAGTGCTGCTCCTACTCACCAAAGAAGCCGACACACTGCCGGCCGGACTAATCGTGCTGCCGCATGGGAGCCAAATGTGGGCTGCCAGGCAGAATCGCTCCGGTGCAATGCTCCTCCTCACCAAAGGAGCCGACGCATCGCCAGCCAGACTGTAACGGGACGATGCTGCACGAGCTGGTTGCAAACCCTCACCCGACCGGAACGACCTCAACTGGGATCCTGGACGCTGACTGGGTATGGAAGCTGCAGATTCAGCCCATGTGCTGCAACAGGTGGCTCTGACTGCACACAGCTACGCAGCAGCCAACAACACACCCAAGGGAGGCGCCTGCCTGGTATAAATGTGCTACTTACGCCCCTCCCACAAATACAGGCCAATAAACTGGCCTTCTAACATGTACAGCTGGTATAACCCGGGTATCTCCTGTATATAATTATATATGTACAGCTGGTATAACCTGGGCATCTCCTGTATATAATTATATATGTACAGCTGGTATAACCTGGGTATTTCCTGTATATAATTATATATGTACAGCTGGTATAACCTGGGTATCTCCTGTATATAATTATATATGTACAGCTGGTATAACCTGGGCATCTCCTGTATATAATAATATATATGTACAGCTGGTATAACCTGGGCATCTCCGGTATATAATTATATATGTACAGCTGGTATAACCTGGGTATCTCCTGTATATAATTATATATGTACAGCTGGTATAACCTGGGTATCTCCTGTATATAATTATATATGTACAGCTGGTATAACCTGGGAATCTCCTGTATATAATTATATATGTACAGCTGGTATAACCTGGGCATCTCCTGTATATAATTATATATGTACAGCTGGTATAACCTGGGCATCTCCTGTATATAATTATATATGTACAGCTGGTATAACCTGGGCATCTCCTGTATATAATTATATATGTACAGCTGGTATAACCTGGGCATCTCCTGTATATAATTATATATGTACAGCTGGTATAACCTGGGCATCTCCTGTATATAATTATATATGTACAGCTGGTATAACCTGGGCATCTCCTGTATATAATTATATATGTACAGCTGGTATAACCTGGGCATCTCCTGTATATAATTATATATGTACAGCTGGTATAACCTGGGTATCTCCTGTATATAATTATATATGTACAGCTGGTATAACCTGGGCATCTCCTGTATATAATTCTATATGTACAGCTGGTATAACCTGGGTATCTCCTGTATATAATTATATATGTACAGCTGGTATAACCTGGGTATCTCCTGTATATAATTATATATTTACAGCTGGTATAACCTGGGCATCTCCTGTATATAATTATATATGTACAGCTGGTATAACCTGGGCATCTCCTGTATATAATTATATATGTACAGCTGGTATAACCTGGGTATCTCATGTATATAATTATATATGTACAGCTGGTATAACCTGGGCATCTCCTGTATATAATTATATATGTACAGCTGGTATAACCTGGGTATCTCCTCTATATAATTATATATGTACAGCTGGTATAACCTGGGCATCTCCTGTATATAATTATATATGTACAGCTGGTATAACCTGGGTATCTCCTGTATATAATTATATATGTACAGCTGGTATAACCTGGGCATCTCCTGTAGATAATTATATATGTACAGCTGGTATAACCTGGGTATCTCCTGTATATAATTATATATGTACAGCTGGTATAACCTGGGCATCTCCTGTAGATAATTATATATGTACAGCTGGTATAACCTGGGTATCTCCTGTATATAATTATATATGTACAGCTGGTATAACCTGGGTATCTCCTGTATATAATTATATATGTACAGCTGGTATAACCTGGGTATCTCCTGTGTATAATTATATATGTACAGCTGGTATAACCTGGGCATCTCCTGTATATAATTCTATATGTACAGCTCGTATAACCCGGGAATCTCCTGTATATAATTATATATGTACAGCTGGTATAACCTGGGTATCTCCTGTATATAATTATATATGTACAGCTGGTATAACCTGGGCATCTCCTGTATATAATTCTATATGTACAGCTGGTATAACCCGGGCATCTCCTGTATATAATTATATATGTACAGCTGGTATAACCTGGGTATCTCCTGTATATAATTATATATGTACAGCTGGTATAACCTGGGCACCTTCTCTATATAATTATATATGTACAGCTGGTATAACCTGGGCATCTTCTGTATATAATTATATATGTACAGCTGGTATAACCCGGGCATCTCCTGTATATAATTATATATGTACAGCTGGTATAACCTGGGCATCTTCCTGTATATAATTATATATGTACAGCTGGTATAACCTGGGCATCTCCTGTATATAATTATATATGTACAGCTGGTATAACCTGGGCATCTCCTGTATATAATTATATATGTACAGCTGGTATAACCTGAGCATCTCCTGTATATAATTATATATGTACAGCTGGTATAACCTGGGCATCTCCTGTATATAATTATATATGTACAGCTGGTATAACCTGGGCATCTCCTGTATATAATTATATATGTACAGCTGGTATAACCTGGGCATCTCCTGTATATAATTATATATGTACAGCTGGTATAACCTGGGCATCTCCTGTATATAGTTATATATG
Source organism: Bufotes viridis (assembly GCA_033119425.1). Lineage (NCBI taxonomy): Eukaryota > Metazoa > Chordata > Amphibia > Anura > Bufonidae > Bufotes > Bufotes viridis. Next base: position 6,204,391 of record CM065591.1, on the reverse strand, counting down.
TACAGCTGGTATAACCTGGGCATCTCCTGTATATAATTATATATGTACAGCTGGTATAACCTGGGCATCTCCTGTATATAATTATATATGTACAGCTGGTATAACCTGGGCATCTCCTGTATATAATTATATATGTACAGCTGGTATAACCTGGGCATCTCCTGTATATAATTATATATGTACAGCTGGTATAACCTGGGCATCTCCTGTATATAATTATATATGTACAGCTGGTATAACCTGGGTATCTCCTGTATATAATTATATATGTACAGCTGGTATAACCTGGGCATCTCCTGTATATAATTATATATGTACAGCTGGTATAACCTGGGTATCTCCTGTATATAATTATATATGTACAGCTGGTATAACCTGGGTATCTCCTGTATATAATTATATATGTACAGCTGGTATAACCTGGGTATCTCCTGTATATAATTATATATGTACAGCTGGTATAACCTGGGCATCTCCTGTATATAATTATATATGTACAGCTGGTATAACCTGGGCATCTCCTGTATATAGTTATATATGTACAGCTGGTATAACCTGGGCATCTCCTGTGTATAATTACATATGTACAGCTGGTATAACCTGGGCATCTCCTGTATATAATTATAGATGTACAGCTGGTATAACCTGGGCATCTCCTGTATATAATTATAGATGTACAGCTGGTATAACCTGGGCATCTCCTGTATATAATTATAGATGTACAGCTGGTATAACCTGAGCATCTCCTGTATATAATTATATATGAACAGCTGGTATAACCTGGGTATCTCCTGTATATAATTATATATGTACAGCTGGTATAACCTGGGCATCTCCTGTATATAGTTATATATGTACAGCTGGTATAACCTGGGTATCTCCTGTATATAATTATATATGTACAGCTGGTATAACCTGGGTATCTCCTGTATATAATTATATATGTACAGCTGGTATAACCTGGGCATCTCCTGTATATAATTATATATGTACAGCTGATATAACCTGGGCATCTCCTGTATATAATGATATATGTACAGCTGGTATAACCTGGGCATCTCCTGTATATAATTATATATGTACAGCTGGTATAACCCGGGTATCTCCTGTATATAATTATATATGTACAGCTGGTATAACCTGGGCATCTCCTGTATATAATTCTATATGTACAGCTGGTATAACCCGGGTATCTCCTGTATATAATTATATATGTACAGCTGGTATAACCTGGGCATCTCCTGTATATAATTATATATGTACAGCCGGTATAACCTGGGTATCTCCTGTATATAATTATATATGTACAGCTGGTATAACCTGGGTATCCCCTGTATATAATTATATATTTACAGCTGGTATAACCCGGGCATCTCCTGTATATAATTATATATGTACAGCTGGTATAACCTGGGCATCTCCTGTATATATTTATATATGTACAGCTGGTATAACCTGGGTATCTCATGTATATAATTATATATGTACAGCTGGTATAACCCGGGCATCTCCTGTATATAATTATATATGTACAGCTGGTATAACCTGGGTATCTCCTCTATATAATTATATATGTACAGCTGGTATAACCTGGGCATCTCCTGTATATAATTATATATGTACAGCTGGTATAACCTGGGTATCTCCTGTATATAATTATATATGTACAGCTGGTATAACCTGGGCATCTCCTGTAGATAATTATATATGTACAGCTGGTATAACCTGGGTATCTCCTGTATATATTTATATATGTACAGCTGGTATAACCTGGGCATCTCCTGTAGATAATTATATATGTACAGCTGGTATAACCTGGGTATCTCCTGTATATAATTATATATGTACAGCTGGTATAACCTGGGTATCTCCTGTATATAATTATATATGTACAGCTGGTATAACCTGGGTATCTCCTGTGTATAATTATATATGTACAGCTGGTATAACCTGGGCATCTCCTGTATATAATTCTATATGTACAGCTGGTATAACCCGGGAATCTCCTGTATATAATTATATATGTACAGCTGGTATAACCCGGGTATCTCCTGTATATAATTATATATGTACAGCTGGTATAACCTGGGCATCTCCTGTATATAATTCTATATGTACAGCTGGTATAACCCGGGCATCTCCTGTATATAATTATATATGTACAGCTGGTATAACCCGGGTATCTCCTGTATATAATTATATATGTACAGCTGGTATAACCCGGGCGCCTTCTCTATATAATTATATATGTACAGCTGGTATAACCTGGGTATCTTCTGTATATAATTATATATGTACAGCTGGTATAACCCGGGCATCTCCTGTATATAATTATATATGTACAGCTGGTATAAGTTATACATCTTCTTGTATATAATGATATATGTACAGCTGGTATAACCTGGGCATCCCCTGTATATAATTATATATGTACAGCTGGTATAACCCGGGCATCTCCTGTATATAATTATATATGTTCAGCTGGTATAACCTGAGCATCTCCTGTATATAATTATATATGTACAGCTGGTATAACCTGGGCATCTCCTGTATATAATTATATATGTACAGCTGGTATAACCTGGGCATCTCCTGTATATAATTCTATATGTACAGCTGGTATAACCTGGGCATCTCCTGTGTATAATTATATATGTATAGCTGGTATAACCTGGGCATCTCCTGTGTATAGTTATATATGTACAGCTGGTATAACCTGGGCATCTCCTGTATATAATTATATATGTACAGCTGCTACAACCCGGGTATCTCCTGTATATAATTATATATGTACAGCTGGTATAACCTGAGCATCTCCTGTATATAATTATATATGTACAGCTGGTATAACCTGGGTATCTCCTGTATATAATTATATATGTACAGCTGGTATAACCTGGGTATCTCCTGTATATAATTATATATGTACAGCTGGTATAACCTAGGTATCTCCTGTATATAATTATATATGTACAGCTGGTATAACCCGGGCATCTCCTGTATATAATTATATATGTACAGCTGGTATAACCTGGGCATCTCCTGTATATAGTTATATATGTACAGCTGGTATAACCTGGGCATCTCCTGTGTATAATTACATATGTACAGCTGGTATAACCTGGGCATCTCCTGTATATAATTATAGATGTACAGCTGGTATAACCTGGGCATCTCCTGTATATAATTATAGATGTACAGCTGGTATAACCTGGGCATCTCCTGTATATAATTATAGATGTACAGCTGGTATAACCTGAGCATCTCCTGTATATAATTATATATGAACAGCTGGTATAACCTGGGTATCTCCTGTATATAATTATATATGTACAGCTGGTATAACCTGGGCATCTCCTGTATATAGTTATATATGTACAGCTGGTATAACCTGGGCATCTCCTGTGTATAATTATATATGTACAGCTGGTATAACCTGGGCATCTCCTGTATATAGTTATATATGTACAGCTGGTATAACCTGGGCATCTCCTGTGTATAATTATATATGTACAGCTGGTATAACCTGGGCATCTCCTGTATATAATTATATATGTACAGCTGGTATAACCTGGGTATCTCCTGTATATAATTATAGATGTACAGCTGGTATAAGTTATACATCTTCTTGTATATAGTGATAGGGAGCATGCTGGTATAACCTGGGCATCTCCTCTATATAATTATATATGTACAGCTGGTATAACCTGGGTATCTCCTGTATATAATTATATATGTACAGCTGGTATAACCTGGGAATCTCCTGTATATAATTATATATGTACAGCTGGTATAACCTGGGTATCTCCTGTATATAATTATATATGTACAGCTGGTATAACCTGGGTATCTCCTGTATATAATTATATATGTACAGCTGGTATAACCTGGGCATCTCCTCTATATAATTATATATGTACAGCTGGTATAACCTGGGCATCTCCTCTATATAATTATATATGTACAGCTGGTATAACCTGGGTATCTCCTGTATATAATTATAGATGTACAGCTGGTATAAGTTATACATCTTCTTGTATATAAGTGATAGGTAGCATGCTGGTATAACCTGGGCATCTCCTGTATATAATTATATATGTACAGCTGGTATAACCTGGGCATCTCCTGTATATAATTATATATGTATAGCTTGTATAACCTGGGCATCTCCTGTATATAATTATATATGTACAGCTGGTATAACCTGGGTATCTCCTGTATATAATTATATATGTACAGCTGGTATAACCTGGGTATCTCCTGTATATAATTATATATGTACAGCTGGTATAACCCGGGCATCTCCTGTATATAATTATATATGTACACCTGGTATAACCTGGGCATCTCCTGTATATAATTATATATGTACAGCTGGTATAACCTGGGTATCTCCTGTATATAATTATAGATGTACACCTGGTATAACCTGGGCATCTCCTGTATATAATTATATATGTACAGCTGGTATAACCTGGGTATCTCCTGTATATAATTATAGATGTACAGCTGGTATAACCTGGGCATCTCCTCTATATAATTATATATGTACAGCTGGTATAACCTGGGCATCTCCTGTATATAGTTATATATGTACAGCTGGTATAACCTGGGCATCTCCTGTGTATAATTATATATGTACAGCTGGTATAACCTGGGCATCTCCTGTATATAATTATATATGTACAGCTGGTATAACCTGGGTATCTCCTGTATATAATTATAGATGTACAGCTGGTATAAGTTATACATCTTCTTGTATATAGTGATAGGGAGCATGCTGGTATAACCTGGGCATCTCCTGTATATAATTATATATGTACAGCTGGTATAACCTGGGTATCTCCTGTATATAATTATATATGTACAGCTGGTATAACCTGGGAATCTCCTGTATATAATTATATATGTACAGCTGGTATAACCTGGGTATCTCCTGTATATAATTATATATGTACAGCTGGTATAACCTGGGTATCTCCTCTATATAATTATATATGTACAGCTGGTATAACCTGGGCATCTCCTCTATATAATTATATATGTACAGCTGGTATAACCTGGGCATCTCCTCTATATAATTATATATGTACAGCTGGTATAACCTGGGTATCTCCTGTATATAATTATAGATGTACAGCTGGTATAAGTTATACATCTTCTTGTATATAGTGATAGGGAGCATGCTGGTATAACCTGGGCATCTCCTGTATATAATTATATATGTACAGCTGGTATAACCTGGGCATCTCCTGTATATAATTATATATGTATAGCTTGTATAACCTGAGCATCTCCCGTATATAATTATATATGTACAGCTGGTATAACCTGGGCATCTCCTGTATATAATTATATATGTACAGCTGGTATAACCTGGGTATCTCCTGTATATAATTATATATGTACAGCTGGTATAACCTGGGTATCTCCTGTATATAATTATATATGTACAGCTGGTATAACCCGGGCATCTCCTGTATATAATTATATATGTACAGCTGGTATAACCTGGGCATCTCCTGTATATAATTATATATGTGCAGCTGGTATAACCTGGGCATCTCCTGTATATAATTATATATGTACAGCTGGCATAACCTGGGCATCTCCTCAGGGGCGTAACTACCGGGGAAGCAGGGGAAGCAGCTGCTTCGGGGCCGGGCTTACAGGGGGCCCGGCAAGCACGTGTTTGTCCTCACTTCTCTCCTCCCCTGGGTAATCAGCACGTGTCCTCACTCCTCTCCCGATCGCAGTGTCCTCTCGCCCTTGTCTATTTATTTAAAACTTATTTCTTCTTTCTTTCAGAAAAGCTTGCCCTGGTGATTGAACCTGCGACCATCAGGTTCAAAGGCAAGACACTTTACCACTAGGCTATATCTGCTGCCTAGCCAGATAGCTAAAATAAAAAAAATATGACCTCTAGATGTGGAGAACTTGATAGTGTATCCATACACATTACAGCTGCACCAGCACATTGTATATGGATGTAGCAGAGCTTGGTGTGTTGGGGCAGCTGTAATGTGTATAGATACACTATCAAAGTTCTCCACATCTAGAGGTCTTATTTTTTTTTTTTAAGCTACCTGGCTAAGCAGCTCATGTGGTCTTGTGGATATGTGTCTTGCCTTTCATCCTAATGGTCACAGGTTCGATTCCCCTCACAAACTTTTTCTGAAAGACAGGATAAATGAGGCTTGCCTAACATGGAGGTAAGTATATGTGTGTTTTTTTTAATTTTTTTTATTTTTTAAATACTGGACTTTTACTTTACTGCCACAGGGGAGGAGGGGGCTATTGGCACTATGATATTGGCAAATGGGGGAGAGATAGGCACTTCATATTGGCACACACATTAGGGGCAGGGGAGAGGATGGCACTATGATATTGGGATGGGGAAGACAGAGGCACTTGATATTGGCACATTATAGGGGGCACTATGGGGAGAGGAGCACTATGGGGGCATCTGGTGCTATATGGCTGACTACTGGCACATTATAGGGGGGGTTATATGGCTGACTACTGGCACATTATAGGGGGGTTATATGGCTGACTACTGGCACATTATAGGAGGGGTTATATGGCTGACTACTGGCACATTATAGGGGGTTATATGGCTGACTACTGGCACATTATAGGGGGTTATATGGCTGACTACTGGCACATTATAGGGGGGTTATATGGCTGACTACTGGCACATTATAGGGGGTTATATGGCTGACTACTGGCACATTATAGGGGGTTATATGGCTGACTACTGGCACATTATAGGGGGTTATATGGCTGACTACTGGCACATTATAGGGGGTTATATGGCTGACTACTGGCACATTATAGGGGGTTATATGGCTGACTACTGGCACATTATAGGGGGTTATATGGCTGACTACTGGCACATTATAGGGGGGTTATATGGCTGACTACTGGCACATTATAGGGGGTTATATGGCTGACTACTGGCACATTATAGGGGGTTATATGGCTGACTACTGGCACATTATAGGGAGGGTTATATGGCTGACTACTGGCACATTATAGGGGTTATATGGCTGACTACTGGCACATTATAGGGGGGTTATATGGCTGACTACTGGCACATTATAGGAGGGTTATATGGCTGACTACTGGCACATTATAGGGGGTTATATGGCTGACTACTGGCACATTATAGGGGGGTTATATGGCTGACTACTGGCACATTATAGGGGGTTATATGGCTGACTACTGGCACATTATAGGGGGTTATATGGCTGACTACTGGCACATTATAGGGGGTTATATGGCTGACTACTGGCACATTATAGGGGGTTATATGGCTGGCTACTGGCACATTATAGGGCTGGGGGGGCTATATGGCTGACTACTGGCACATTATAGGGGGGCTATATGGCTGGCACATTATAGAGGGGGAGCGAAACGCACGGGTAGGGGGGGGCCCAATACAAGAATTTGCTGTGGGGCCCAGTCATTTCTAGCTACGCCCCTGCATCTCCTGTATATAATTATATATGTGCAGCTGGTATAACCTGGGCATCTCCTGTATATAATTATATATGTACAGCTGGTATAACCTGGGTATCTCCTGTATATAATAATATATGTACAGCTGGTATAACCTGGGTATCTCCTGTGTATAATTATATATGTGCAGCTGGTATAACCTGGGCATCTCCTGTATATAATTATATATGTACAGCTGGTATAACCTGGGTATCTCCTGTATATAATAATATATGTACAGCTGGTATAACCTGGGTATCTCCTGTGTATAATTATATATGTGCAGCTGGTATAACCTGGGCATCTCCTGTATATAATTATATATGTACAGCTGGTATAACCTGGGTATCTCCTGTGTATAATTATATATGTACAGCTGGTATAACCTGGGCATCTCCTGTATATAATTATATATGTACAGCTGGTATAACCTGGGTATCTCCTGTATATAATAATATATGTACAGCTGGTATAACCTGGGTATCTCCTGTATATAAGTATATATGTACAGCTGGTATAACCTGGGTATCTCCTGTATATAATATATATATATGTACAGCTGGTATAACCTGGGCATCTCCTGTATATAATTATATATGTACAGCTGGTATAACCTGGGCATCTCCTGTATATAATTATATATGTACAGCTGGTATAACCTGGGCATCTCCTGTATATAGTTATATATGTACAGCTGGTATAACCTGGGCATCTCCTGTATATAATCAGCTGGACCCTCATCAGCCAGAGGCTAATCCTATTGGGTCTCTTGTAGGGCCTCAGGGTATCTGAACTGTTTCCCTCAGGCTCCCCAATGGTTATAGTGTCAATAAAATACAAAAAGATGATCGCAACGCTCACTACAAGCAAAACTTATAGCTGACGGGTCCTCACTTCCTTCACATCAAGTTCTCTTTTTCAGGCGTGGAGACTGTTTTTTTTTTTAAAGAAAATGAATTTCTTCAAAAACGGAATGGGGGGGGGGGGGGGCCCAGAGTTTCGAAATTGAGCCGGATGCACACGTCTGCCTGAGCTCTGCCGCTGCCATGCTGTAATTAGCATTTGCACCTCTTCAATATGGGAAAAACAGCTAAAGACTGATCCAAGGATTTACAAGGATCTCTTAAAATCGCTCCAGCCAAGGTGAAATCGAGCGCTTCATGAGGAAACCGCTGGCTGCTATACCGCGACCTGGTGGACAAGATGGAGCCTTCCAAACAGAAAGATCTCACGGCAGCGGGAAGGAATGATTCTGAGGTGGATGGCAGGGGTTCTCCGGGAATTTAGAAAATGAAAATACTTAAATATTACTTTATTATAAATATATTCTTAAATACCTTTCATTAGTTATAATGGCTCGTTTTGTCTGGGGAGAAATCATTAGGAGAAACAAAATGGCCGCTGTCCCATTAGTTCACACAAAACCTGTCCTGCTCACACATGAGGACAAGTTACTTTACAACACTGAGGTAAAGAGCTGCCTCAGCCTCCTTGTACTTGTCAGGGATTATGATACTGAATACAGCTGATAAGAACTTTAGCTGAATCTCTGGGGAATTTAGTTCATGAGGAGACAAGAAGTACAGAGAGGACGGACGGTGGTAATGGAGACTGCAGACAAGTGCTGCTGCTCATCAGCCACACCTCACCTGCCTCTCATGTCTCCTCATCATCTCCATTCCCACAGAGATTCACCTGTATTCAGGATCATGAGGATTCCTGACAAGCAGAGGGGGGGATGAGGCAGCACTATGGCTCGCTGCTCTGAAGTAACTTGTCCTCCTGTGTGATTAGGACAGGTTTTGTGTGTACTAATAGGACGGCGGCCATTTTATTTCTCCTAATGATTGCTCCCCAGACAAAACGAGCCATTCTAAGTAATGAGAGGTATTTGTGAATATATTTATTATAAAATATTATTTAAGTGTTTTATTTTTTAAATTCCTGGAGAACCCCTTTAAGTCATTTCTCAAGAACCTTCTTTCACAATCCCTGGAACCTCTGGTATGTAAATAGGGTGGCCGACGTCTGGTTTTAGGCAGGACAGTCAGGTTTTTAGACTCCTGGTCCTCCGTCCGGCACAAGGCCAGGACGGACAGCCAGTACCCCTTTTTTGTTGCTATGGGTGACGGGTGTAGCTGGCCAGCTAAGACCTGTCCTAGGTTGCTAATACAAACACAACAATAGCTGATCTCAGGGAGACGAGCCACAAAAACACCGCAGAAGCCTCACTTAAGAGTCTCAGCGCAGCGTCCGAAGTGCAAAGATCCCTGGGAAAAGGGAATATGCAAAATAACTGTGGAGCCCCAGTTATGGGTCTACAACACAATAAAAGCCAGATATCCCTCAAAGGAAGGAAAACCAAGCAAAGGGGCGTCTCCATTACAGAGATCACCAAATCCACCATATTAAGTGGCCCCTATGTCAAGATCCCGCTTTTTTACAAGCTTTAAGGATGTGACGGGGAAAACCTAAGCCAGTTAATATGGTGGATTTGGTGATCGCAGAGCATCACAAGCAGCATATCCAAGTCAAAGCATCGCAAATCAGGACAGAGGATCGCAAGTCAGCGCAGAGCATGGCAAGCAGCGTATCCAAGTCAGCGCAGAGCATCGCAAGTCAACACAGAGCATCGCAAGTCAGCGCAGAGCATCGCAAGTCAACACAGAGCACCGCATTGCAATCAAGAAAAGACACGTCTCCTTTAAGACTGACATTTGTTCCTGCTCTTCAGAATAAGGTCAGAGCTTTCCTTTTTATTACTTATCATTGCACATAGGTTTTGGTACAAAGAGACATTTTCGTGTTCAGGAATAAAAGACTTTAAAGTAAAACAAAGGACAGTTTGTAGTGCACGGACTCTAAAGCGTTTAAAGTGAGAGTCATTTATTTCTGCATTGATCGCTCATTTAAAGTGAAAGGCATCTTATTATTCATATTGATTGTTATAGCATTTAAAGTAAAATGTCTGAGCCTAGTATTACCATGCCACTGTTAGAGGATACAAAGATAGATAGGGGAGAAGGTGAAGAGCGAGGGAACCTGTCTGAGGCAGGAGAGTCTGATGCAGCATTAGTCTTGTCGCAAACAAATATAGCCCAAGCAAATTAACTAAGACGTTCATCACGTGCCAGAAAACCGGTCTCAAAGATGCTGGAGAATTTGGAGCAAGAAGCAGCATTAAAAGAGAAAAAGTTGGACATACTTAGGAGCAGGAAAATGACTTACCGGCGGCCTTTCGGTTGCTGGTCAACACTCCTGGCTAGAAGGTGATGATTGCCGTGAGACAGAAGCTTTGGACATAGGCCCACGATACCGCCACTCTCACTCAGCTAGTAATTTCCTGGACGCCTGTGACCTGTTAAGCAACAAGAAGCTGAAAGCGAGGACCAGCCGGATTACACCACAGAAGCTCCATTCTCATCTGGAAGGGACCTTGGACGATTGCTTCTTGGCTCTTCTTTGGCTAAATACTGTTAATGGAAGCCGCAGAATGGCAAAGTTTATCTAGTTGCCCATGTTTTGGTCTGACATAGCCTCTAATATTGCTGGCCCGGACGGTCCTGTAGGCCGTGTGGATGCAAAGTTCCTCCCCTCACGACCACTGTTGGTCTCAATATAGTCTCCTTTTTTGTTATTTTGTCTTTCGGATTTTCGTTCTGCTTGGAATGAGTAAGCTGCGTTCTAAATGCTGGTTACTTTTTGACTTAGGCTACTTTCACACTTGCGTTGCCAGCAGAGGATCTCAATACCGGAATTTAACGGATCAGCTTTGATTTTGCACATTAGAATGCATCCATTCCGTTAGGATGCGATTGTGTGAAATCAAAACGGAAAAAAACGGATCCGTCACTAAATACATTGAAAGTCAATGGGTGACGGATCCAGGTTTTTAGGTCTCCCCAAAAACCTGGATTGGCTAAGAGGTGATCCAGTGCTGAGCCACGCCCCCTGCACTGATCACATGACGGTGACATCACCCCAGGTCCTTAGTGTTGTCCAAGGTTCGGGTTCATCGAAGAATCCCCTTATGGATTAAAAATTCCATTATGGTCCGTGGTAGCGGAATCCATAACGGGATTCTTTGATAACCCGAACTTTGGACGCCGAACTTAAAATACAAGTTCGCTCAACTCTAGTGGTGACATAACCACGTGGGAGCACGCAGTGACGTCATTGCGCACCTTCGGCAGGTCCCGTTCTGTGAAGAGTCTGCTGCAGCGCGAGCAAGTGGATAAGGTGAGGTTTTTAAAGTTTTTGGCTGTGGTACACAATGGGGGCATTATTGAAACCATGGGGGACATTATAAAGCTGGGAGTGTTAAAAAAAACCACACACACTATGGGGACATTATTTTACCAGGGGGCCTACGTAGGGGACATTATTAAAGCTGGGGACTGCAAACACTATGGGGGACGTTATTTTAGCTGGGGGCCTACCATCCGGTGGGTGTTCTCAGAAAGGTGGATCTAGAAATAACTGCCAGTCAAATTCATCCATTTTTGAAAAGCGGATGCAAAACAGACATTCAAAACTGACACACGGCCAGAAAATGGATGCACACACTGATGCAAAATGGCCATGAAAAACTGACAGTGGACTTTTTTTCACTGTCATGTGCATGTAGCCTTAGGGCTCTGCCTTCCCCCTCCACATCTCCTAAATCCAAAGCCCTGATATAGTCGTGGTTGCATTCCCTCACACTGCCATCTATTACTGACCAGCAAGCTTTACATCGCACCAGGCCTTTTACCCTCCAGGTCACCCGGCCCTGACGGACTGCCTAGCCCGTATTATAGGACCTTTAGGACCCTTCTTCTCCTCCAGGTCTGTAATGCTGCTCCCCCTGCACATATTACCATTGTCCCTAATGAGAATACAGATCCCACCCAATCTGAGAGCTGTAGGCCCATCTCTTTATGAAATATGACTTAAACCTCGGCTCCCCCGTCTTACCGCCCCTGAACAGGTGGGATTTTGTACGCCCTCTGCCGGGGTGGGCTTCCCAGGATACAGTGAAGCCACGAATGAGGAAAGCATCTCTGACACCAGCTTTTGCCAAAACGGAATTTTACTAACACGTGGTAATAAACACAACCACAAATGCTGAGAACATAAAATGAATTTCCATACACCCAGCCCGAAGGCTGAGACCCCTATGCTGCACAGCACGGCGCCCTCTGATGGATGCCGGAGATAATTTTTCGATAACTTACCTACTGGCGGACACAACTAAAACTTTCTCGCCGTACCTATTATTACCCTGAAGCAAACACGAACAATTGTTTGGGTGCTTAGAACGGGCTTAGTACAGTTTACAATCTTACCGTACACTATAGTATTCCCCCTCCCAAAACTAGTCCGGTGGCACTGGAGTATAACTGCTGAGGAAAACGCTGACCTGGATTGAGTTCGTAGAGGGGTTTATCAGCTCTCAAATGTGCAATGTCCCAATGTCCCCGTCACTCCTGGATCCAGCAGATTCTCTGCTCACACAGTTCCTTCTCCCTCTAAGATGGCTGCTGCTTTCCTTCTCCATGCTCTGAAAACCCCACCTCTCATGAATATGGAAATACGTATAAGCAGTCAGCTGTGCCTAGGAAACAGCAGCATCTTGTGGCCAAACTGCAGAATGTCAGTCCAGAACATTTAATTTAATCTACACAAACAGTGTTCGAACAATGAGAGCTGTTTCCCATCCCACAATTTGTCCCTGGGTGGGGGGGGGGGGGTAAAATGAATACACCCCAACTTCTTCACTCGCTTCAGTATGAGAAGGACTCTTCCATCCCTTTGGTTCTTCTTGGCACAGATGCCGACAAGGCCTTTGATTAGGTGGACTGTTTTTTCTTGAGGGTGAGGCGAATTGGGTTCGGATTGCTGTATCCGAAACTGGTTCTTTTACAAACTTTGTTAAGAATATCTGCTCCATCCTACTGTAAAATGTATTGCCGCCAAAGTTTCAGCAAATATCACGAGACTTACTTTGTCTCGCCTCTATCACGTGTCACTTTGTTTATTAGCATAAATTACTGTATCAAAACATGAAGCTGAACTCGGCTTCGTTAAAGAGGCAATCTGAACCTGATTCGCTCAACCCTAACCAGAGCTCTTACTAGAGCTGGCATTCCGACACAATCACGGCCTTGGACGGGTTAATGGCACTTTATCGCCTTAATTTTCAATAAACAATGGCACTAGACAGGGACACCCTTTGCCCCCTATAGAATCAGTGTGGCTGGCCTGAAGGAGTGGAGGAGCAAGGGGTGCTGAGTAACAGGACCGCAGCTCCCAGCAATCTGTATTGATGGAAGCCCCCATTGCTTCTAGCCTCTGGCAGCTGTGCTGTGGGCCCCCGCAGGAGCTGTGGGCCACCTCACTTTGCCGGGCCTTGCCAGCAGCAATGGCAGTGGAACGTGAGCGCAGAGGCCCCCCCCCCATCAGACCTGTGAGAGGATGGACGACTGCACAGATAGGCAGCAGCCAACTGACTACATAGGATGTATCTATAGTAGTTCAGTTTGTCCTTCCTCTCAGCGGGTGTAAAAAAAGGCCCCCATCTTGGACCGATAGTGAGGGTCCAACAAGGTGGCGAGCCAGAAGTCATCCCTCTGCCGAATGGTGACAATTCGGCTGTCACTACGCAAGCAAGTGAGCATGCATCGGGCCATTTGTGCAAGTGACTCGGAGGGACTCCCTGCCTCAATCTCCACTGCATTCTGCCACGGTGTGTCTGGGTCCTCTGCCTCGTCTTCTTCATCGCTCTGTAGCTCCTCTGGCTGCTCCTCCTCTCCTGTCACCTGTGTAGAAAAACCACCCATTTCTCTACACATTGCTTGTGCTCCAATGTCCTCCTCCTCCTCCAGTTCAGCCCCCACAGGGCTCACGTGACAGATCAAGGCGCCACGTCTCCAGTCCCCTGACCAGCCAGATTTACTAGCATCTGTTCCAGGACATGAAGCAGTGGAATGATGTCGTTCATCCCGTACTCCTGGTGATTGACGAATAATGTGGCCTCCTCAAAAGGCCTGAGCAAACGGCAGGTGTCACGCATGAGCTGCCACTGGCTGACATCAAAGTTACACAGGGGAATTCTCCTGTCAGCTGGGATCATCAAGAAATCGTTTATGCCCTTTCTCTGTTCGTTTAGTCAGTCCAACATATGGAGGGTGGAAACGGCGCATATCAGCCTATGTTGGGGGATGCCGTTCTGCTGCTGCAGCTCAAAGACAGTGTCCTTTGTGGTGTACGAGTGGCTGAAGTGCATGCAAAGTTTCCTGGCCATTTTTAGGATGTCTTGCAGATGGGTGGAAGACTTCAGGAACCGCTTGACAACCAGATCGAGCACTTGCACCATGCAGGGCACATGACTCAGCCTTCCTCGTCCCGTCCAGCCGCATGATAAGGCGTCCGCCCCCGCTACCTCATCGCCTTCTGCCTTTTGGAGGATTCAATAAAGGAATGCTTTTAAACAGCTGGTGAGTGCCGCTTCATCTCCTTCTCTCTCATTTATGCTTGCAAGTCTGTACCCAGTACGCCGGAGCAGAGCACCACTATATAGCTGACAACACACTGGTTTACGTGCTACCCTTTCAGAGCGGTTGTGAGGAACATCTTATGCAGAACAGTAGTGCCACCTGAACTGCCTGCTTTCTTTCCTTTTCCCTTCCTCGACACAGCGCCGACATCATGTTCTTCCCATTGTCGGTCACCATGGTTCTGATTTTCAGTTGTCGTGGAGAAAGCCAGGATTCGATTTCTTGATGAAGGACCCAGGGCAGTTCCTCCCTGTGTGACTCCGTTCGCCTAGGCAAACCAGGTGTAGAACAGTGTGACACCGCCGTGCCCTGCACATGTGGTATGCTGAAGAAGCGCTGTGAATTGTCCCTGCAGTGGAGGCTGAGGACACGGTGGAGGATGAGGAGGCAGAGGCGGACATTGTTGCAGGACCAACAGCGTGAGAACGTGGAGGCAGAAGCAGCGTCACCTGGCCAAGTTGCTGGTGTGGCTGAACAGTACCCGCATTATCCCAGTGGGTCGTAAGGACATGTATTGTCCCTGAACAGTTACAGATCCACACGTCGGCGCTGCCGTTCACTTTGGCAGACACCGACAGGCTCAAGGACTGGCCCACCTTCTGTTCTGCATGTGCGTGGGACTCTCCACCTCGGCTCAGCACAAGCCATCAGTTCTCTGAAAGGTGCAGAATCCACCACTTGGAAAGGGAGGGACTGCAGCACCAGCAACTTGGACAGGAGCACGTTCAGCTTTTGCGCCGTTGGATGAGTGCACACAGTCTCTTGGCAATCGCTTCGGTGATCGATTGCTGACAGAATGACTGAATTGTCATGACTGAAATGACGAGAATTAGGAGGGCGAGGAGCAGGAGAATCAGGACCAGCAAATGATGGGAAGGACAGACAGCTCCCATTGGCTGAGGTGGTGGAGCCTTGACTGCATGAAATCGGGTCCGTGCCACTGGATGATGCAGCTGCGGCTGGCTGGACCACCAGATTGGAGCCACGGTTCTCCCAGGCCACTTTATGGTGACGCTGCACATGTTGACACTCGGCCGTGGTGCCAACATTGGCACCCTGGCCACGCATCAACTTCCGCCCACAGATTCTACATATGGCCATATTCACCTCCTCCAGTGGCTTAACAAAAAAACTGCCAAACCGCCGAGTAGGTGATTTTACCCCCAACACTCCGCACTGACTGACTGCTACCGCCGCTGCACCGGCACCACCGCCCCTGCACCACTACTTTCTGGGCAGGTGGGCTCCTGCAAAGTGGGTGGTCTACCTCGGGCTTGTTTGGCTCCCGACCTCCCACTGCTGCCACCCTGCTGACTCCCAGCCATGCTAGTGACTGGCTGGCTCACGGGCAAGCTGCCACCCTCTTCTCCCGATGATGAAGCCCCTTCTGCACCCGGCTCCCAAGTGCGATCAGCTACATCATCATCATTGAGTACTGTCTGCACGTCACTGATGTCCTCCTCAACAGTCTCTGGGTCAGGAGCCCCACGGCTCCCACGCCACTCTCCTCATCACTACTTGCCTGCCTACCGGAGGAAGCGGCGGATGTCTCCTCCACATCTTGGCTGGGCAGTAGCTGCTGACTGTCCTCTAGTACCTCGTCCTCACTGTATAGTGGAGCCGAGCCCACAGCATACAATACTTTTCGTGCTGAGGGAACAGAAAAGGACAGAGGCAGGATGAGGACAGGTGAGGGCACAGGGCCTGCTCCCGGGCCATGTCAACTAAGGGTTGTGTCTGACGAACGCACCGACTCCTGGCTGAGGGTGTCTGATGTCACTTGGGATGAACTGGATGACCGGGTCAACTATTCAAGAACCGCTGGGTTGCTGGTCGAGACACGACCGCTAGATGACACCGGGAGCTCAGGCCTCTCGCTGCGACTCCTGCTGCCACGGTCCCTTACTCTGCTGCGACCTCTGCCTGCGCCAGAAACATTTAGGCCTCTGCCCCTCCCCTGTGCAGGGCCTGGCACTTCTCTGTCTGACATACTGTTAGATCAAATAAATAAATAAGAAATTAAAACACCCCAAATAGTCTAATTTTCTCACTTCACCACACAACGGCTAATCCTTTTTTGTGCCACTAATACACGCAAAAAAGGTCTTTAGAACAGATAACTGCACCGCTGAACTGCAAATATATTTTTTCTTTTGCCACTAATACACGCCAAAAAGGGCTGTCATTTTCGCCCTTCCCTTTTTTCCCACTAATACAAGCCAAAAAATGGAATTACCGAGCTGTATAATGGCAACTTGGATCCGCAGTCGGTGCAGCAAGGTGTAATAGGATTGTTCCTATTCCCCAGGCTGTAACCTCCCCGACTGAACCCTGTCCTACATCAATGTTGTGGAATGATTCCTCCCTATCCTTTCCTTACACCTTGAATAATCTTTCCCTGAACTTGTAAATCGTTTTTTCAGCACAATGAACTCTTTCCTAGCACTGTCCCTAGCGCCTGCTGATGTCTCTCCCTGCACTAAGTACACTGGAAAAATAGCAGAATCCAAGATGGCTGAGGCTATTTATAGGGCTGTGACATCACAAGGCTGGGTGGCTGCATGCGTGGCATTATGGGTGATCCCGCCTTCCCAGAGTTCCTTGCTCCATGTCCTTACACATGCAGCAGCCATTTTAGGAATGTGATTCATTACTACAGTGTTAGGAAATTCGGCTTTGGTGCGAATCAAATTTTTCCTGAAATTCGGATCGAATTCCACTTTGTCAGCTTCGATTCGCTCATCTCTAATAGCTATCATCCAGCCATGTCTCAGTTATTCCCACTATGTCATAGTCCTCCTCACACATCACTAATTCCAGTTCCCCAGTTTTATTAGTCAGGCTTCTGGCATTAGTGAACATACAATTAAAGGGAACCTGTCACCAGGATTTAGTGTATAGAGCTGGGGACATGGGCTGCTAGATGGTCGCTAGCACATCCGCAGTACCCAGTCCCCTTAGCTCTATGTGCCTTCATTGCGTCAAAAAAAGGATTTTTGTGATATGTAAATTACCCTGATATGAGTCCTGTGTCCGGAGAGGAGTCAAACTTCCTTAGCGCAGCACCGCCCCGCGTCCTCGGAATCTCCTCCTTACTGGCCGACGTCACATAGCTGGAGTGCCGAAATCTCGCGATGCGCGAGCTGACGCATGCGTAGTTTGTTCCCTGTGCTGATGCCAGCACAGGATAGGAACATGATGCCGACACTGCGCATGCGCTAGCTCGCGCATCGCGAGATTTCGGCACTCCAGCTATGTGACGTCGGCCGGTAAGGAGGAGATTCCGAGGACGCGAGCGTGCTGCGCTAGGAAGCTGACTCCTCTCCGGACACAGGACTCACTATCAGGTAATCACATATCACAAAAATCCTTTTTGACGCTAATGAAGGCACATAGAGCTAAGGGGACTGGGTACTGCGGATGTGCTAGCGACCATCTAGCAGCCCATGTCCCCAGCTCTATACACTAAATCCTGGTGACAGGTTCCCTTTAAGAAGTTTATGTATAGTTTTTACCCTACACCTTTCTGTCACGGTAGGTCAGAAAGCCAAATACAACAACAGTAACAAAACACCAGACTAGGCCACAAATCTAGGGAAGAGGGAAAGGTCTCCACCTGACAATCCCTGAGCCTTTCCCTGACTGCTGACAGCATGAGCAAATCCTAAAGGTGGAAGTGCTCATGCACTAAGTCCTGCTGAAACTGATACAAACCCTCAGCTAGGGAGTAGGAGAAAGACAACCGGTTCCTTCCACCGTAAAGGAACCAGCATCTCCCTGAGGCCTAGTCAAAACACGCAACAAAAGGGAAGGAGGGAGGACTTAGCTTAAGGCTTCATTCACACGACCGTATGTTGTCCGCAAAAAAACGGATCCGTGTCCGCAAAAAAACGGATTGAATTCCGTTTTTTTGCTGATCCATAGACTTCAATAGGACATGGCCCTATTGAAGTCTATGGATCAGCAAAAAACGAATGCAATCCGCTTTTTTGGACACGGATCCGTTTTATGCGGACAACATACGGTCGTGTGGCCTTATTCACACATCAGTAGTGTGTTTTGCGGAAACACGGATCCGCAAAACACGGATCCAAGCAAAACACGGACGGCTGCAATGTGCATTCCGCATTTTGCGGACCGCACATTGCTGGCACTATAGAAAGAATGCCTTTTCTTGTCCGCAATTGCGGACAAGAATAGGACATGTTCTATTTTTTTGCAGAAACGGAAACACGGATGCGGAAACACGGATGCGGACATCACAAAGTGTGCTGTCCACATCCATTCCTGCCCCTATGAAATGAATGGGTCTGCAACCCTTCCGCAAAATTGCGGAAGGGATGCGGATCCATTTTGCGGACGTGTGAATTAGGCCTAAGACGGACGGGGAGCAGGAGATCCACCAAACACTAGCTGAGAACTCCAGGAGGAAATATAAACTGCAAGGGCTGCAGAGAGAGGCGGGTATAGATAGAGCCACTAAACAGCTAATGAGCAGAACCTGTGGAGAGGTGGAATCCTGCCCACAACAACAAACTGCAAGGAAAAAGAGGAAGATCTGTCAGATAGACTCACGTGCAGCAAGTCTATCAGATCTCCTCAGGCCTCTCACAGGGCAGGCAGCGACACTTTTCTTCTGAGCTGTTCTAGTCCCTCCTTCCATTCCTCCCCCAGTCCCATTACCTCCCCCCGGTCTCTATCTGCACCATCTTCCCCTCCTATAATGTAATTACCTCTCAGTCCTACTACCTCGCCCGGTCTCTATCTGCACCATCTCCCCTCCTATAATGTAATTACCCCCCAGTCCCACTACCTCGCCCCGGTCTCTATCTGCACTATCTTCCCTCCTATAATGTAATTACCCCCAGTCCCACTACCTCGCCCGGTCTCTATCTGCACTATCTTCCCTCCTATAATGTGATTACCCCCAGTCCCACTACTCACCCCTGGTCTCTATCTGCACTATCTTCCCCCTATAATGTAATTACCCCCCAGTCCCACTACCTCGCCCCCGGTCTCTATCTGCACTATCTTCCCCTCCTATAATGTGATTACCCCCCAGTCCCACTACCTCGCCCCTGGTCTCTATCTGCACTATCTTCCCCTCCTATAATGTGATTACCCCCCAGTCCCACTACCTCACCCCTGGTCTCTATCTGCACTATCTTCCCCCTATAATGTGAATTACCCCCAGTCCCACTACCTCGCCCCGGTCTCTATCTGCACTATCTTCCTCCTATAATGTGATTACCCCCAGTCCCACTACCTCGCCCTGGTCTCTATCTGCACTATCTTCCCCTCCTATAATGTGATTACCCCCAGTCCCACTACCTCACCCCTGGTCTCTATCTGCACTATCTTCCCCCCCTATAATGTAATTACCCCCCAGTCCCACTATCTCGCCGCTGGTCTCTATCTGCACTATCTTCCCCTCCTATAATGTAATTACCCCTCAGTCCCACTACCTCGCCCCTGGTCTCTATCTGCACTATCTTCCAACTCCTATAATGTAAATACCCCCCCCAGTCACACTACCTCGCCCCCGGTCTCTATCTGCACTATCTTCCCCTCCTATAATGTAATTACCCCCAGTCACACTACCTCGCCCGGTCTCTATCTGCACTATCTTCCTCCTATAATGCTAGTTACCCTCAGTCCCACTACCTCGCGCCTGGTCTCTATCTGCACTATCTTCCAACTCCTATAATGTAAATACCCCCCAGTCCCACTCATACGCCCCCGGTCTCTATCTGCACTATCTTCCCCCTATAATGTAATTACCCCCCAGTCCCTAGTTTAAACACTCCTCCAACCTTCTCGCCATCTTCTCCCCAACACAGCTGCCCCTTCCCCATTGAGGTGCAGCCCGTCCCTACGATAGAGCCTGTACAGAGAAGTCGGCCCAGTTCTCCAGGAACCCGAACCTCCTTCCTACACCAGTTCTGGAGCCACGTGTTCCCCTCCCTAATCTCCCGCTGCCTTTCTTGTGTGGCTCGAGGCACAGGCAGTATCTCGCAAAATACTACCTTTGAGGTCCTTGCCCTAAGCTTGTGACCTAAATCCCTAAAATCATGACCGCTGGATCTTCTCCAGCCCCTCCCAGTAATCTGTCAGCCCGATCCGCGATGTGCCGAACTCTAGCGCTGGGAAGACAGCACAGCTGTTCGGTCGATCACAGTCTGTGTGACAGATCGCCCTATCTGTTCCTCTAATAATGGAGTCTCCCACTACCAGCACCGGTCTGCCCTGCTCCCCTGCTTACTGGAGCCGACATTCCCCTGACTGGCAGAGGAAGGGTCCTACTGCAGCAGTGCTCTCCCTGAACTGACAACCCCCTCATCTGACAACCTTGTGTCAGATCAAGGCTAGCCTCCCTGCACTCTTCCCTCTACCCCGCTTTCTGTTATCCAGCTACCTACCTCACTTTCGTGAGCCTCCTCGCTACCACCCTTCCCCACATCTACCCCATAGAGCGCCTGCTCAGTGAAAGACAGTAATTCTCCACAAGGTATTAGATATTTTACTCATCAAGTTTTCCAAAAACTAAGATCCATTTTGTCTTCTTCTTATGGATTTTTTCCCGTAGATTAGTTCATAAATACCTGGTGCAGCATGTTAGGCGGGGAGGTGTGGGCCCCCCAGATTTCAGATCCTATTATACAGCCATCTGGGGGGGGGGGGTGCTGCGCAGCTTTTATTCTTCTAAACTAAGGTCTCTCGATGCGGGAAAATTACTATAAAGCGTTAACCAGATGGCGTTCCACCCGTTAGGCTGCCGATCCTCTTCCAGGGTGCCGGTCCTACGTGTTGGGGACAGAGGAGGGCACCTACTGTATTATCACATCTCGTGTCAGTGTTCCAAAATTAGGGAGTTCTGGACGTCTATCCGTGCAGCATTGGCCGCACTGTGTGATATATCTTTCCTGGGCCCCCCGGCCTGGTGTTACGGCTTCTCGACCCATTAAGATACTATTGGCTTCAGCTAGGATCTTGATGACGAGTTGCTGGAAGCAGGAGGGCCCCCCCCCCTCGCTCTCACATGGGCTCAACTGTATCGCTGAGAATAGTTGGCTTATTGGGAGCGAACACTCCCATCGGAAACTTACCATGATCGGGGAGCTAGTCCCGTCCGGAGCTCATCCTGAGCACAGCCGCCCTCTTCTCCCCCTTCCGTTTTCTTTATATAGGTTACTTTTTATAAATAATTTTATATCATTTATTTTATAATAATTCTCTATTTTTTCCGAATTGCTGCTATGCTCATCGTTTCTCTTGGACTTACTACGTTATTTTATTGAAGTTGCAGGATTTGACTAATAACATATAATTTGATGTACAGTTTGCATCCGTTTTTACCTGGAGACGAGGCAGGTGACCTGTGATTGGTTGGATTTTCGGACAAAAGGTGTATTAATGGGAGGACAATCGGACGACTGTGGGAAACCTGTTTACCGGATGCTCCTATTACTGTCAAGTGATTTGTTGGCTGGATTGCATCTGTTTTTCACCGGATGGAAACGCGCTGACATCTTCCTGACAGGAATGGAAAACAGACAACATGGCGGCAGACACTCTTGGCTTTTTCTATAGAAGCCTATGGATCAGTTAAACTTATTTCGCCCAGTTTGAGATGAGATGCTGTCCTGGTGGTTTGCTACAATGTATCAGTCGGGGCCGGGTTCTGTATCTCGGATACATTTGATCTTTTTATTGAGGTCACAGATAAAGCACATAATAAGACAACGCGGTGCGGTTCAATAACTTACGGCCATTTTCAGCCTCACAGGTTATAGATCTCATTATAAAACACACGTGGAGCGCAGGGGAGAAGTATCTGCCCCCCCCCCCACGTGGAGCGCAGGGTAGAAGTATCTGCCCCCCCCCTCCCCACGTGGAGCGCAGGGGAGAAGTATCTGCCCCCCCCCACGTGGAGCGCAGGGGAGAAGTATCTGCCCCCAGCCCCACGTGGAGCGCAGGGGAGAAGTATCTGCCCCCCCCCACGTGGAGCGCAGGGGAGAAGTATCTGCCCCCCCGTAGATGCTTCTGATTGTCCCGCTACGTTAAGGGGTTGTGCAGCGTCTGAACCCGATACAATCAGGACCGTCTGCAGCCTCGTCAAACAGCTGATCTCGGGTGTCTGAGGACGGTCGTCAATAGCATGACACTTCACAACACGGAGAGGAGGAAACGCACACTGCAGAGAGTACACGATGGACTTATTCCAAGCCTATATCCCCATGTGAAAAAGTAGTTGCCCCCCAGAACCTCATACCTGGATGTGCCCCCCAAACCTCATACCTGGCTGTGCCCCCTGAACCTCATACCTGGCTGTGCCCCCCCCACACCTCATACCTGGCTGTGCCCCCCCACACCTCATACCTGGCTGTGCCCCCACACCTCATACCTGGCTGTGCCCCCCACACCTCATACCTGGCTGTGCCCCTGAACCTCATACCTGGCTGTGCCCCTGACACCTCATACCTGGCTGTGCCCCCCCACACCTCATACCTGGCTGTGCCCCCCACACCTCATACCTGGCTATGCCCCCCACACCTCATACCTGGCTGTGCCCCCCACACCTCATACCTGGCTGTGCCCCCACACCTCATACCTGGCTGTGCCCCCCCACACCTCATACCTGGCTGTGCCCCCCACACACCTGGCTGTGCCCCACCTCATACCTGGCTGCCCCACCTCATACCTGGCTGTGCCCCCACCCCTCATACCTGGCTGTGCCCCTCCCACACCTCACTACCTGGCTGTGCCCCTGAACCTCATACCTGGCTGTGCCCCCCCACACCTCATACCTGGCTGTGCCCCCCACACCTCATACCTGGCTGTGCCCCCCACACACCTGGCTGTGCCCCCGAACCTCATACCTGGCTGTGCCCCCACACCTCATACCTGGCTGTGCCCCCACCCCTCATACCTGGCTGTGCCCCTGAACCTCATAGTGACATCTTGTGATGAGTCTTTTCCATCGATTGCCTACACCAGAGGGATGTCCAGAATGAACGGCCCCTTTGAGGTTTTACACATCTCGATGGGACTGAGGTCAGGACTTTGCCCAGCACCTCCAGAACGGTCATCTTGATTCTTCGGAGCCCTTTAGAGGTGACTTGTGCGCTCTGGGTCTTTGTCTTGGCGCTGTATCCCCGGCAGTGACGTGGCATCGGTATAGGGATCTCTTTAGTACATAGCTCTATCATGGGGGGGGGAGACCTTCCGGCTGCCTCACACCACCAGGCCGGCGCTATGGAAAAGACCACCAGATTCAGCAGGTCTGGCAGTGGCCATGCCGGTATGTGAGTCACTATAAGGGGGCAATTACTTCCTGACATGGGGCCAGGTCACTATAAGGGGGCAATTACTTCCTGATGTGGGGCCAGGTCACTATAAGGGGGCAATTACTTCCTGATGTGGGGCCAGGTCACTATAAGGGGGCAATTACTTCCTGACGTGGGGCCAGGTCACTATAAGGGGGCAATTACTTCCTGACGTGGGGCCAGGTCACTATAAGGGGGCAATTACTTACTGACGTGAGGCCAGGTCACTATAAGGGGGCAATTACTTCCCGACATGGGGCCAGGTCACTATAAGGGGGCAATTGCTTCCTGACGTGGGGCCAGGTCACTATAAGGGGCAATTACTTCCTGACATGGGGCCAGGTCACTATAAAGGGCAATTACTTCCTGACGTGGGGCCAGGTCACTATAAAGGGCAATTACTTCCTGACATGGGGCCAGGTCACTATAAGGGGTCAATTACTTCCTGACATGGGGCCAGGTCACTATAAAGGGCAATTACTTCCTGACATGGGGCCAGGTCACTATAGGGGGGCAATTACTTCCTGACATGGGGCCAGGTCACTATAGGGGGGCAATTACTTCCTGACATGGGGCCAGGTCACTATAAGGGGCAATTACTTCCTGACGTGGGGCCAGGTCACTATAAGGGGCAATTACTTCCTGACATGGGGCCAGGTCACTATAAGGGGGCAATTACTTCCTGACATGGGGCCAGGTCACTATAAGGGCAATTACTTCCTGACGTGGGGCCAGGTCACTATAAGGGCAATTACTTCCTGACATGGGGCCAGGTCACTATAAGGGGGCAAATACTTCCTGACATGGGGCCAGGTCACTATAAGGGGGCAATTACTTCCTGACATGGGGCCAGGTCACTATAAGGGGGCAAATACTTCCTGACATGGGGCCAGGTCACTATAAGGGGCAATTACTTCCTGACGTGGGGCCAGGTCACTATAAGGGGCAATTACTTCCTGACATGGGGCCAGGTCACTATAAGGGGCAATTACTTCCTGACATGGGGACAGGTCACTATAAGGGGGCAAATACTTCCTGACATGGGGCCAGGTCACTATAAGGGGCAATTACTTCCTGACATGGGGCCAGGTCACTATAAGGGGCAAATACTTCCTGACATGGGGCCAGGTAACTATAAGGGGCAATTACTTCCTGACATGGGGCCAGGTCACTATAAGGGGCAAATACTTCCTGACGTGGGGCCAGGTCACTATAAGGGGCAAATACTTCCTGACATGGGGCCAGGTAACTATAAGGGGCAATTACTTCCTGACATGGGGCCAGGTCACTATAAGGGGCAAATACTTCCTGACATGGGGCCAGGTCACTATAAGGGGCAATTACTTCCTGACGTGGGGCCAGGTCACTATAAGGGGGCAAATACTTCCTGACATGGGGCCAGGTAACTATAAGGGGGCAATTACTTCCTGACATGGGGCCAGGTCACTATAAGGGGGCAAATACTTCCTGACGTGGGGCCAGGTCACTATAAGGGGGCAAATACTTCCTGACGTGGGGCCAGGTCACTATAAGGGGGCAAATACTTCCTGACATGGGGCCAGGTCACTATAAGGGGCAATTACTTCCTGACATGGGGCCAGGTCACTATAAGGGGCAATTACTTCCTGACGTGGGGCCAGGTCACTATAAGGGGGCAATTACTTCCTGACGTGGGGCCAGGTCACTATAAGGGGGCAATTACTTCCTGACATGGGGCCAGGTCACTATAAGGGGGCAATTACTTCCTAACATTGGGCCAGGTCACTATAAGGGGGCAATTACTTCCTGACATGGGGCCAGGTCACTATAGGGGCAATTACTTCCTGACGTGGGGCCAGGTCACTATAAGGGGGCAAATACTTCCTGACATGGGGCCAGGTCACTATAAGGGGGCAATTACTTCCTGACATGGGGCCAGGTCACTATAAGGGGGCAAATACTTCCTGACGTGGGGCCAGGTCACTATAAGGGGGCAAATACTTCCTGACGTGGGGCCAGGTCACTATAAGGGGCAATTACTTCCTGACATGGGGCCAGGTCACTATAAGGGGCAATTACTTCCTGACGTGGGGCCAGGTCACTATAAGGGGGCAAACACTTCTCCCAGCCCTGTAGATAACCCTCTGCACGGTCTGGCACTGGTCACATTACATTCTCACCCCTGGTCTTATTCATGAGAGGACCCATCCACAGGAATGCCCAGCAGAGCATGCATGTGGGGAGCTGCCGGTCATCAGCTCATCAGTAGGATTCTGCCCACTCCGGCCTGATGAGGGGAGCATCCGAAACTGCTGTCTATGGACGGATCTACGGCCTATATCAAAGGGAGCCTCTTCCAGAAGGTGGCGCTAGTCAGCTGGTTCTCCTTCTTGGGCGATGCCTCTTTGCCCATCACCAATAGGCCTCCATACACAGCCAGCCTCTTTGAAGGCTATGCACACCTATGCACATTTTATTATTATTGCATTCTACTCATTTCGAGCTAAAAATCTTTTTTCAATTGGTCTTAAATTAAAATTTGTGAACCCCTGTCTTTGAGCAGCCTTGAGTTTATCTGGGGGCAGGCTCTGAATCTTCACTCTGTTCCGTCAGGCAGCTGAGCTGACGGCTCCTGATCTCTGACCTTATAAACACCCCTGGTAGCTCAGTGATAAGAAGGTGGCTTTAATAAGTGTTTATGACGTAGAGGACGACACAAAGCTAAAGTGCGATTCACACAGATGGACAAACAGTCAATATTTTTAATAAAAAATGGGTAAAATGCAATTATAAAAAGGCCCCTGAAGGTGTACATACCTTTAAGGAGAGGCGGTCCCCCGCCTAAGACCCCCCATAATAACATCACCCTGACGATACCTGCAGATACGGTAGACAAACCCTCCGACGCGAGCAGTATTAGGCCAGGATGGCTTTTTGGTTTATGGATATAAAGTATTTTCACATTCACTGACGGCAAGCAGAGATCTTGATAACGATAAGGAATTGAAGCAGTGCTCGGTAGGCACATGCAGAACACGATTCAATAATTACATGGGGTATCCCCCTTATAATACTAGCATAGCTCTGACCTCTAGGACCCTCCATCTTCAGAACAAAGGGGCCGAGATGCCTTCAGAGCAGCGCTCCCATCCCAGCAGGGAGACCTTGCACAGAGCATTATCAGGACGGGTCATCACTTCCTGTAATAACCACTGTGGGGCCCCGGAAGAGCCGATTTCAGGGATCACTGCGCTCGCGTTCCTACAATGAAGACCTGTTCTTGCAGCCTGTATGGTTGGTGAAGCAGGGGGTCCCCATACTCTCCCCAGGACCACCACATCCCCTCAGTATGGATCTAATACTGAGATCGGGGGCCCCGGGTGACTGGAGCCGCTGTCGCCACGAGTATCGCAGGATTCCTTCATTATTTTTAAGTATAAAAAAAATCTGTAAGAAAATGGTAAATGAAATTGGTATAAAAAATAAATCCAAAAAAGCGCAGGATCGCGTTACAGAAAGGTCACGTAAGGCCCACAGACACGCATGGAGAAGCACGGACGCGAGGTCCGAGGACTGTGCGCAGAGGTGAAGAGACGGCCAGGAGGTCCGGGCTCCAAAATCTGAGCAGTCACATCCCCTCCCCCGACTGCAGGAGGCTGCGGCGTCCGAAGAGAGCGATGAGCGATCAGGAAGCTGCGGAGAAAACACAGGGACGGGTTAGGGGCAGCCACTTACTTCACTAGTAATACACCCTGCATACAGGAGCCCAGCCGCGGGGGCAGCAGTGCTGGAAATCACAAGGGGCGTCATCACTGAGGTCACATGACCCCCGGACCACCCTAGGCTCCTCCCCCTGGTGCCAGGCTCTCAGTCTCTGGTTCTATGAGGCACACACAGAGGAACGACCCTGCAGCTCAAGGAGGGCGCGGCGCAGAAAGGGGGCCACAAAACCCTATTCACACAATGCAGAGAAAACCCGGGAGATTCCACAGCAGGAAATGGAGCCGAACCTCGCAAAACCTCTACAGCTTCAGAGGGCACTTTAGTTTTCAATTCATCATTATTTACAAGATCTATGCTTGCTGTCACTGAACAAACATGTTTACATACAAAAGTTAAAATCCTTTGGTGACTCTAACAACCCTTCAGCTGTGAGAGGCGCTCAGTGTATAACATAGGGAAGTGTTATCACCATGGTAACCAGGACAGGAGACTCTACACTGATACACTGTACCAACCCTTCAGCTGTGAGAGGCGCTCATTGTATAACATAGGGAAGTGTTATCACCATGGTAACCAGGACAGGAGACTCTACACTGATACACTGCACCAACCCTTCAGCTGTGAGAGGCGCTCAGTGTATAACATAGGGAAGTGTTATCACCATGGTAACCAGGACAGGAGACTCTACACTGATACACTGTACCAACCCTTCAGCTGTGAGAGGCGCTCAGTGTATAACATAGGGAAGTGTTATCACCATGGTAACCAGGACAGGAGACTCTACACTGATACACTGTACCAACCCTTCAGCTGTGAGAGGCGCTCAGTGTATAACATAGGGAAGTGTTATCACCATGGTAACTAGGACAGGAGACTCTACACTGATACACTGTACCAACCCTTCAGCTGTGAGAGGCGCTCATTGTATAACATAGGGAAGTGTTATCACCATGGTAACCAGGACAGGAGACTCTACACTGATACACTGTACCAACCCTTCAGCTGTGAGAGGCGCTCAGTGTACAACATAGGGAAGTGTTATCACCATGGTAACCAGGACAGGAGACTCTACACTGATACACTGTACCAACCCTTCAGCTGTGAGAGGCGCTCAGTGTATAACATAGGGAAGTGTTATCACCATGGTAACCAGGACAGGAGACTCTACACTGATACACAGTACCAACCCTTCAGCTGTGAGAAGCGCTCAGTGTATAACATAGGGAAGTGTTATCACCATGGTAACCAGGACAGGAGACTCTACACTGATACACTGTACCAACCCTTCAGCTGTGAGAGGCGCTCAGTGTATAACATAGGAAGTGTTATCACCATGGTAACCAGGGCAGGAGACTCTACACTGATACACTGTACCAACCCTTCAGCTGTGAGAGGCGCTCAGTGTATAACATAGGGAAGTGTTATCACCATGGTGACCAGGACAGGAGACTCTACACTGATACACTGTACCAACCCTTCAGCTGTGAGAGGCGCTCAGTGTACAACATAGGGAAGTGTTATCACCATGGTGACCAGGACAGGAGACTCTACACTGATACACTGTACCAACCCTTCAGCTGTGAGAGGCGCTCAGTGTATAACATAGGGAAGTGTTATCACCATGGTAACCAGGACAGGAGACTCTACACTGATACACTGTACCAACCCTTCAGCTGTGAGAGGCGCTCAGTGTATAACATAGGAAGTGTTATCACCATGGTAACCAGGACAGGAGACTCTACACTGATACACTGTACCAACCCTTCAGCTGTGAGAGGCGCTCAGTGTATAACATAGGGAAGTGTTATCACCATGGTAACCAGGACAGGAGACTCTACACTGATACACTGTACCAACCCTTCAGCTGTGAGAGGCGCTCAGTGTACAACATAGGGAAGTGTTATCACCATGGTAACCAGGACAGGAGACTCTACACTGATACACTGTACCAACCCTTCAGCTGTGAGAGGCGCTCAGTGTATAACATAGGGAAGTGTTATCACCATGGTGACCAGGGCAGGAGACTCTACACTGATACACTGTACCAACCCTTCAGCTGTGAGAGGCGCTCAGTGTATAACATAGGGAAGTGTTATCACCATGGTAACCAGGACAGGAGACTCTACACTGATACACTGTACCAACCCTTCAGCTGTGAGAGGCGCTCAGTGTATAACATAGGGAAGTGTTATCACCATGGTAACCAGGACAGGAGACTCTACACTGATACACTGTACCAACCCTTCAGCTGTGAGAGGCGCTCAGTGTATAACATAGGGAAGTGTTATCACCATGGTGACCAGGACAGGAGACTCTACACTGATACACTGTACCAACCCTTCAGCTGTGAGAGGCGCTCAGTGTATAACATAGGAAGTGTTATCACCATGGTAACCAGGACAGGAGACTCTACACTGATACACTGTACCAACCCTTCAGCTGTGAGAGGCGCTCAGTGTACAACATAGGAAGTATTATCACCATGGTAACCAGGACAGGAGACTCTACACTGATACACTGTACCAACCCTTCAGCTGTGAGAGGCGCTCAGTGTATAACATAGGGAAGTGTTATCACCATGGTAACCAGGACAGGAGACTCTACACTGATACACTGTACCAACCCTTCAGCTGTGAGAGGCGCCAGTGTATAACATAGGGAAGTGTTATCACCATGGTAACCAGGACAGGAGACTCTACACTGATACACTGTACCAACCCTTCAGCTGTGAGAGGCGCTCAGTGTATAACATAGGGAAGTGTTATCACCATGGTGACCAGGACAGGAGACTCTACACTGATACACTGTACCAACCCTTCAGCTGTGAGAGGCGCTCAGTGTATAACATAGGGAAGTGTTATCACCATGGTGACCAGGACAGGAGACTCTACACTGATACACTGTACCAACCCTTCAGCTGTGAGAGGCGCTCAGTGTATAACATAGGAAGTGTTATCACCATGGTAACCAGGACAGGAGACTCTACACTGATACACTGTACCAACCCTTCAGCTGTGAGAGGCGCCAGTGTATAACATAGGAAGTGTTATCACCATGGTAACCAGGACAGAGACTCTACACTGATACACTGTACCAACCCTTCAGCTGTGAGAGGCGCTCAGTGTATAACATAGGGAAGTGTTATCACCATGGTGACCAGGACAGGAGACTCTACACTGATACACTGTACCAACCCTTCAGCTGTGAGAGGCGCTCAGTGTATAACATAGGGAAGTGTTATCACCATGGTAACCAGGACAGGAGACTCTACACTGATACACTGTACCAACCCTTCAGCTGTGAGAGGCGCTCAGTGTATAACATAGGGAAGTGTTATCACCATGGTAACCAGGACAGGAGACTCTACACTGATACACTGTACCAACCCTTCAGCTGTGAGAGGCGCTCAGTGTATAACATAGGAAGTGTTATCACCATGGTAACCAGGACAGGAGACTCTACACTGATACACTGTACCAACCCTTCAGCTGTGAGAGGCGCTCAGTGTATAACATAGGAAGTGTTATCACCATGGTAACCAGGACAGGAGACTCTACACTGATACACTGTACCAACCCTTCAGCTGTGAGAGGCGCTCAGTGTATAACATAGGGAAGTGTTATCACCATGGTGACCAGGACAGGAGACTCTACACTGATACACTGTACCAACCCTTCAGCTGTGAGAGGCGCCAGTGTATAACATAGGGAAGTGTTATCACCATGGTAACCAGGACAGGAGACTCTACACTGATACACTGTACCAACCCTTCAGCTGTGAGAGGCGCTCAGTGTATAACATAGGAAGTGTTATCACCATGGTAACCAGGACAGGAGACTCTACACTGATACACTGTACCAACCCTTCAGCTGTGAGAGGCGCCAGTGTATAACATAGGGAAGTGTTATCACCATGGTAACCAGGACAGGAGACTCTACACTGATACACTGTACCAACCCTTCAGCTGTGAGAGGCGCTCAGTGTATAACATAGGGAAGTGTTATCACCATGGTAACCAGGACAGGAGACTCTACACTGATACACTGTACCAACCCTTCAGCTGTGAGAGGCGCTCAGTGTATAACATAGGGAAGTGTTATCACCATGGTGACCAGGACAGGAGACTCTACACTGATACACTGTACCAACCCTTCAGCTGTGAGAGGCGCTCAGTGTATAACATAGGGAAGTGTTATCACCATGGTAACCAGGACAGGAGACTCTACACTGATACACTGTACCAACCCTTCAGCTGTGAGAGGCGCTCAGTGTATAACATAGGAAGTGTTATCACCATGGTAACCAGGACAGGAGACTCTACACTGATACACTGTACCAACCCTTCAGCTGTGAGAGGCGCTCAGTGTATAACATAGGGAAGTGTTATCACCATGGTAACCAGGACAGGAGACTCTACACTGATACACTGTACCAACCCTTCAGCTGTGAGAGGCGCTCAGTGTATAACATAGGGAAGTGTTATCACCATGGTAACCAGGGCAGGAGACTCTACACTGATACACTGTACCAACCCTTCAGCTGTGAGAGGCGCTCAGTGTATAACATAGGGAAGTGTTATCACCATGGTAACCAGGACAGGAGACTCTACACTGATACACTGTACCAACCCTTCAGCTGTGAGAGGCGCTCAGTGTATAACATAGGGAAGTGTTATCACCATGGTGACCAGGACAGGAGACTCTACACTGATACACTGTACCAACCCTTCAGCTGTGAGAGGCGCTCAGTGTAGAACATAGGGAAGTGTTATCACCATGGTAACCAGGGCAGGAGACTCTACACTGATACACTGTACCAACCCTTCAGCTGTGAGAGGCGCTCAGTGTACAACATAGGGAAGTGTTATCACCATGGTAACCAGGACAGGAGACTCTACACTGATACACTGTACCAACCCTTCAGCTGTGAGAGGCGCTCAGTGTATAACATAGGGAAGTGTTATCACCATGGTGACCAGGGCAGGAGACTCTACACTGATACACTGTACCAACCCTTCAGCTGTGAGAGGCGCTCAGTGTATAACATAGGGAAGTGTTATCACCATGGTAACCAGGACAGGAGACTCTACACTGATACACTGTACCAACCCTTCAGCTGTGAGAGGCGCTCAGTGTATAACATAGGGAAGTGTTATCACCATGGTGACCAGGACAGGAGACTCTACACTGATACACTGTACCAACCCTTCAGCTGTGAGAGGCGCTCAGTGTATAACATAGGGAAGTGTTATCACCATGGTAACCAGGACAGGAGACTCTACACTGATACACTGTACCAACCCTTCAGCTGTGAGAGGCGCTCAGTGTATAACATAGGAAGTGTTATCACCATGGTAACCAGGGCAGGAGACTCTACACTGATACACTGTACCAACCCTTCAGCTGTGAGAGGCGCTCAGTGTATAACATAGGGAAGTGTTATCACCATGGTAACCAGGACAGGAGACTCTACACTGATACACTGTACCAACCCTTCAGCTGTGAGAGGCGCTCAGTGTATAACATAGGGAAGTGTTATCACCATGGTGACCAGGGCAGGAGACTCTACACTGATACACTGTACCAACCCTTCAGCTGTGAGAGGCGCTCAGTGTACAACATAGGGAAGTGTTATCACCATGGTAACCAGGACAGGAGACTCTACACTGATACACTGTACCAACCCTTCAGCTGTGAGAGGCGCTCAGTGTATAACATAGGGAAGTGTTATCACCATGGTAACCAGGACAGGAGACTACACTGATACACTGCACCAACCCTTCAGCTGTGAGAGGCGCCAGTGTATAACATAGGGAAGTGTTATCACCATGGTAACCAGGACAGGAGACTCTACACTGATACACTGTACCAACCCTTCAGCTGTGAGAGGCGCTCAGTGTATAACATAGGGAAGTGTTATCACCATGGTAACCAGGACAGGAGACTCTACACTGATACACTGTACCAACCCTTCAGCTGTGAGAGGCGCCAGTGTATAACATAGGAAGTGTTATCACCATGGTAACCAGGACAGGAGACTCTACACTGATACACTGTACCAACCCTTCAGCTGTGAGAGGCGCTCAGTGTACAACATAGGGAAGTGTTATCACCATGGTAACCAGGACAGGAGACTCTACACTGATACACTGTACCAACCCTTCAGCTGTGAGAGGCGCTCAGTGTACAACATAGGGAAGTGTTATCACCATGGTAACCAGGACAGGAGACTCTACACTGATACACTGTACCAACCCTTCAGCTGTGAGAGGTCAGGGCGGTTTTATTTACAATCCTTATATCAGGTCTGGGGGATAGTTTATAAACCCGCTATTTCCTTGCAATGTATGAGCTCCTTCTGCAGCCGGGCAGCAAGCAGTGTTACTGACCTGTCAGCGGC
Source organism: Bufotes viridis (assembly GCA_033119425.1). Lineage (NCBI taxonomy): Eukaryota > Metazoa > Chordata > Amphibia > Anura > Bufonidae > Bufotes > Bufotes viridis. Next base: position 6,169,926 of record CM065591.1, on the reverse strand, counting down.
TGGACGGTCAGGCTGAACTCCTGCCGGGGTGTCCTGGGGCCCGCTGCCTCCATGATGTACTGTCCAGCGCAGCGCTCCTTCAGGTTCCTCAGGGTCAGGCGCCCGGACTCCAGGCACAGGGCTTCACCCCTGGAATATTTCGGACCCTCGCCCGCCTTCCAGGTCGCCAGCTCTTCCCCGTCTGTCGTCCAGGTGATTCGCTCTTCTCTCTCCACAATCACCGGATACAATCTGATGCTTCCGGAGTTCAGCGCGGCATCTGGAGACGGAAACACGCGGCCGATGTCAGTGAGCTCCGGGCAAATAACCGACCATAAACCTTCCCTGTGCAGAGCGACGTCCTGGAGGGGGCGCCACCAGGCAATCTGTACACCCCCAACCACCCGACGTCCTGGAGGGGGCGCCACCGGGCAATCTGTACACCCCCAACCACCCCCGCTGCTGATCGAGACATCCTGGAGGGGGCGCCACCGGGCAATCTGTACACCCCAACCACCCCCGCTGCTGATCGAGACGTCTCCGCAGATGAGACCACTAAGCCTGATCGAGACGCCTCCTCTGATGAGACCACTAACTCTAATCGAGACGCCTCCTCGGATGAGACCACTAACTCTAATCGAGACGCCTCCTCGGATGAGACCACTAACTCTAATCGAGACGCCTCCTCTGATGAGACCACTAACTCTAATCGAGACGCCTCCTCGGATGAGACCACTAACTCTAATCGAGACGCCTCCTCGGATGAGACCACTAACTCTAATCGAGACGCCTCCTCGGATAAGACCACTAACTCTAATCGAGACGCCTCCCGGATGAGACCACTAACTCTAATCGAGACGCTCCTCGGATGAGACCACTAACTCTAATCGAGACGCCTCCTCGGATGAGACCACTAATTCTAATCGAGACGCCTCCTCGGATAAGACCACTAACTCTAATCGAGACGCCTCCTCGGATGAGACCACTAACTCTAATCGAGACGCCTCCTCGGATGAGACCACTTACTCTAATCGAGACGCCTCCTCGGATGAGACCACTAACTCTAATCGAAACGCTTCCTCGGAATAGACAACTAACCCTAATCGAGACGCCTCCTCGGAATAGACAACTAACCCTAATCGAGACGCCTCCTCGGATGAGACCACTAACCCTAATCGAGACGCCTCCTCGGATGAGACCACTAACTCTAATCGAGACGCTTCCTCGGAATAGACAACTAACCCTAATCGAGACGCCTCCTCGGATGAGACCACTAACCCTAATCGAGACGCCTCCTCGGATGAGACCACTAACTCTAATCGAGACGCCTCCTCGGAATAGACAACTAACCCTAATCGAGACGCCTCCTCGGATGAGACCACTAACTCTAATCGAGACGCCTCCTCGGAATAGACAACTAACCCTAAACGAGACGCCTCCTCAGATGAGACCACTTACCCTAATCGAGACGCCTCCTCGGATGAGACAACTAACCTTAATCGAGACGCCTCCTCGGATGAGACAACTAACCCTAATCGAGACGCCTCCTCGGATGAGACCACTAACTCTAATCGAGACGCCTCCTCGGAATAGACAACTAACCCTAATCGAGACGCCTCTTCGGATGAGACCACTAACTCTAATCGAGACGCCTCCTCGGAATAGACAACTAACCCTAATCGAGACGCCTCCTCGGATGAGACCACTAACTCTAATCGAGACGCCTCCTCGGATGAGACCACTAACCCTAATCGAGACGCCTCCTCGGATGAGACCACTAACTCTAATCGAGACGCCTCCTCGGAATAGACAACTAACCCTAATCGAGACGCCTCCTCGGAATAGACAACTAACCCTAATCGAGACGCCTCCTCGGATGAGACCACTAACCCTAATCGAGACGCCTCCTCGGATGAGACCACTAACTCTAATCGAGACGCCTCCTCGGATGAGACCACTAACCCTAATCGAGACGCCTCCTCGGATGAGACCACTAACTCTAATCGAGACGCCTCCTCGGATGAGACCACTAACCCTAATCGAGACGCCTTCTCCGATGAGACCACTAACCCTAATCGAGACGCCTCCTCCGATGAGACCACTAACCCTAATCAAGACGACTCCTCCAATGAGACCACTAACCCTAATCGAGACATCTCCTCCGATGAGACCACTAACCCTAATCGAGACGCCTCCTCGGAATAGACAACTAACCCTAATCGAGACGCCTCCTCTGATGAGACCACTAACCCTAATCGAGACGCCTCCTCCGATGAGACCACTAACCCTAATCGAGACGCCTCCTCAGATGAGACCACTAACCCTAATCGAGATGCCTCCTCGGATGAGACCACTAACTCTAATCGAGACGCCTCCTCGGATGAGACCACTAACCCTAATCGAGACGCCTCCTCGGATGAGACCACTAACTCTAATCGAGACGCCTCCTCGGATAAGACCACTAACTCTAATCGAGACGCCTCCTCGGATGAGACCACTAACTCTTATCGAGACGCCTCCTCGGATGAGACCACTAACTCTAATCGAGACGCCTCCTCGGATGAGACCACTAACTCTAATCGAGACGCCTCCTCGGATGAGACCACTAATTCTAATCGAGACGCCTCCTCGGATGAGACCACTAACCCTAATCGAGACGCCTTCTCCGATGAGACCACTAACCCTAATCGAGACGCCTCCTCGGATAAGACCACTAACTCTAATCGAGACGCCTCCTCGGATGAGACCACTAACTCTAATCGAGACGCCTCCTCGGATGAGACCACTTACTCTAATCGAGACGCCTCCTCGGATGAGACCACTAACTCTAATCGAGACGCTTCCTCGGAATAGACAACTAACCCTAATCGAGACGCCTCCTCGGATGAGACCACTAACTCTAATCGAGACGCCTCCTCGGAATAGACAACTAACCTAATCGAGACGCCTCCTCGGATGAGACCACTAACTCTAATCGAGACGCCTCCTCGGAATAGACAACTAACCCTAAGCGAGACGCCTCCTCAGATGAGACCACTTACCCTAATCGAGACGCCTCCTCGGATGAGACAACTAACCCTAATCGAGACGCCTCCTCGGATGAGACAACTAACCCTAATCGAGACGCCTCCTCGGATGAGACCACTAACTCTAATCGAGACGCCTCCTCGGAATAGACAACTAACCTAATCGAGACGCCTCTTCGGATGAGACCACTAACTCTAATCGAGACGCCTCCTCGGAATAGACAACTAACCCTAATCGAGACGCCTCCTCGGATGAGACCACTAACTCTAATCGAGACGCCTCCTCGGATGAGACCACTAACCCTAATCGAGACGCCTCCTCGGATGAGACCACTAACTCTAATCGAGACGCCTCCTCGGATGAGACCACTAACCCTAATCGAGACGCCTTCTCCGATGAGACCACTAACCCTAATCGAGACGCCTCCTCCGATGAGACCACTAACCCTAATCAAGACGCCTCCTCCAATGAGACCACTAACCCTAATCGAGACATCTCCTCCGATGAGACCACCAACCCTAAACGAGACGCCTCCTCGGATGAGACCACTAACCCTAATCGAGACGCCTCCTCGGAATAGACAACTAACCCTAATCGAGACGCCTCCTCTGATGAGACCACTAACCCTAATCGAGACGCCTCCTCCGATGAGACCACTAACCCTAATCAAGACGCCTCCTCCAATGAGACCACTAACCCTAATCGAGACATCTCCTCCGATGAGACCACCAACCCTAAACGAGACGCCTCCTCGGATGAGACCACTAACCCTAATCGAGACGCCTCCTCGGAATAGACAACTAACCCTAATCGAGACGCCTCCTCTGATGAGACCACTAACCCTAATCGAGACGCCTCCTCCGATGAGACCACTAACCCTAATCGAGACGCCTCCTCTGATGAGACCACTAACCCTAATCGAGACGCCTCCTCCGATGAGACCACTAACCCTAATCGAGACGCCTCCTCCGATGAGACAACTAACCCTAATCGAGACGCCTCCTCGGATGAGACCACTAACTCTAATCGAGACGCCTCCTCGGATGAGACCACTAACCCTAATCGAGATGCCTCCTCGGATGAGACCACTAACTCTAATCGAGACGCCTCCTCTGATGAGACCACTAACCCTAATCGAGACGCCTCCTCGGATGAGACCACTAACTCTAATCGAGATGCCTCCTCGGATGAGACCACTAACTCTAATCGAGACGCCTCCTCGGATGAGACCACTAACTCTAATCGAGACGCCTCCTCGGATAAGACCACTAACTCTAATCGAGACGCCTCCTCGGATGAGACCACTAACTCTAATCGAGACGCCTCCTCGGATGAGACCACTAACTCTAATCGAGACGCCTCCTCGGATGAGACCACTAACTCTAATCGAGACGCCTCCTCGGATGAGACCACTAATTCTAATCGAGACGCCTCCTCGGATGAGACCACTAACCCTAATCGAGACGCCTTCTCCGATGAGACCACTAACCCTAATCGAGACGCCTCCTCGGATAAGACCACTAACTCTAATCGAGACGCCTCCTCGGATGAGACCACTAACTCTAATCGAGACGCCTCCTCGGATGAGACCACTTACTCTAATCGAGACGCCTCCTCGGATGAGACCACTAACTCTAATCGAGACGCTTCCTCGGAATAGACAACTAACCCTAATCGAGACGCCTCCTCGGATGAGACCACTAACTCTAATCGAGACGCCTCCTCGGAATAGACAACTAACCCTAATCGAGACGCCTCCTCGGATGAGACCACTAACTCTAATCGAGACGCCTCCTCGGAATAGACAACTAACCCTAAACGAGACGCCTCCTCAGATGAGACCACTTACCCTAATCGAGACGCCTCCTCGGATGAGACAACTAACCCTAATCGAGACGCCTCCTCGGATGAGACAACTAACCCTAATCGAGACGCCTCCTCGGATGAGACCACTAACTCTAATCGAGACGCCTCCTCGGAATAGACAACTAACCCTAATCGAGACGCCTCCTCGGATGAGACCACTAACTCTAATCGAGACGCCTCCTCGGAATAGACAACTAACCCTAATCGAGACGCCTCCTCGGAATAGACAACTAACCCTAATCGAGACGCCTCCTCGGATGAGACCACTAACTCTAATCGAGACGCCTCCTCGGAATAGACAACTAACCCTAATCGAGACGCCTCCTCGGAATAGACAACTAACCCTAATCGAGACGCCTCCTCGGATGAGACCACTAACTCTAATCGAGACGCCTCCTCGGATGAGACCACTAACCCTAATCGAGACGCCTCCTCGGATGAGACCACTAACTCTAATCGAGACGCCTCCTCGGATGAGACCACTAACCCTAATCGAGACGCCTTCTCCGATGAGACCACTAACCCTAATCGAGACGCCTCCTCCGATGAGACCACTAACCCTAATCAAGACGCCTCCTCCAATGAGACCACTTACCCTAATCGAGACGCCTCCTCGGATGAGACCACTAACCCTAATCGAGACATCTCCTCCGATGAGACCACCAACCCTAAACGAGACGCCTCCTCGGATGAGACCACTAACCCTAATCGAGACGCCTCCTCGGAATAGACAACTAACCCTAATCGAGACGCCTCCTCTGATGAGACCACTAACCCTAATCGAGACGCCTCCTCCGATGAGACCACTAACCCTAATCGAGACGCCTCCTCAGATGAGACCACTAACCCTAATCGAGATGCCTCCTCCGATGTGACCACTAACCGTAATCGAGACGTCTCCTCGGAATAGACCACTTACCCTAATCGAGACGCCTCCTCGGATGAGACCACTTACCCTAATCGAGACGTCTCCTCAGATGAGACCACTAACCCTAATCGAGACGCCTCCTCGGATGAGACCACTAACCCTAATCGAGACACCTCCTCCGATGAGACTACTAACCCTAATCGAGACGTCTCCTCGGAATAGACAACTAAACCTAATCGAGATGCCTCCTCGGATGAGACCACTGACCCTAATCGAGACGCCTCCTCGGATGAGACCACTTACCCTAATCGAGACGTCTCCTCAGATAAGACCACTTACCCTAATCGAGACGCCTCCTCGGATGAGACCACTAACTCTAATCGAGACGCCTCCTCGGATGAGACCACTAACTCTAATCGAGACGCCTCCTCCGATGAGACAACTAACCCTAATCGAGACGCCTCCTCGGATGAGACCACTAACCCTAATCGAGACGCCTCCTCGGATGAGACCACTAACTCTAATCGAGACGCCTCCTCGGATGAGACCACTAACCCTAATCGAGACGCCTTCTCCGATGAGACCACTAACCCTAATCGAGACGCCTCCTCGGATAAGACCACTAACTCTAATCGAGACGCCTCCTCGGATGAGACCACTTACTCTAATCGAGACGCCTCCTCGGATGAGACCACTTACTCTAATCGAGACGCCTCCTCGGATGAGACCACTAACCCTAATCGAGACTCCTCCCTGGATGAAAATGCCCAGTTATAGACTGCACAGCAGCACACGCTGGTAACTGAGACACCTCCGCGGATGAGACGGCCCCAGTTATAGACTGCACAGCAGCACACGCTGGTAACTGAGACACCTCCGCGGATGAGACCACCCTGGTTGTAGACCGCACAGAGAATTCCGCAGCTCTCTACCAGCTTTCCGGAGACATTTTCTGGAGCTGCCAATTCCGACACCGCGCCAAACGTTTGGAGGCACAGACCCCTCAATAAACTTGGTGCCTCTTCTGGCTTCCGGACCTGATATCTCGCCAGCTAGGAGGGGGGGGGGGGGGGGGTGGATTCCGGCTACAGTTTCTGGCGTTAGTTCTAATAAAGCCAGCAGGATGCCGCAGGCCCCGCCCCTCCCAGATGCCACGCCCCTTTCTCAGCACATTTAAAAATCGTCAAGAAGCTAAAAAAGTCCCAAATTATGGAGGAAATATGGCGTGTGCTATAATCTGCAACTCTTTACCATGGCATAAAAAGACTCAAAAACCTCCCCCAAAAAGTAAGGGTAATGGTCAGAGGCTGAGCGGCCAGTCCTGCCCCCAGACATGTACGCACCATTCAGACGGAAGACATACTCGACAGAAGTCCCGTCAGGGCGAGCGACATCATCCCAGTGCGTCCTATCCCCGTCCGATACAAGACCTGTAGACAGAGCCCCCCTATATAAGACCAGTCCCTCAGGGACGAGGGGCTGCAGGTCACCGCCAGGATCTCAGCGCCATCTTTACTCCAGACGATACGTTCAGCGTTCTCAGTGTCGGGGATCTTCATCGTCAGCTCTCCATTTTCAGGATTAACCAGTTCAGCCTCTGAGGACGGGAGATCACACAGGGTTAATAGACGGGGCGCTGCACAGAACCTGATGCTGGACCAGAATAATGGACCTTATAGCTCCAACATAATCCACAGCGCTGTACAATCAGAGGATGCAGAGAAGGGCGAGCGGCAGAGAAGGGCGAGCGGTGCAGAGAAGGACGAGCGTGCAGAGAAGGACAAGCGGTGCAGAGAAGGACGAGCGGTGCAGAGAAGGACGAGCGGTGCAGAGAAGGACAAGCGGTGCAGAGAAGGACAAGCGGTGCAGAGAAGGACGAGCGGTGCAGAGAAGGACGAGCGGTGCAGAGAAGGACGAGCGGTGCAGAGAAGAGAGAGCGGTGCAGAGAAGAGAGAGCGTGCAGAGAAGGGCGAGCGGTGCAGAGAAGGGCGAGCGGTGCAGAGAAGGGCGAGCGGTGCAGAGAAGAGAGAGCGGTGCAGAGAAGAGAGCGGTGCAGAGAAGGCGGCGGTGCAGAAGGGCGGCGGTGCAGAGAAGAGAGAGCGGTGCAGAGAAGGGAGAGCGGTGCAGAGAAGGAGAGCGTGCAGAGAGAGCAGCAGAAGGGCGAGCGGTGCAGAGAAGAGAGAGCGTGCAGAGAAGGGCGAGCGGTGCAGAGAAGAGAGAGCGGTGCAGAGAAGGGAGAGCGGTGCAGAGAAGGGAGAGCGTGCAGAGAAGGGCGAGCGGTGCAGAGAAGAGAGAGCGTGCAGAGAAGGGCGAGCGGTGCAGAGAAGGGCGAGCGGTGCAGAGAAGGGCGAGCGGTGCAGAGAAGGGCGAGCGGTGCAGAGAAGGGCGAGCGTGCAGAGAAGGGCGAGCGTGCAGAGAAGGGCGAGCGTGCAGAGAAGGGCGAGCGTGCAGAGAAGGGCGAGCGTGCAGAGAAGGGCGAGCATGCAGAGAAGGGCGAGCGGTGCAGAGAAGGGCGAGCGGTGCAGAGAAGGCGGCGTGCAGAGAAGGGCGAGCGGTGCAGAGAAGGGCGAGCGGTGCAGAGAAGGGCGAGCGGTGCAGAGAAGGGCGAGCGGTGCAGAAAAGGGCGAGCGGTGCAGAAAAGGGCGAGCGGTGCAGAGAAGGGCGAGCGGTGCAGAGAAGGGCGAGCGTGCAGAGAAGGGCGAGCGTGCAGAGAAGGGCGAGCGTGGAGAACGCATAGAAGGGTCTCATCCCGTCATTCTCACTCACCCGTCTCATCCCGTTATTCTCACTCACCCGTCTCATCCCGTCATTCTCACTCACCCGTCTCATCCAGTCATTCTCACTCACCCGTCTCATCCCTTCATTCTCACTCACCCGTCTCATCCCGTCATTCTCCCTCACCCGTCTCATCCCGTCATTCTCCCTCACCCGTCTCATCCCGTCATTCTCACTCACCCGTCTCATCCCGTCATTCTCACTCACCCGTCTCATTCCATCATTCTCCCTCACCCGTCTCATCCCGTCATTCTCCCTCACCCGTCTCATCCCGTCATTCTCACTCACCCGTCTCATTCCGTCACGTCCATTCTCATTCTCCTCACCGTCTCATTCCGTCATTCTCCCTCACCAGTCTCATCCCGTCATTCTCACTTACCCGTCTCATCCCGTCATTCTCACTCACCCGTCTCATCCTGTCATTCTCACTCACCCGTGTCATCCCGCCAATCTTACTCACCCGTCTCATCCCGTCATTCTCACTCACCCGTCTCATCCCGTCATTCTCACTCACCCGTTTCATCCCGTCATTCTCACTCACCCGTCTCATCCCGTCATTCTCACTCACACGTCTATTCCAGTCATTCTCACTCACTCGTCTCATTCCGTCATTCTCCCTCAACCATCTCATCCCGTCATTCTCCCTCACCCGTCTCATCCTGTCATTCTCACTCACCCATCTCATCCCGTCATTCTCACTCACCCGTCTCATCCCGTCATTCTCACTCACCCGTCTCATCCCGTCATTCTCACTCACCCGTCTCATCCCGTCATTCTCACTCACCAGTCTCATCCCGTCATTCTCACTTACCCGTCTCATCCCGTCATTCTCACTCACCCGTGTCAGCCCGCAAATCTTACTCACCCGCCTCATCCCGTCATTCTCACTCACCCGTCTCATCCCGTCATTCTCACTCACCCGTCTCATCTTGTCATTCTCACTCCCCAGTGTCACCACATCATTCTCACTTACCTGCATCATGCTGCTGCCCGATCTCCCCATTCTGTGCTGATTCTTAAGAGGGAAGAGAAAGGAAAAATAAGTCAGATATAGCAGAGGCGATCCCGATTCTATCAGATATTGGCTGACAAGTTCCACAAGCACCTCCACCATACAAGAGGGCGGACCTCCTTTCTATCCAAGAATCCCTCCTTTTTACACCCTCACCTGAACATCACATCCTTCTTACCCACAATCCCTCAGCAAATCCCCACAATCTTATCTCACCTTCACCACTCAACTACCAGAATCCCCCACAAATCTCAAATGCCTTTCTATAATCCCTATTCCACAAGCTCCTTTCAGGAGCAATACTGTGGGCACGTTCCTTCTGCAAAAAGGGACATATCTACATGTTCACAAACTGTCCTACCTGCCTGACCAAAAGACGGCTGACCCACAACCTCACAGCAACAAGAATGTCCATAACACCCTCATCATCTCCCGCCTAGACTACAGCAACATTCTCCTGTGTCCTCGCAGCTAACACTTTTCTGCCACCAAATCCATCCTCAATCATGCTGTCAGGTAAATCCACCTGTAACCTAACTTCTCCGGTCCACAACCGGTCCTCTCCATACATCTCTGACCTCATCTCCTGATACCTCCTCACATGAAATCTCCAGTCCACAGTCTGTCCTCTCCATACATCTCTGACCTCATCTCCTGATACCTCCTCACATATAATCTCCAGTCCACAACCTGTCCTCTCCATACATCTCTGACCTAATCTCCTGATACCTCCTCACATATAATCTCCAGTCCACAACCTGTCCTCTCCATACATCTCTGACCTCATCTCCTGACACCTCCTCACATATAATCTCCAGTCCACAACCTGTCCTCTCCATACATCTCTGACCTCATCTCCTGATACCTCCTCACATATAATCTCCAGTCCACAACCTGTCCTCTCCATACATCTCTGACCTAATCTCCTGATACCTCCTCACATATAATCTCCAGTCCACAGCCTGTCCCCTGCATACATCTCTGACCTCATCTCCTGATACCTCCTCACATATAATCTCCAGTCCACAACCTGTCCTCTCCATACATCTCTGACCTAATCTCCTGATACCTCCTCACATATAATCTCCAGTCCACAGCCTGTCCTCTCCATACATCTCTGACCTAATCTCCTGATACCTCCTCACATATAATCTCCAGTCCACAACCTGTCCTCTCCATACATCTCTGACCTCATCTCCTGATACCTCCTCACATATAATCTCCAGTCCACAGCCTGTCCTCTCCATACATCTCTGACCTCATCTCCTGATACCTCCCCACATATAATCTCCAGTCCACAACCGGTCCTCTCCATATGTCTCTGACCTCATCTACTGATACCTCCTCACATATAATCTCCGGTCCACAACCTGTCCTCTCCATACATCTCTGACCTCATCTCCTGATACCTCCTCACATATAATCTCCAGTCCACAGCCTGTCCTCTCCATACATCTCTGACCTCATCTCCTGATACCTCCTCACATATAATCTCCGGTCCACAACCTGTCCTCTCCATACATCTCTGACCTCATCTCCTGATACCTCCTCACACATAATCTCCAGTCCACAACCTGTCCTCTCCATACATCTCTGACCTAATCTCCTGATACCTCCTCACATATAATCTCCAGTCCACAGCCTGTCCTCTCCATACATCTCTGACCTCATCTCCTGATACCTCCTCACATATAATCTCCAGTCCACAACCTGTCCTCTCCATACATCTCTGACCTCATCTCCTGATACCTCCTCACATATAATCTCCAGTCCACAACCTGTCCTCTCCACACATCTCTGACCTAATCTCCTGATACCTCCTCACATATAATCTCCAGTCCACAGCCTGTCCTCTCCATACATCTCTGACCTCATCTCCTGATACCTCCTCAGATATAATCTCCAGTCCACAGCCTGTCCTATCCATACATCTCTGACCTAATCTCCTGATACCTCCTCACATATAATCTCCGGTCCACAACCTGTCCTCTCCATACATCTCTGACCTCATCTCCTGATACCTCCCCACATGTAATCTCCAGTCCACAGCCTGTCCTCTCCATACATCTCTGACCTCATCTCCTGATACCTCCTCACATGTAATCTCCAGTCCACAACCTGTCCTCTCCATACATCTCTGACCTAATCTCCTGATACCTCCTCACATATAATCTCCAGTCCACAACCTGTCCTCTCCATACATCTCTGACCTAATCTCCTGATACCTCCTCACATATAATCTCCAGTCCACAACCTGTCCTCTCCATACATCTCTGACCTAATCTCCTGATACCTCCTCACATATAATCTCCAGTCCACAACCTGTCCTCTCCATACATCTCTGACCTCATCTCCTGATACCTCCTCACATATAATCTCCAGTCCACAACCTGTCCTCTCCATACATCTCTGACCTCATCTCCTGATACCTCCTCACATATAATCTCCAGTCCACAACCTGTCCTCTCCATACATCTCTGACCTCATCTCCTGATACCTCCTCACATATAATCTCCAGTCCACAACCTGTCCTCTCCATACATCTCTGACCTAATCTCCTGATACCTCCTCACATATAATCTCCAGTCCACAGCCTGTCCTCTCCATACATCTCTGACCTAATCTCCTGATACCTCCTCACATATAATCTCCAGTCCACAGCCTGTCCTCTCCATACATCTCTGACCTAATCTCCTGATACCTCCTCACATATAATCTCCAGTCCACAGCCTGTCCTCTCCATACATCTCTGACCTCATCTCCTGATACCTCCTCACATATAATCTCCAGTCCACAACCTGTCCTCTCCATACATCTCTGACCTCATCTCCTGATACCTCCTCACATATAATCTCCAGTCCACAGCCTGTCCTCTCCATACATCTCTGACCTCATCTCCTGATACCTCCTCACATATAATCTCCAGTCCACAACCTGTCCTCTCCATACATCTCTGACCTCATCTCCTGATACCTCCTCACATATAATCTCCAGTCCACAACCTGTCCTCTCCATACATCTCTGACCTCATCTCCTGATACCTCCTCACATATAATCTCCAGTCCACAGCCTGTCCTCTCCATACATCTCTGACCTCATCTCCTGATACCTCCTCAGATATAATCTCCAGTCCACAGCCTGTCCTCTCCATATGTCTCTGACCTCATCTACTGATACCTCCTCACACATAATCTCCAGTCCACAGCCTGTCCTATCCATACATCTCTGACCTAATCTCCTGATACCTCCTCACATATAATCTCCGGTCCACAACCTGTCCTCTCCATACTTCTCTGACCTAATCTCCTGATATCTCCTCACACATAATCTCCAGTCCACAACCTGTCCTCTCCATACATCTCTGACCTCATCTCCTGATACCTCCTCACATATAATCTCCAGTACACAACCTGTCCCCTCCATACATCTCTGACCTCATCTCCTGATACCTCCTCACATATAATCTCCAGTCCACAGCCTGTCCTCTCCATACATCTCTGACCTCATCTCCTGACACCTCCTCACATATAATCTCCAGTCCACAACCTGTCCTCTCCATACATCTCTGACCTCATCTCCTGATACCTCCTCACACATAATCTCCTGTCCACAACCTGTCCTCTCCATACATCTCTGACCTCATCTCCTGATACCTCCTCACACATAATTTCCAGTCCACAACCTGTCCTCTCCATACATCTCTGACCTCATCTCCTGATACCTCCTCACATATAATCTCCAGTCCACAACCTGTCCTCTCCATACATCTCTGACCTCATCTCCTGATACCTCCTCACATATAATCTCCAGTCCACAACCTGTCCTCTCCATACATCTCTGACCTCATCTCCTGATACCTCCTCACATATAATCTCCAGTCCACAACCTGTCCTCTCCATACATCTCTGACCTCATCTCCTGATACCTCCTCAAATATAATCTCCAGTCCACAGCCTGTCCTCTCCATACATCTCTGACCTCATCTCCTGATACCTCCTCACATGTAATCTCCAGTCCACAGCCTGTCCTCCCCATACATCTCTGACCTAATCTCCTGATACCTCCTCACATATAATCTCCAGTCCACAACCTGTCCTCTCCATACATCTCTGACCTCATCTCCTGATACCTCCTCACATATAATCTCCAGTCCACAACCGGTCCTCTCCATATGTCTCTGACCTCATCTACTGATACCTCCTCACATATAATCTCCGGTCCACAACCTGTCCTCTCCATACATCTCTGACCTCATCTCCTGATACCTCCTCACATGTAATCTCCAGTCCACAACCTGTCCTCTCCATACTTCTCTGACCTAATCTCCTGATACCTCCCCACATATAATCTCCAGTCCACAACCTGTCCTCTCCATACATCTCTGACCTCATCTCCTGATACCTCCTCACACATAATCTCCAGTCCACAACCTGTCCCCTCCATACATCTCTGACCTCATCTCCTGACACCTCCTCACATATAGTCTCCGGTCCACAACCTGTCCTCTCCATACATCTCTGACCTCCTCTCCTGATACCTCCTCACATATAATCTCCAGTCCACAGCCTGTCCTCTCCATACATCTCTGACGTCATCTCCTGATACTTCCTCACATGTAATCTCCAGTCCACAGCCTGTCCTCTCCATACATCTCTGACCTCATCTCCTGATACCTCCCCACATGTAATCTCCAGTCCACAGCCTGTCCTCTCCATACATTTCCTGATACCTCCTCACATATAATCTCCAGTCCACAACCTGTCCTCTCCATACATCTCTGATCTCATCTCCTGATACCTCCTCACATATAATTTCCATTCCACAGCCTGTCCTCTCCATACATCTCTGACCTCATCTCCTGATACCTCCTCACATATAATCTCCAGTCCACAACCTGTCCTCTCCATACATCTCTGACCTCATCTCCTGATACCTCCTCACATATAATCTCCAGTCCACAACCTGTCCTCTCCATATGTCTCTGACCTCATCTACTGATACCTCCTCACATATAATCTCCGGTCCACAACCTGTCCTCTCCATACATCTCTGACCTCATCTCCTGATACCTCCCCACATATAATCTCCAGTCCACAGCCTGTCCTCTCCATACAACTCTGACCTCATCTCCTGATACCTCCTCACATGTAATCTCCAGTCCACAACCTGTCCTGTCCATAATTCTCTGACCTAATCTCCTGATACCTCCACATGTAATCTCCAGTCCACAACCTGTCCTCTCCATACATCTCTGACCTCATCTCCTGATACCTCCTCACATATAATCTCCGGTCCACAACCTGTCCTCTCCATACATCTCTGACCTCATCTCCTGATACCTCCTCACATATAATCTCCAGTCCACAGCCTGTCCTCTCCATACATCTCTGACGTCATCTCCTGATACTTCCTCACATGTAATCTCCAGTCCACAGCCTGTCCTCTCCATACATCTCTGACCTCCTCTCCTGATACCTCCTCACATATAATCTCCAGTCCACAACCTGTCCTCTCCATACATCTCTGACCTCATCTCCTGATCCCTCCTCACATATAATCTCCAGTCCACAGCCTGTCCTCTCCATACATCTCTGACCTAATCTCCTGACACCTCCTCACATATAATCTCCAGTCCACAGCCTGTCCTCTCCATACATCTCTGACCTCATCTCCTGATACCTCCTCACATATAATCTCCAGTCCACAGCCTGTCCTCTCCATACATCTCTGACCTCATCTCCTGATACCTCCCCACATATAATCTCCAGTCCACAACCGGTCCTCTCCGTACATCTCTGACCTCATCTCCTGATACCTCCTCACATATAATCTCCAGTCCACAACCTGTCCTCTCCATACATCTCTGACCTAATCTCCTGATACCTCCTCACATATAATCTCCAGTCCACAACCTGTCCTCTCCATACGTCTCTGACCTCATCTCCTGATACCTCCTCACATATAATCTCCAGTCCACAGCCTGTCCTCTCCATACATCTCTGACCTCATCTCCTGATACCTCCCCACATATAATCTCCAGTCCACAACCGGTCCTCTCCATATGTCTCTGACCTCATCTACTGATACCTCCTCACACATAATCTCCAGTCCACAACCTGTCCTCTCCATACATCTCTGACCTCATCTCCTGATACCTCCTCACATATAATCTCCAGTCCACAGCCTGTCCTCTCCATACATCTCTGACCTCATCTCCTGATACCTCCTCACATATAATCTCCAGTCCACAGCCTGTCCTCTCCATACATCTCTGACCTCATCTCCTGATACCTCCTCACATGTAATCTCCAGTCCACAGCCTGTCCTCTCCATACATCTCTGACCTAATCTCCTGATACCTCCTCACATATAATCTCCAGTCCACAGCCTGTCCTCTCCATACATCTCTGACCTCATCTCCTGATACCTCCTCACATATAATCTCCAGTCCACAACCTGTCCTCTCCATACATCTCTGACCTCATCTCCTGATACCTCCTCACATATAATCTCCAGTCCACAACCTGTCCTCTCCATACATCTCTGACCTAATCCCCTGATACCTCCTCACATATAATCTCCAGTCCACAACCTGTCCTCTCCATACATCTCTGACCTCATCTCCTGATACCTCCTCACATATAATCTCCAGTCCACAGCCTGTCCTCTCCATACATCTCTGACCTCATCTCCTGATACCTCCCACATGTAATCTCCAGTCCACAGCCTCTCCTCTCCATACATCTCTGACCTCATCTCCTGATACCTGCCCACATATAATCTCCAGTCCACAACCTGTCCTCTCCATACATCTCTGACCTCATCTCCTGATACCTCCTCACATATAATCTCCAGTCCACAGCCAGTCCCCTCCATACATCTCTGACCTCATCTCCTGATACCTCCTCACATATAATCTCCAGTCCACAGCCTGTCCTCTCCATACATCTCTGACCTCATCTCCTGATACCTCCTCACATATAATCTCCAGTCCACAACCTGTCCTCTCCATACATCTCTGACCTCATCTCCTGATACCTCCTCACATATAATCTCCAGTCCACAGCCTGTCCTCTCCATACATCTCTGACCTCATCTCCTGATACCTCCTCACATGTAATCTCCAGTCCACAACCTGTCCTCTCCATACATCTCTGACCTCATCTCCTGATACCTCCTCACATGTAATCTCCAGTCCACAACCTGTCCTCTCCATACATCTCTGACCTGATCTCCTGATACCTCCTCACATATAATCTCCAGTCCACAGCCTGTCCTCTCCATACATCTCTGACCTCATCTCCTGATACCTCCTCACATATAATCTCCAGTCCACAACCTGTCCTCTCCATACATCTCTGACCTCATCTCCTGATACCTCCTCACATATAATCTCCAGTCCACAACCTGTCCTCTCCATACATCTCTGACCTCATCTCCTGATACCTCCTCACATATAATCTCCAGTCCACAACCTGTCCTCTCCATACATCTCTGACCTCATCTCCTGATACCTCCTCACATATAATCTCCAGTCCACAGCCTGTCCTCTCCATACATCTCTGACCTCATCTCCTGATACCTCCTCACATATAATCTCCAGTCCACAGCCTGTCCTCTCCATACATCTCTGACCTCATCTCCTGATACCTCCTCACATATAATCTCCAGTCCACAGCCTGTCCTCTCCATACATCTCTGACCTCATCTCCTGATACCTCCTCACATATAATCTCCAGTCCACAGCCTGTCCTCTCCATACATCTCTGACCTCATCTCCTGATACCTCCTCACATATAATCTCCAGTCCACAACCTGTCCTCTCCATACATCTCTGACCTCATCTCCTGATACCTCCTCACATATAATCTCCAGTCCACAACCTGTCCTCTCCATACATCTCTGACCTAATCTCCTGATACCTCCTCACATATAATCTCCAGTCCACAGCCTGTCCTCTCCATACATCTCTGACCTCATCTCCTGATACCTCCTCACATATAATCTCCAGTCCACAGCCTGTCCTCTCCATACATCTCTGACCTCATCTCCTGATACCTCCTCACATATAATCTCCAGTCCACAACCTGTCCTCTCCATACATCTCTGACCTCATCTCCTGATACCTCCTCACATGTAATCTCCAGTCCACAACCTGTCCTCTCCATACATCTCTGACCTAATCTCCTGATACCTCCTCACATATAATCTCCAGTCCACAGCCTGTCCTCTCCATACATCTCTGACCTCATCTCCTGATACCTCCTCACATATAATCTCCAGTCCACAACCTGTCCTCTCCATACATCTCTGACCTCATCTCCTGATACCTCCTCACATATAATCTCCAGTCCACAACCTGTCCTCTCCATACATCTCTGACCTCATCTCCTGATACCTCCTCACATATAATCTCCAGTCCACAACCTGTCCTCTCCATATATCTCTGACCTAATCTCCTGACACCTCCTCACATATAATCTCCAGTCCACAACCTGTCCTCTCCTTACATCTCTGACCTAATCTCCTGATACCTCCTCACATATAATCTCCAGTCCACAGCCTGTCCTCTCCATACATCTCTGACCTCATCTCCTGATACCTCCTCACATGTAATCTCCAGTCCACAACCTGTCCTCTCCATACATCTCTGACCTCATCTCCTGATACCTCCTCACATATAATCTCCAGTCCACAACCTGTCCTCTCCATACATCTCTGACCTCATCTCCTGATACCTCCTCACATATAATCTCCAGTCCACAACCTGTCCTCTCCATACATCTCTGACCTAATCTCCTGATACCTCCTCACATATAATCTCCAGTCCACAACCTGTCCTCTCCATACATCTCTGACCTCATCTCCTGATACCTCCTCACATATAATCTCCAGTCCACAGCCTGTCCTCTCCATACATCTCTGACCTCATCTCCTGATACCTCCTCACATATAATCTCCAGTCCACAACCTGTCCTCTCCATACATCTCTGACCTCATCTCCTGATACCTCCTCACATATAATCTCCAGTCCACAACCTGTCCTCTCCATACATCTCTGACCTCATCTCCTGATACCTCCTCACATATAATCTCCAGTCCACAGCCTGTCCTCTCCATACATCTCTGACCTAATCTCCTGATACCTCCTCACATATAATCTCCAGTCCACAACCTGTCCTCTCCATACATCTCTGACCTCATCTCCTGATACCTCCTCACATATAATCTCCAGTCCACAGCCTGTCCTCTCCATACATCTCTGACCTAATCTCCTGATACCTCCTCACATATAATCTCCAGTCCACAACCTGTCCTCTCCATACATCTCTGACCTCATCTCCTGATACCTCCTCACATATAATCTCCAGTCCACAACCTGTCCTCTCCATACATCTCTGACCTCATCTCCTGATACCTCCTCACATATAATCTCCAGTCCACAACCTGTCCTCTCCATACATCTCTGACCTCATCTCCTGATACCTCCTCACATGTAATCTCCAGTCCACAACCTGTCCTCTCCATACATCTCTGACCTAATCTCCTGATACCTCCTCACATATAATCTCCAGTCCACAACCTGTCCTCTCCATACATCTCTGACCTCATCTCCTGATACCTCCTCACATATAATCTCCAGTCCACAACCTGTCCTCTCCATACATCTCTGACCTCATCTCCTGATACCTCCTCACATATAATCTCCAGTCCACAACCTGTCCTCTCCATACATCTCTGACCTAATCTCCTGATACCTCCTCACATATAATCTCCAGTCCACAACCTGTCCTCTCCATACATCTCTGACCTCATCTCCTGATACCTCCTCACATATAATCTCCAGTCCACAACCTGTCCTCTCCATACATCTCTGACCTCATCTCCTGATACCTCCTCACATATAATCTCCAGTCCACAACCTGTCCTCTCCATACATCTCTGACCTCATCTCCTGATACCTCCTCACATATAATCTCCAGTCCACAACCTGTCCTCTCCATACATCTCTGACCTCATCTCCTGATACCTCCTCACATATAATCTCCAGTCCACAACCTGTCCTCTCCATACATCTCTGACCTAATCTCCTGATACCTCCTCACATATAATCTCCAGTCCACAACCTGTCCTCTCCATACATCTCTGACCTCATCTCCTGATACCTCCTCACATATAATCTCCAGTCCACAACCTGTCCTCTCCATACATCTCTGACCTAATCTCCTGATACCTCCTCACATATAATCTCCAGTCCACAACCTGTCCTCTCCATACATCTCTGACCTCATCTCCTGATACCTCCTCACATATAATCTCCAGTCCACAACCTGTCCTCTCCATACATCTCTGACCTCATCTCCTGATACCTCCTCACATATAATCTCCAGTCCACAACCTGTCCTCTCCATACATCTCTGACCTAATCTCCTGATACCTCCTCACATATAATC
This sequence comes from Bufotes viridis, assembly GCA_033119425.1. Lineage (NCBI taxonomy): Eukaryota > Metazoa > Chordata > Amphibia > Anura > Bufonidae > Bufotes > Bufotes viridis. The sequence continues at coordinate 6,149,945 of CM065591.1, read as the reverse complement.
TCCAGTCCACAACCTGTCCTCTCCATACATCTCTGACCTCATCTCCTGATACCTCCTCACATATAATCTCCAGTCCACAGCCTGTCCTCTCCATACATCTCTGACCTCATCTCCTGATACCTCCTCACATATAATCTCCAGTCCACAGCCTGTCCTCTCCATACATCTCTGACCTCATCTCCTGATACCTCCTCACATATAATCTCCAGTCCACAACCTGTCCTCTCCATACATCTCTGACCTAATCTCCTGATACCTCCTCACATATAATCTCCAGTCCACAACCTGTCCTCTCCATACATCTCTGACCTCATCTCCTGATACCTCCTCACATATAATCTCCAGTCCACAGCCTGTCCTCTCCATACATCTCTGACCTCATCTCCTGATACCTCCTCACATATAATCTCCAGTCCACAACCTGTCCTCTCCATACATCTCTGACCTCATCTCCTGATACCTCCTCACATATAATCTCCAGTCCACAACCTGTCCTCTCCATACATCTCTGACCTCATCTCCTGATACCTCCTCACATATAATCTCCAGTCCACAACCTGTCCTCTCCATACATCTCTGACCTCATCTCCTGATACCTCCTCACATATAATCTCCAGTCCACAGCCTGTCCTCTCCATACATCTCTGACCTCATCTCCTGATACCTCCTCACATATAATCTCCAGTCCACAACCTGTCCTCTCCATACATCTCTGACCTCATCTCCTGATACCTCCTCACATATAATCTCCAGTCCACAACCTGTCCTCTCCATACATCTCTGACCTCATCTCCTGATACCTCCTCACATATAATCTCCAGTCCACAGCCTGTCCTCTCCATACATCTCTGACCTCATCTCCTGATACCTCCTCACATATAATCTCCAGTCCACAACCTGTCCTCTCCATACATCTCTGACCTCATCTCCTGATACCTCCTCACATATAATCTCCAGTCCACAGCCTGTCCTCTCCATACATCTCTGACCTCATCTCCTGATACCTCCTCACATATAATCTCCAGTCCACAACCTGTCCTCTCCATACATCTCTGACCTAATCTCCTGATACCTCCTCACATATAATCTCCAGTCCACAACCTGTCCTCTCCATACATCTCTGACCTCATCTCCTGATACCTCCTCACATATAATCTCAGTCCACAGCCTGTCCTCTCCATACATCTCTGACCTCATCTCCTGATACCTCCTCACATATAATCTCCAGTCCACAACCTGTCCTCTCCATACATCTCTGACCTCATCTCCTGATACCTCCTCACATATAATCTCCAGTCCACAGCCTGTCACTCTCCATACATCTCTGACCTAATCTCCTGATACCTCCTCACATATAATCTCCAGTCCACAGCCTGTCCTCTCCATACATCTCTGACCTCATCTCCTGATACCTCCTCACATATAATCTCCAGTCCACAGCCTGTCCTCTCCATACATCTCTGACCTCATCTCCTGATACCTCCTCACATATAATCTCCAGTCCACAACCTGTCCTCTCCATACATCTCTGACCTCATCTCCTGATACCTCCTCACATATAATCTCCAGTCCACAGCCTGTCCTCTCCATACATCTCTGACCTAATCTCCTGATACCTCCTCACATATAATCTCCAGTCCACAACCTGTCCTCTCCATACATCTCTGACCTCATCTCCTGATACCTCCTCACATATAATCTCCAGTCCACAACCTGTCCTCTCCATACATCTCTGACCTCATCTCCTGATACCTCCTCACATATAATCTCCAGTCCACAGCCTGTCCTCTCCATACATCTCTGACCTCATCTCCTGATACCTCCTCACATGTAATCTCCAGTCCACAACCTGTCCTCTCCATACATCTCTGACCTCATCTCCTGATACCTCCTCACATATAATCTCCAGTCCACAGCCTGTCCTCTCCATACATCTCTGACCTCATCTCCTGATACCTCCTCACATATAATCTCCAGTCCACAACCTGTCCTCTCCATACATCTCTGACCTCATCTCCTGATACCTCCTCACATATAATCTCCAGTCCACAACCTGTCCTCTCCATACATCTCTGACCTCATCTCCTGATACCTCCTCACATATAATCTCCAGTCCACAGCCTGTCCTCTCCATACATCTCTGACCTCATCTCCTGATACCTCCTCACATATAATCTCCAGTCCACAACCTGTCCTCTCCATACATCTCTGACCTCATCTCCTGATACCTCCTCACATATAATCTCCAGTCCACAACCTGTCCTCTCCATACATCTCTGACCTCATCTCCTGATACCTCCTCACATATAATCTCCAGTCCACAGCCTGTCCTCTCCATACATCTCTGACCTCATCTCCTGATACCTCCTCACATATAATCTCCAGTCCACAACCTGTCCTCTCCATACATCTCTGACCTCATCTCCTGATACCTCCTCACATATAATCTCCAGTCCACAGCCTGTCCTCTCCATACATCTCTGACCTCATCTCCTGATACCTCCTCACATATAATCTCCAGTCCACAACCTGTCCTCTCCATACATCTCTGACCTCATCTCCTGATACCTCCTCACATATAATCTCCAGTCCACAACCTGTCCTCTCCATACATCTCTGACCTCATCTCCTGATACCTCCTCACATATAATCTCCAGTCCACAACCTGTCCTCTCCATACATCTCTGACCTCATCTCCTGATACCTCCTCACATATAATCTCCAGTCCACAACCTGTCCTCTCCATACATCTCTGACCTCATCTCCTGATACCTCCTCACATATAATCTCCAGTCCACAGCCTGTCCTCTCCATACATCTCTGACCTCATCTCCTGATACCTCCTCACATATAATCTCCAGTCCACAACCTGTCCTCTCCATACATCTCTGACCTCATCTCCTGATACCTCCTCACATATAATCTCCAGTCCACAACCTGTCCTCTCCATACATCTCTGACCTCATCTCCTGATACCTCCTCACATATAATCTCCAGTCCACAACCTGTCCTCTCCATACATCTCTGACCTCATCTCCTGATACCTCCTCACATATAATCTCCAGTCCACAGCCTGTCCTCTCCATACATCTCTGACCTCATCTCCTGATACCTCCTCACATATAATCTCCAGTCCACAACCTGTCCTCTCCATACATCTCTGACCTCATCTCCTGATACCTCCTCACATATAATCTCCAGTCCACAGCCTGTCCTCTCCATACATCTCTGACCTCATCTCCTGATACCTCCTCACATATAATCTCCAGTCCACAGCCTGTCCTCTCCATACATCTCTGACCTAATCTCCTGATACCTCCTCACATATAATCTCCAGTCCACAACCTGTCCTCTCCATACATCTCTGACCTCATCTCCTGATACCTCCTCACATATAATCTCCAGTCCACAGCCTGTCCTCTCCATACATCTCTGACCTCATCTCCTGATACCTCCTCACATATAATCTCCAGTCCACAACCTGTCCTCTCCATACATCTCTGACCTCATCTCCTGATACCTCCTCACATATAATCTCCAGTCCACAACCTGTCCTCTCCATACATCTCTGACCTCATCTCCTGATACCTCCTCACATATAATCTCCAGTCCACAACCTGTCCTCTCCATACATCTCTGACCTCATCTCCTGATACCTCCTCACATATAATCTCCAGTCCACAACCTGTCCTCTCCATACATCTCTGACCTCATCTCCTGATACCTCCTCACATATAATCTCCAGTCCACAACCTGTCCTCTCCATACATCTCTGACCTCATCTCCTGATACCTCCTCACATATAATCTCCAGTCCACAGCCTGTCCTCTCCATACATCTCTGACCTCATCTCCTGATACCTCCTCACATATAATCTCCAGTCCACAACCTGTCCTCTCCATACATCTCTGACCTCATCTCCTGATACCTCCTCACATATAATCTCCAGTCCACAACCTGTCCTCTCCATACATCTCTGACCTAATCTCCTGATACCTCCTCACATATAATCTCCAGTCCACAACCTGTCCTCTCCATACATCTCTGACCTCATCTCCTGATACCTCCTCACATATAATCTCCAGTCCACAACCTGTCCTCTCCATACATCTCTGACCTCATCTCCTGATACCTCCTCACATATAATCTCCAGTCCACAACCTGTCCTCTCCATACATCTCTGACCTCATCTCCTGATACCTCCTCACATATAATCTCCAGTCCACAACCTGTCCTCTCCATACATCTCTGACCTCATCTCCTGATACCTCCTCACATATAATCTCCAGTCCACAGCCTGTCCTCTCCATACATCTCTGACCTCATCTCCTGATACCTCCTCACATATAATCTCCAGTCCACAACCTGTCCTCTCCATACATCTCTGACCTCATCTCCTGATACCTCCTCACATATAATCTCCAGTCCACAACCTGTCCTCTCCATACATCTCTGACCTCATCTCCTGATACCTCCTCACATATAATCTCCAGTCCACAACCTGTCCTCTCCATACATCTCTGACCTAATCTCCTGATACCTCCTCACATATAATCTCCAGTCCACAACCTGTCCTCTCCATACATCTCTGACCTCATCTCCTGATACCTCCTCACATATAATCTCAGTCCACAACCTGTCCTCTCCATACATCTCTGACCTCATCTCCTGATACCTCCTCACATATAATCTCCAGTCCACAGCCTGTCCTCTCCATACATCTCTGACCTCATCTCCTGATACCTCCTCACATATAATCTCCAGTCCACAACCTGTCCTCTCCATACATCTCTGACCTCATCTCCTGATACCTCCTCACATATAATCTCCAGTCCACAACCTGTCCTCTCCATACATCTCTGACCTAATCTCCTGATACCTCCTCACATATAATCTCCAGTCCACAGCCTGTCCTCTCCATACATCTCTGACCTCATCTCCTGATACCTCCTCACATATAATCTCCAGTCCACAGCCTGTCCTCTCCATACATCTCTGACCTCATCTCCTGATACCTCCTCACATATAATCTCCAGTCCACAGCCTGTCCTCTCCATACATCTCTGACCTCATCTCCTGATACCTCCTCACATATAATCTCCAGTCCACAACCTGTCCTCTCCATACATCTCTGACCTCATCTCCTGATACCTCCTCACATATAATCTCCAGTCCACAGCCTGTCCTCTCCATACATCTCTGACCTCATCTCCTGATACCTCCTCACATATAATCTCCAGTCCACAACCTGTCCTCTCCATACATCTCTGACCTCATCTCCTGATACCTCCTCACATATAATCTCCAGTCCACAACCTGTCCTCTCCATACATCTCTGACCTCATCTCCTGATACCTCCTCACATATAATCTCCAGTCCACAACCTGTCCTCTCCCATACATCTCTGACCTCATTCCCCTGATACCTCCTCACATATAATCTCCAGTCCACAGCCTGTCACTCTCCATACATCTCTGACCTCATCCCCTGATACCTCCTCACATATAATCTCCCAGTCCACAGCCTGTCCTCTCCACTACACTTCACTGGCCTCATCTCCTGATACCTCCTCTGCATATAAATCTCCAGACCACAACCTGTCCTCTCCACACTTCTCTGACCTAATCTCCTGATACCTCCTCACATGTACTCTCCAGACCACAGCCTGTCCTCTCCATACATCTCCTGACCTAATCTCCTGATACCTCCTCACATGTAATCACCAGTCCACAGCCTGTCCTCCATACATTCCTTTGACGAATTTCCTTGATACTCTCCCCACCTGCAATCACCAGTCCACAGCCTGTCCTCTCATACATCTCTGACCTCATCTCCAGATACCTCCCCACATGTAATCGCCAGTCCACAGCCTGTCACTCTCCATACATCTCTGACCTCATCTCCTGATACCTCCTCACATATAATCTCCAGTCCGCAACCTGTCCTCTCCACTTACATCTCTGACCTCATCTCCTGATACCTCCTCACATACAACCACTCAAAGTCCCACAACCTGTCCTCTCCCATACATCTCTGACTCCGTCTCCTGATACCTCTCACATAATCTCCAGTCCACAGCCTGTCCTTCCATACATCTCTGACCTCATCTCCTGACACCTCCTCACATATAATCTCCAGTCCACAGCCTGTCCTCTCCATACATCTCTGACCTCATCTCCTGATACCTCCTCATATAATCTCCAGTCCACAGCCTGTCACTCTCCATACATCTCTGACCTCATCTCCTGATACCTCCTCACATGTAATCTCCAGTCCACAGCCTGTCCTCTCCATACATCTCTGACCTCATCTCCTGATACCTCCTCACATATAATCTCCAGTCCACAACCTGTCCTCTCCATACATCTCTGACCTCATCTCCTGATACCTCCTCACATATAATCTCCAGTCCACAGCCTGTCCCTCTCCATACATCTCTGACCTAATCTCCTGATACCTCCTCACATGTAATCTCCAGTCCACAACCTGTCCTCTCCATACATCTCTGACCTCATCTCCTGATACCTCCTCACATGTAATCTCCAGTCCACAGCCTGTCCTCTCCATACATCTCTGACCTCATCTCCTGATACCTCCTCACATATAATCTCCAGTCCACAACCTGTCCTCTCCATACATCTCTGACCTCATCTCCTGATACCTCCTCACATATAATCTCCAGTCCACAACCTGTCCTCTCCATACATCTCTGACCTCATCTCCTGATACCTCCTCACATATAATCTCCAGTCCACAACCTGTCCTCTCCATACATCTCTGACCTCATCTCCTGATACCTCCTCATATAATCTCCAGTCCACAACCTGTCCTCTCCATACATCTCTGACCTCATCTCCTGATACCTCCTCATATATAATCTCCAGTCCACAACCTGTCCTCTCCATACATCTCTGACCTCATCTCCTGATACCTCCTCATATAATCTCCAGTCCACAACCTGTCCTCTCCATACATCTCTGACCTCATCTCCTGATACCTCCTCATATATAATCTCCAGTCCACAGCCTGTCCTCTCCATACATCTCTGACCTCATCTCCTGATACCTCCTCACATATAATCTCCAGTCCACAACCTGTCCTCTCCATACATCTCTGACCTCATCTCCTGATACCTCCTCACATATAATCTCCAGTCCACAACCTGTCCTCTCCATACATCTCTGACCTCATCTCCTGATACCTCCTCATATATAATCTCCAGTCCACAGCCTGTCCTCTCCATACATCTCTGACCTCATCTCCTGATACCTCCTCACATATAATCTCCAGTCCACAACCTGTCCTCTCCATACATCTCTGACCTCATCTCCTGATACCTCCTCACATATAATCTCCAGTCCACAACCTGTCCTCTCCATACATCTCTGACCTCATCTCCTGATACCTCCTCACATATAATCTCCAGTCCACAACCTGTCCTCTCCATACATCTCTGACCTCATCTCCTGATACCTCCTCACATGTAATCTCCAGTCCACAACCTGTCCTCTCCATACATCTCTGACCTCATCTCCTGATACCTCCTCACATGTAATCTCCAGTCCACAGCCTGTCCTCTCCATACATCTCTGACCTCATCTCCTGATACCTCCTCACATATAATCTCCAGTCCACAGCCTGTCCTCTCCATACATCTCTGACCTCATCTCCTGATACCTCCTCACACATAATCTCTGCTCCTCATACCATCATCTCCTAGATTTCTTCCATGCTCCCCCCCTTTTCCGGAACTCACTACCTTAGTACATAAGACTCTAGTCCACCATCCAAACTGTTGAAAACAACCTGACTCCATCTCTTAATGAAAGTCTATCCCTCTATCCCCGAAAGCCTCAGATACGGTCTCGTAGTGTGGGCCCCAGTGGGGCAGGAACCTCTCCCTCTGGGCCCCTCCGTCACTCAGTTCATGTTTATTGCACCTACTTCATCGTTAGGCAATCTACAATAATGAAGACCAGCAGATACGTACTACAGAGAAACGTGTAGGTGTTGGTGGTCTTTTCTCTGAGGAGAACCTCGGCCTTGTAAAGCCCATAGTCTTCCTTCCTCACATCCATAATCTTCAGCACGTCTTGCTGTACACTCAGCCTTTCCAGACACAGTACTGGTAAGTGTAGTGCGATCGACATCAAGGTTTCTCCAGCTTTCTTAAAGAGGATCTCTGAAGGTGCGACAGTTTCTGAGGACACAGGAAGATGGAGACTGATCAGTAGGAAATTCACAGAAAAGAGATCTCCTGCTATAGACATCCCCTTGTAAGAAGTCCCTTCTAGTGCATATGAAGACAGAGGGTGACTCCCGTCAGGACCCTTCAGCACTATGCAGGCTACGTAGACAAACAGACGTTATTAAAAATTGTATACAATAAATCATGTGCTGGTACAAAATAAGACCAAACACGAACATGGCGTCCCCCGTGGTCCACAAATAGGGACACGACGTGTATAGTCCAAGACAAAGTCACCAACACTGCAGAACCAAACAGAATAATATGGCATCAAAGTAACATCAAATAATACCGCAAAAAAAGGAGTGAAGATGTAAGGCTTGGACTATATGGGTGGACCCGAGTCAGGAAACTGACGGCCCACGCGTATCGCGGTGAAGTCCGGCTTCCTCAGGGGTAAATATCCGTGTGTACCAGAGTCCTATATGTATACACCAATATCAGTAGTAATAGCCAATGATTAGAGAGAGTCACCTGTGTACAGAAAAGGAATCCTGATGTACTCATGGCGTCCCGGGATATGCGCCGCGCCTGCGCAAGATGGCCGCAAACAGGAAGAATCAAAAAACCTCATCACAGATACGAGACTTCACTCCTTCGCACGCGTTCCAAGCAGTACGCAATATTATGATCATAATAGCAAAGGCCGTACGCTAAATCTAGACAAGGTTCCGCAAACCGGAAGTCTCACAAATCATGTGTTCACAAAACGGAAATGTGCATGCACAGCGCCAACGCATCCTACTACGCCAAATAATGTGACTTGTTTAAACATGATTAATCAATAAATATAGAGTAAATCCTTAAATAAGAACATGACTATAATAACAGCACATAATAAACACGATTATCTATATGATGTCAATACAGGACATATAAATAGACTGTATACGCACGCATCACGATATAACAAGACCGTACATGACATATAAATAGACTGTATGCGCACGCATCACGATATAACAAGACCGTACATGACCTATAAATAGACTGTATGCGCACGCATCACGATATAACAAGACCGTACATGACCTATAAATAGACTGTATACGCACGCATCACGATATAACAAGACCGTACATGACCTATATATAGACTGTATACGCTCGCATCACGATATAACAAGACCGTACATGACCTATAAATAGACTGTATACGCACGCATCACGATATAACAAGACCGTACATGACCTATATATAGACTGTATGCGCACGCATCACGATATAACAAGACCGTACATGACCTATATATAGACTGTATACGCACGCATCACGATATAACAAGACCGTACATGACCTATAAATAGACTGTATACGCACGCATCACGATATAACAAGACCGTACATGACCTATATATAGACTGTATACGCACGCATCACGATATAACAAGACCGTACATGACCTATAAATAGACTGTATACGCACGCATCACGATATAACAAGACCGTACATGACCTATATATAGACTGTATACGCACGCATCACGATATAACAAGACCGTACATGACCTATATATAGACTGTATACGCACGCATCACGATATAACAAGACCGTACATGACCTATAAATACTGTATACGCACGCATCACGATATAACAAGACCGTACATGACCTATAAATAGACTGTATACGCACGCATCACGATATAACAAGACCGTACATGACCTATAAATAGACTGTATACGCACGCATCACGATATAACAAGACCGTACATGACCTATATATAGACTGTATACGCACGCATCACGATATAACAAGACCGTACATGACCTATAAATAGACTGTATACGCACGCATCACGATATACCAAGACCGTACATGACATATAAATAGACTGTATACGCACGCATCACGATATACCAAGACCGTACATGACCTATATATAGACTGTATACGCACGCATCACGATATAACAAGACCGTACATGACCTATAAATAGACTGTATGCGCACGCATCACGATATACCAAGACCGTACATGACATATAAATAGACTGTATACGCACGCATCACGATATACCAAGACCGTACATGACATATAAATAGACTGTATACGCACGCATCACGATATAACAAGACCGTACATGACCTATATATAGACTGTATACGCACGCACGATATAACAAGACCGTACATGACCTATAAATAGACTGTATGCGCACGCATCACGATATAACAAGACCGTACATGACCTATATATAGACTGTATACGCACGCATCACGATATAACAAGACCGTACATGACCTATAAATAGACTGTATGCGCACGCATCACGATATACCAAGACCGTACATGACATATAAATAGACTGTATACGCACGCATCACGATATACCAAGACCGTACATGACATATAAATAGACTGTATACGCACGCATCACGATATAACAAGACCGTACATGACCTATAAATAGACTGTATCGCACGCATCACGATATAACAAGACCGTACATGACCTATAAATAGACTGTATGCGCACGCATCACGATATAACAAGACCGTACATGACCTATAAATAGACTGTATGCGCACGCATCACGATATAACAAGACCGTACATGACCTATAAATAGACTGTATGCGCACGCATCACGATATAACAAGACCGTACATGACCTATAAATAGACTGTATGCGCACGCATCACGATATAACAAGACCGTACATGACCTATAAATAGACTGTATACGCACGCATCACGATATAACAAGACCGTACATGACCTATAAATAGACTGTATGCGCATCACGATATAACAAGACGTACATGACCTATAAATAGACTGCACGCCATCACGATATAACAAGACCGTACATGACCTATAAATAGACTGTATGCGCACGCATCACGATATAACAAGACCGTACATGACCTATAAATAGACTGTATCGCGACGCATCACGATATAACAAGACCGTACATGACCTATAAATAGACTGTATGCGCACGCATCACGATATAACAAGACCGTACATGACCTATAAATAGACTGTATGCGCACGCATCACGATATAACAAGACCGTACATGACCTATATATAGACTGTATACGCACGCATCACGATATAACAAGACCGTACATGACCTATATATAGACTGTATACGCACGCATCACGATATAACAAGACCGTACATGACCTATATATAGACTGTATACGCACGCATCACGATATAACAAGACCGTACATGACCTATAAATAGACTGTATACGCACGCATCACGATATAACAAGACCGTACATGACCTATAAATAGACTGTATACGCACGCATCACGATATACCAAGACCGTACATGACCTATAAATAGACTGTATACGCACGCATCACGATATAACAAGACCGTACATGACCTATATATAGACTGTATACGCACGCATCACGATATAACAAGACCGTACATGACCTATATATAGACTGTATACGCACGCATCACGATATAACAAGACCGTACATGACCTATATATAGACTGTATACGCACGCATCACGATATAACAAGACCGTACATGACATATAAATAGACTGTATGCGCACGCATCACGATATAACAAGACCGTAATGGAATGGAAAGAATAGTACATATATCAGTGAACAAAAATATAATAAAGCACAAAATCATAAAATATAAAAATAGGTGTAAATTTCCTATACGATGATTTATTGGCCAATAAATACTATAATAACCTATAGATTCATATTATTAATATACAATAATAAATCACGTATTAAGTGCATGCACAATAAATACTATAAAGAATCCCAAAAAATTCATACGAAGAATACTACACAAAAAGACCTGGGACGCCAGGAGTTAACACACAAAAAAAACTTAAAAATTATATTGTTGAACTCCTATAATTACATAATATCAGAACATCACAAATGTAAAACACTGGAATGAATCCATTATAGGGTAGAGAAAGCGACGGTCAGGACAGGGCGGCGTCCATCATTATGCTGACCATATGGCCACAAATAGTAAGCATCCGTGGAGGGTTCCAGTGGATCCATTACAGTGTCTGGTGAAGATGTGCCACGTGCCCATAGAAACCTGTGAGACTGAAGTCTTCATCCCATTTGGTGCCAAAGAATCAAGGTCGAAGATCCAGCTGGACTCAAGACGAAGGAGCTGCGGAGTGGTAGGACTCCCCCTCAAGTTGCTGCGTTCCGCTCCCAGTCCAACGACTTGTAAGCCAGCAATATTACGTGAGGTGGGTGTTAATGTGCAGCTGCAGAAGTCAATGGTTTTTTCCCTTGGCCCTGTGACGAAATGCGTCTGGATACGCTTACGCGATTCTTGGCCGGTTTGACCCATAAATACGTCCCCACATTTACAATAAGGGCGGAGATGAGGTTTTGGGTAGGACACTTGATGCCGGAGTCCCTTGGATGAACACAGAAGTCAGAGGCCATCAGAAATTGACGTATAGTGCAATTGCCCCAGGGAGACGTACCCTGTAATCTCAGGCGCGGTCTTTGACAATGGCCACGCACCAATGTATCACGTAAATTACGGCTCTTAGGTTGTGGCCAACACGGTTTCGGAGTTTGGAGTTACCAATGCGTATTCAGTCGTTTCTATAGATCATTCCACGGGTTGTTGAATCGAGTGACGAGTTGAACTTTTCTATTTTGTGTTCTATGTTCCTGACGATTGGCGATTTCTAATGCCGGAGACGCCACTTTTTTAGGGTATCCCCTAGAACGAAAACGCGAGATCAGATCCCTTGTCTATGATATTTGCTATTATAATTATAATATTGCGTACTGCTTGGAACGTGTGCGAAGGAGTGAAGTCTCGTATCTGTGATGAGGTTTTTTGATTCTTCCTGTTTGCGGCCATCTTGCGCAGGCGCGGCGCATATCCCGGGACGCCATGAGTACATCATGATTCCTTTTCTGTACACAGGTGACTCTCTCTAATCATTGGCTATTACTACTGATATTGGTGTATACATATAGGACTCTGTTACACAAATGAGGATAAAAAGAAAAACATTTTATTGCTGTACTTGACTGTATTGTGGACCGGCTACTGTATTCTTCTTGATGGTGCTGCGTAGTTTAATCTGCCTTATGTTGCCCGACCTGTATACCGGTTGATGTACTATGTCATACTGCTTTCTGAATATTGTTTAAAACAATAAAAAAGGTTTTATTTTAAAAAAAAAGATGGAGGACGGTGAATACTCCGCACATCTGGTCTTCAAGGGGTGGTCCTGCTTCCGCAGATGGCATTTATCATCAGGCACTTACTAATGTATTGGGATTCTCCGTATTGCCTCCTTTGCTGGTTTGATTCATTTTTCCATACAATGCTTGTTTCCGAGGTTACGACCACCCTGCAGTCCAGCACCGGCGGTCGTGCTTGCACACGGTCGTAAAAAGTATGGGCCTATGCACACGCCTGTGGTCCCGGCCACCGGAGAGGAGGGCACCTTTTCCTAACACGACCACTGCTGCTGGATTACAGGGTGGTCGTAGCCATGGAAACGAGCAGTGTACAATGTGATGGAGTCCAGCCAGGAAGCAATATGGAGAATCACTGTACATTAGGAAGTGCCTTCTATTCACTGCAGCTACACGATAAATGCTCTTTGCTGTAGTCAGAGCACCCCTTTAAGTTGTCAGCAGGGAGAATCCACTGTTCTGATTTTGCCGATGTTTTTGAATGTTCATGTTCTTCCCCCTCATAGAGAACAGGATTTTTCCAGGGACTTTGCTCCCAAGGAAGGACTTCCTTCATGTCTGCTCCTGAGACGCCGGTGTTGGGGCAGAATCTCTGGGAGAACCTGGAGAAGGGACTTATCCGTCCCTCCTGGTCCCCGGCTGCTGCTGGGCTCTTTTTTTGTGGCCAGGAAAGAGAAGATTGATCTTCATCCCTATATAGACCACGGAGGCCTTGATGAGATCCCCAGACGTAACCACCATCCTCTACCCCTCGTCTCAGACTTACCCCAGCCGTCACCTTGTCGAACCTTCGTGAATGGTGGGTTCAGAGAGTACTTGGTCTCTGGGGGAACACTGGGGGTCATCTATTACTGGATCTGCCGCCCCTGGAAATCCACACCCCCTGTTTACGCCATTTTCTATTTCTAAAACAGGTGTAGAAAACGATAAATGAGAGGGGCTGCCCGGCCCCTTCCCCACCAATGCCATGCCCCTTTTTTATTTTAGACCTGGAGTGAGCAAGAAAAAGTAGCCGATCGCGGCCCAAATAACCTTTGCGTCGCAATCTGCGCCAGAAATATGCCTAAAATAGACGTATTTCTAGTTAGTAAATGACCCCCATTGCGTTCTTGTCAAGAAAGAGAATGTGAGCTTGAGGTGGAGAGTGTCTCTGGGGCAGATCAGGTCATCCAGGAGGGGCCCTTCCTGCAGAGATTCCAGGGATCGGCCAATGACTGCAGGAGGTTTTCTTCTACAGCGGCTCCAGTTACATCACTGAAGGGGTTTTCTGGCCTTGGAGCCTTGTAAGGCCACGTGTGTCACTGCAGCCAGACACTGGCCCCAGCAGTGACACGGCCTCGGCAGCATTTCATGAAGACAGGTCATTGCTGAGGCCGCCGAGTGTGACCCTGACGGACGGGGACCAGATGAATCACTGAACGGAGCCTCGGCGGTGGAACCCCGCGGTGCGGAGCAGGTCTATGCATTCTCATTTATATGGACCACAATCCCGGCCATGAGAACACCCAAGACCTTTCACTGCTCCTTTAAGCCAATGATGGACGTCTACTAAGCAAGTGGAGCCGGAATTATGGCGTAAAATGCACCAAAAAGAAGGGCATTTTGCTTTGTGCCAAATATATCAACAGTTTTTTTCTAGAATTTTCACCATAGAACGCATCACGCCAGAAATTAGTCAAAAAATGTCAAAGTGGGCGGAGCTATTAAACTGACGCATTTTACGCCTCATTTATCCTCCTCTTATCAGCAGAAATTTCTCAAATTGTTGTGGCGTGGTGGTTTGTGTAAAAAGTCGCATTTATGAAAATCCTGCTCACCCGGGTCTCTAAGTGGTGTGGTACATAGGTCCGTTATCTCACTGACTGGAACGGGTAGGGCCCAGAAGAAAGGTCCGAGCAGGAGGGATTTCCCTGCGGTCTCATCCTCTCCTGTCTACACTAAGGCTATCGACACCTTCTGAGGCAATTTCTTTATGATTAAATTTTACTCATTTTGGGCTAAAAATATCTTTTTCAATTAGTCTTTATTACAATTATTGAGCCCTTCTGTCACGGAGTTTTCTAGCTGTGTGACTGGTTTCACGTTCACATTGTGACGGTCTTCTAATAAACCCGGGGAGTAACCACCATAGCGGCAGACCATGCGACTGCTATGGGGCCCAGTCATAGTTGGGATTATTTTTAACAATGGTTAAAATTTGTTATTAAAGACCAAGTGAAAAAATTATTTTTAGCTCAGAATGAATACAATGCAATAATAAAATAAAAGCTGCCCTCGGGTTGTATCTGACCATTCAGCATGTATAACCAGTCCCTTCTGATTCCTGCATTTTCTTCCAGCCCTGGTTCCTCCGTCATCGGTGCAGCTTGGATCTCGTGGATTCTGAGGTCTATTTGCTGTTGATTTACTTATGTCATCTTTCTAACCCGGGTGGGACAGAGGGCCCACCGGCAGCATATAGTATACGCTGAGGAGAGTGGTGCCCCACAGCAAATTTTTAAATGGGCACTCCCCCATCCCCCAGCAACTTCTTCACAACCCCTTCCTCCAATGCAAACCTCACTCCTGCGGCTAGACGCTCTCTCAGACCAGGCCCGACAGCAGCTCTGTCTATTTCCTACACGTATATACTCTATGTCATGTCGCTATATGATACTGTTGAGGGGGCCCTGACAATAATGTCTTCTAGTCCTCCCCCTGGGTGGGCCCCTTCTGAGTTCAGCCGCTTCCTATAGCTAAGTTCCATGTACAGAGGCAGACTTCTCAGCCAGCCTCTTCTCTCCCTACATGTAGGTAATAACAGGAGAACAGGGATGCCTGTGATCAGCGCTGCCAGTGTACAGCTTTCTGCCGCTGTCGCTGTCCACTGTCAGCACTGTTCTCGTCTCTGTGAGTGACATTAGAGGGAAGCAGAGCGGTGACAACATGGTCTCTCCTGATCAGGAAGCATCACCTCAGTGTTCAGTTACCACTCATGAGAACTTTACTAAAGAGTGAAAGACCTGAACATCTGAATGAAGGCTCAACTACAGGGTGTATCCCGCACAGGACACCTACCTAGGGGCACATTTCCGACAGGAAGGCTGCGTGGTCCAGTGGATCAGTACCTATGGTCAGGGGACAACATGCTGATCATCACTTACCTCCTGTAGGCTTCGGGAGAAGACTCGTGAGTTCTGGAGTTTTGTCAGAAGTTTTGTCTGGAGTTTTGTCAGAAAGCGTACGAGAGCCTGGAAGGTGACAAACAGATGCAGAGGTGAATTACCGTACAAAGAGGGGTCGGGATTTTCAATTATTCAGGTCCCCCCCCCGTCCCCCCCCCCCCGGGGATCTGAATCATAACCTGCACAATATATATGGGAGAGAAATAAACCAGATGATGTATAAACGGAACCACCGGCCTCAGGGGGCGCTCCGTCCTATTACAGGATAATATTGGTACTAAATATATATATACTATATGGAGAAAAGTATGTGAACCCTCCACATTCCACTTCTAGGAGCTTTTCTGACTTTCCATTCTACATCCATAAGCATTAACCCCTTAGTGACCAGCCTGTTCTGGGCCTTACTGACCAAGCGTTTTTCTTCCTTTTTTCATTGTCGCCTTCCAAGAGCTATAACTTTTGTATTTTTCCGTCTATATAGCTGTATAAGGGCTTGATTTTTTGTGGGACAAATTGTAGTAGTTTTTAATGGCGCCATTTTGGGGTTCACATAACTTTCTGATTGACTTTTATTACCTCTTTCTGGGAGGGAGATGGGAAGAAGAGCAATACTGCCACTGCGTTTTTACGGCGATCATTTTTCGGTATAAATAACATAATATCTTTATTTTCTGGGTCAGTACGATTACAGTGATACTGAATACATTGGTTTTTTTTAGGCTTTACTACTTTTTTGCAATAAACCCCTTTTTTAAAAAGAAAAAACATTGCCGGTTCCCAAGACCCATAACTTTATTATTTTTCTTTCTATGGAGCTGTTGGGGCTTGATTTGTGCGGGACGACTTGTATTTTTTATTGGCATCATTTTGGAGTAAATGACGCTTTTTGATCCCTTTTTATTACGATTTTTCGGAAATTAGCAATTTTTTTTGTAATTTTTTTTTTTACGGCGTTCACCATAGAGGATAATTTATGTGATCTTTATGTAGTCCGGGTCGTTACGGACGTGGCAATACAAACATATGGGGAGGATTTTTTTTTGCAATTTTTTTTTATTGAAAAGAGTATTTTCAATGGAAAAAAAAGCGTAATTTTTTTTATGGGATTTTTTTATTTAATAAATTAGTTTTTTTTTTACCTTTTTTACCACTTAATAGTCTCACAAGGGGACTATAACAGACAGTATTTTGATTGCTTTTAAAATGCAATGCACTATCCCTATAATGCATTGCATTTTGAAGGCAATGCTATTTTAACATTGACCAGCAGCTGGAAATTACTGAAGGCTGGTCTGGGGCCTACATCAGACCCCTGACAGCCTTCACACACATCGCCACCCCTCGATCGCATTTGCAGTGTGCCAATGGGGGACAAAAAGAGTCCGCTCCCTGTCACCGCTTTACATGCGGCAAGCGCCATTGCCCGCGGCATGTAAAGTGCTAAACAGCCCGGACCGGCAGGAGTGCTGATGTGAGAGCCGGGTCTGTAAAAAAGCGGTGGCCAGCTGTAAAAAAGCAGCGGCCCAGCCTAAGGCCCCTTAGTGACCGCTGTAAAAACATGTATCGGTGGTCACTAAGGGGTTAATGTGGAGAAAGTCTAGCCCTTACTTCTCTGGGAAGGTCCCTCCTTTATTCCTCTGGGAAGGCTTTCTACAGGATTTTGGAGTGTGTTTTACACCTGTGGTAATGGTAGACTGCATGGCTAGAGGCTGGATGTTATACACTGTGGTAATGGTAGACTGCATGGCTAGAGGCTGGATGTTATACACTGTGGTAATGGTAGACTGCATGGCTAGAGGCCGGATGTTATACACTGTGGTAATGGTAGACTGCATGGCTAGAGGCTGGATGTTATACACTGTGGTAATGGTAGACTGCATGGCTAGAGGCTGGATGTTATACACCTGTGGTAATGGTAGACTGCATGGCTAGAGGCTGGATGTTATACACTGTGGTAATGGTAGACTGCATGGCTAGAGGCTGGATGTTATACACCTGTGGTAATGGTAGACTGCATGGCTAGAGGCTGGATGTTATACACTGTGGTAATGGTAGACTGCATGGCTAGAGGCTGGATGTTATACACTGTGGTAATGGTAGACTGCATGGCTAGAGGCTGGATGTTATACACTGTGGTAATGGTAGACTGTATGGCTAGAGGCTGGATGTTATACACTGTGGTAATGGTAGACTGCATGGCTAGAGGCTGGATGTTATACACTGTGGTAATGGTAGACTGCAGGGCTAGAGGCTGGATGTTATACACTGTGGTAATGGTAGACTGCATGGCTAGAGGCTGGATGTTATACACTGTGGTAATGGTAGACTGCATGGCTGGAGGCTGGATGTTATATACTGTGGTAATGGTAGACTGCATGGCTAGAGGCTGGATGTTATACACTGTGGTAATGGTAGACTGCATGGCTAGAGGCTGGATGTTATACACTGTGGTAATGGTAGACTGCATGGCTAGAGGCTGGATGTTATATACTGTGGTAATGGTAGACTGCATGGCTAGAGGCTGGATGTTATACACTGTGGTAATGGTAGACTGCATGGCTAGAGGCTGGATGTTATACACCTGTGGTAATGGTAGACTGCATGGCTAGAGGCTGGATGTTATACGCTGTGGTAATGGTAGACTGCATGGCTAGAGGTCGGATGTTATACACTGTGGTAATGGTAGACTGCATGGCTAGAGGCTGGATGTTATACACTGTGGTAATGGTAGACTGCATGGCTAGAGGTCGGATGTTATACACCTGTGGTAATGGTAGACTGCATGGCTAGAGGCTGGATGTTATACACTGTGGTAATGGTATACTGCATGGCTAGAGGCTGGATGTTATACGCTGTGGTAATGGTATACTGCATGGCTAGAGGCTGGATGTTATACACTGTGGTAATGGTAGACTGTACGGCTAGAGGCTGGATGTTATACACTGTGGTAATGGTAGACTGCATGGCTAGAGGCTGGATGTTATACACTGTGGTAATGGTAGACTGCATGGCTAGAGGCTGGATGTTATACACTGTGGTAATGGTAGACTGCATGGCTAGAGGCTGGATGTTATACACTGTGGTAATGGTAGACTGCATGGATAGAGGCTGGATGTTATACACTGTGGTAATGGTAGACTGCATGGATAGAGGCTGGATGTTATACACTGTGGTAATGGTATACTGCATGGCTAGAGGCTGGATGTTATACACTGTGGTAATGGTAGACTGCATGGCTAGAGGCTGGATGTTATACACTGTGGTAATGGTAGACTGCATGGCTAGAGGCTGGATGTTATACACTGTGGTAATGGTAGACTGCATGGATAGAGGCTGGATGTTATACACTGTGGTAATGGTAGACTGCATGGATAGAGGCTGGATGTTATACACTGTGGTAATTGTAGACTGCATGACTAGAGGCTGGATGTTATACACTGTGGTAATTGTAGACTGCATGACTAGAGGCTGGATGTTATACACCTGTGGTAATGGTAGACTGCATGGCTAGAGGCTGGATGTTATACACTGTGGTAATGGCAGACTGCATGGCTAGGGGCTGGATGTTATACACTGTGGTAATGGTAGACTGCATGGCTAGAGGCTGGATGTTATACACTGTGGTAATGGTAGACTGTACGGCTAGAGGCTGGATGTTATACACCTGTGGTAATGGTAGACTGCATGGCTAGAGGCTGGATGTTATACACTGTGGTAATGGTAGACTGCATGGCTAGAGGCTGGATGTTATATACTGTGGTAATGGTAGACTGCATGGCTAGAGGCTGGATGTTATACACTGTGGTAATGGTAGACTGCATGGCTAGAGGCTGGATGTTATACAACTGTGGTAATGGTAGACTGCATGGCTAGAGGCTGGATGTTATACACTGTGGTAATGGTAGACTGCATGGCTAGAGGCTGGATGTTATATACTGTGGTAATGGTAGACTGCATGGCTAGAGGCTGGATGTTATACACTGTGGTAATGGTAGACTGCATGGCTAAAGGCTGGATGTTATACACCTGTGGTAATGGTAGACTGCATGGCTAGAGGCTGGATGTTATACACTGTGGTAATGGTAGACTGCATGGCTAGAGGCTGGATGTTATACACTGTGGTAATGGTAGACTGCATGGCTAGAGGCTGGATGTTATACACTGTGGTAATGGTAGACTGCATGGCTAGAGGCTGGATGTTATACACTGTGGTAATGGTAGACTGCATGGCTAGAGGCTGGATGTTATACACTGTGGTAATGGTAGACTGCATGGCTAGAGGCTGGATGTTATACACCTGTGGTAATGGTAGACTGCATGGCTAGAGGCTGGATGTTATACACTGTGGTAATGGTAGACTGCATGGCTAGAGGCTGGATGTTATACACTGTGGTAATGGTAGACTGCATGGCTAGAGGCTGGATGTTATACACTGTGGTAATGGTAGACTGCATGGCTAGAGGCTGGATGTTATACACTGTGGTAATGGTAGACTGCATGGCTAGAGGCTGGATGTTATACACTGTGGTAATGGTAGACTGCATGGCTAGAGGCTGGATGTTATACACTGTGGTAATGGTAGACTGCATGGCTAGAGGCTGGATGTTATACACTGTGGTAATGGTAGACTGCATGGCTAGAGGCTGGATGTTATACACCTGTGGTAATGGTAGACTGCATGGCTAGAGGCTGGATGTTATACACTGTGGTAATGGTAGACTGCATGGCTAGAGGCTGGATGATATACACTGTGGTAATGGTGGACTGCATGGCTAGAGGCTGGATGTTATACACTGTGGTAATGGTAGACTGCATGGCAGGGGCTGGATGTTATACACTGTGGTAATGGCAGACTGCATGGCTAGAGGCTGGATGTTATCCACTGTGGTAATGGCAGACTGCATGGCTAGAGGCTGGATGTTATACACTGTGGTAATGGTAGACGGCATGGCTAGAGGCTGGATGTTATACACTGTGGTAATGGTAGACTGCATGGTTAGAGGCTAGATGTTATACACTGTGGTAATGGTAGACGGCATGGCAAGAGGCTGGATGTTATACACCTGTGGTAATGGTAGACTGCATGGCTAGAAGCTGGATGTCATATACTGTGGTAATGGTAGACTGCATGGCTAGAGGCTGGATGCTATTCACTGTGGTAATGGTAGACTGCATGGCTAGAGGCTGGATGTTATACACTGTGGTAATGGTAGACGGCATGGCTAGAGGCTGGATGTTATACACCTGTGGTAATGGTAGACTGCATGGCTAGAAGCTGGATGTTATATACTGTGGTAATGGTAGACTGCATGGCTAGAGGCTGGATGTTATACACTGTGATAATGGTAGACTGCATGGCTAGAGGCTGGATGTTATACACTGTGGTAATGGTAGACTGCATGGCTAGAGGCTGGATGCTATACACTGTGGTAATGGTAGACTGCATGGCTAGAGGCTGGATGATATACACTGTGGTAATGGTGGACTGCATGGCTAGAGGCTGGATGTTATACACTGTGGTAATGGTAGACTGCATGGCTAGAGGCTGGATGTTATCCACTGAGGTAATGGTAGACTGCATGGCTAGAGGCTGGATGTTATACACTGTGGTAATGGTAGACTGCATGGCTAGAGGCTGGATGTTATACACTGTGAAAATGGTATACGGCATGGCTAGAGGCTGGATGTTATACACCTGTGGTAATGGTAGACTGCATGGCTAGAGGCTGGATGTTATACACTGTGGTAATGGTAGACTGCATAGCTAGAGGCTGGATGTTATACACTGTGGTAATGGTAGACTGCATGGCTAGAGGCTGGATGTGATACACCTGTGGTAATGGTAGACTGCATGGCTAGAGGCTG
The DNA here is from genome assembly GCA_033119425.1 of Bufotes viridis. Classification (NCBI taxonomy): domain Eukaryota; kingdom Metazoa; phylum Chordata; class Amphibia; order Anura; family Bufonidae; genus Bufotes; species Bufotes viridis. The sequence continues at coordinate 6,127,479 of CM065591.1, read as the reverse complement.
GATGTTATACACCTGTGGTAATGGTAGACTGCATGGCTAGAGGCTGGATGTTATACACCTGTGGTAATGGTAGACTGCATGGCTAGAGGCTGGATGTTATACACTGTGGTAATGGTAGACTGCATGGCTAGAGGCTGGATGTTATACACTGTGGTAATGGTAGGCTGCATGGCTAGAGGCTGGATGTTATACACTGTGGTGATGGTAGACTGCATGGCTAGAGGCTGGATGTTATCCACTGTGGTAATGGTAGACTGCATGGCTAGAGGCTGGATGTTATACACTGTGGTAATGGTAGACTGTATGGCTAGAGGCTAGATGTTATACACTGTGGTAATGGTAGACTGTATGGCTAGAGGCTGGATGTTATACACTGTGGTAATGGTAGACTGCATGGCTAGAGGCTGGATGTTATACACTGGGGTAATGGTAGACTGTATGGCTAGAGGCTAGATGTTATACACTGTGATAATGGTAGACTGTATGGCTAGAGGCTGGATGTTATACACCTGTGGTAATGGTAGACTGCATGGCTAGAGGCTGGATGTTATACACCTGTGGTAATGGTAGACTGCATGGCTAGAGGCTGGATGTTATACACTGTGGTAATGGTAGACTGCATGGTTAGATGCTGGATGTTATACACTGTGGTAATGGTAGACTGTATGGCTAGAGGCTGGATGTTATCCACTGTGGTAATGGTAGACTGCATGGCTAGAGGCTGGATGTTATACACTGTGGTAATGGTAGATTGCATGGCTAGAGGCTGGATGTTATACACTATGGTAATGGTAGACTGCACGGCTAGAGGCTGGATGTTATACACCTGTGGTAATGGTAGACTGTATGGCTAGAGGCTAGATGTTATACACTGTGGTAATGGTAGACTGCATGGCTAGAGACTGGATGTTATACACTGTGGTAATGGTAGACTGTATGGCTAGAGGCTGGATGTTATACACCTGTGGTAATGGTAGACTGCATGGTCGGGGGCTGGATGTTATACACTGTGGTAATGGAAGACTACATGGCTAGAGGCTGGATGTTCTACACCTGTGGTAATGGTAGACTGCATGGCTAGAGGCTGGATGATATACACTGTGGTAATGGTGGACTGCATGGCTAGAGGCTGGATGTTATACACTGTGGTAATGGTAGACTGCATGGCTAGAGGCTGGATGTTATACACTGTGGTAATGGAAGACTGCATGACTAGAGGCTGGACGTTATACATTGTGGTAGTGGCAGACTGCATGGCTAGAGGCTGGATGTTATACACCTGTGGTAATGGTAGACTGCATGGCTGGAGGCTGGATGTTATACACTGTGGTAGTGGTAGACTGCATGGCTAGAGGCTGGATGTTATACACTGTGGTAATGGCAGACTGCATGGCTAGAGGCTGGATGTTATACACTGTGGTAATGGTAGACTACATGGCTAGAGGCTGGATGTTATACACTGTGGTAATGGCAGACTGCATGACTAGAGGCTGGATCTTATACACTGTGGTGATGGTAGACTGCATGGCTAGAGGCTGGATGTTATACAGTGTGGTAATGGTAAACTGCATGGCTAGGGGCTGGATGTTATACACCTGTGGTAATGGTAGACTGCATGGCTAGAGGCTGGATGTTATACACTGTGGTAATGGCAGACTGCATGGCTAGAGGCTGGATGTTATACATTGTGGTAATGGTAAACTGCATGGCTAGGGGCTGGATGTTATACACCTGTGGTAATGGTAGACTGCATGACTAGAGGCTGGATGTTATACACTGTGGTAATGGCAGACTGCATGGCTAGAGGCTGGATGTGATACACCTGTGGTAATGGTAGACTGCATGGCTAGAGGCTGGATGTTCTATACTGTGGTAATGGTAGACTGCATGACTAGAGGCTGGATGTTATACACTGTGGTAATAGTAGACTGCATGGCTAGAGACTGGATGTTATACACTGTGGTAATGGTAGACTGCATGGCTAGAGGCTGGATGTTATACACTGTGGTAAAGGTAGACTGCATGGATAGAGGCTGGATGTGATACACCTGTGGTAATGGTAGACTGCATGGCTAGAGGCTGGATGTTATACACCTGTGGTAATGGTAGACTGCATGGCTAGAGGCTGGATGTTATACACCTGTGGTAATGGTAGACTGCATGGCTAGAGGCTGGATGTTATACACTGTGGTAATGGTAGACTGCATGGCTAGAGGCTGGATGTTATACACTGTGGTAATGGTAGACTGCATGGCTAGAGGCTGGATGTTATACACCTGTGGTAATGGTAGACTGCATGGCTAGAGGCTGGATGTTATACACTGTGGTAATGGTAGACTGCATGGCTAGAGGCTGGATGTTATACACTGTGGTAATGGTAGACTGCATGGCTAGAGGCTGGATGCTATACACTGTGGTAATGGTAGACTGCATGGCTAGAGTGTGGATGTTATACACCTGTGGTAATGGTAGACTGCATGGCTAGAGGCTGGATGTTATACACTTTGGTAATGGTAGACTGCATGGCTAGAGGCTGGATGTTATACACTGTGGTAATGGTAGACTGCATGGATAGAGGCTGGATGTTATACACTGTGGTAATGGTAGACTGCATGGCTAGAGGCTGGATGTTATACACCTGTGGTAATGGTAGACTGCACGGCTAGAGGCTGGATGTTATATACTGTGGTAATGGTAGACTGCATGGCTAGAGGCTGGATGTTATACACTGTGGTAATGGTAGACTGTATGGCTAGAGGCTGGATGTTATACACTGTGGTAATGGCAGACTGCATGGCTAGAGGCTGGATGTTATACACCTGTGGTAATGGTAGACTGCATGGCTAGAGGCTGGATGTTATACACTGTGGTAATGGTAGACTGCATGGATAGAGGCTGGATGTTATACACTGGTAATGGTAGACTGCATGGCTAGAGGCTGGATGTTATATACTGTGGTAATGGTAGACTGCATGGCTAGAGGCTGGATGTTATACACCTGTGGTAATGGTAGAATGCATGGATAGAGGCTGGATGTTATACACCTGTGGTAATGGTGGACTGCATGGCTAGAGGCTGGATGTTATACATTGTGGTAATGGTAGACTGCATGGCTAGAGGCTGGATGTTATACACCTGTGGTAATGGTAGACTGCATGGCTACAGGCTGGATGTTATACACCTGTGGTAATGGTAGACTGCATGGCTAGAGGCTGGATGTTATACACTGTGGTAATGGTAGACTGCATGGCTAGAGGCTGGATGTTATACACTGTGGTAATGGTAGACTGCATGGCTATAAGCTGGATGTTATACACTGTGGTAATGGTAGACTGCATGGCTAGAGGCTGGATGTTATACACTGTGGTAATGGTAGACTGCATGGCCGGAGGCTGGATGTTATACACTGTGGTAATGGTAGACTGCATGGCTAGAAGCTGGATGTTATACACTGTGGTAATGGTAGACTGCATGACTAGAGGCTGGATGTTATACACTGTGGTAATGGTAGACTGCATGGCTAGAGGCTGGATGTTATACACCTCTGGTAATGGTAGACTGCATGGCTAGAGGCTGGATGTTATACACTGTGGTAATGGTAGACTGCATGACTAGAGGCTGGATGTTATACACTGTGGTAATGGTAGACTGCATGACTAGAGGCTGGATGTTATACACTGTGGTAATGGTAGACTGCATGGCTAGAGGCTGGATGTTATACACTGTGGTAATGGTAGACTGCATGGCTAGAGGCTGGATGTTATACACTGTGGTAATGGTAGACTGCATGGCTAGAGGCTGGATGTTATACACTGTGGTAATGGTAGACTGCATGGCTAGAGGCTGGATGTTATACACTGTGGTAATGGTAGACTGCATGGCTAGAGGCTGGATGTTATACACTGTGGTAATGGTAGACTGCATGGCTAGAGGCTGGATGTTATACACTGCGGTAATAGTAGACTGCATGGCTGGAGGCTGGATGTTATACACTGTGGTAATGGTAGACTGTATGGCTAGAGGCTGGATGTTATACACTGTGGTAATGGCAGACTGCATGGCTAGAGGCTGGATGTTATACACCTGTGGTAATGGTAGACTGCATGGCTAGAGGCTGGATGTTATACACTGTGGTAATGGTAGACTGCATGGCTAGAGGCTGGATGTTATACACTGTGGTAATGGTAGACTGCATGGCTAGAGGCTGGATGTTATATACTGTGGTAATGGTAGACTGCATGGCTAGAGGCTGGATGTTATACACCTGTGGTAATGGTAGACTGCATGGATAGAGGCTGGATGTTATACACCTGTGGTAATGGTGGACTGCATGGCTAGAGGCTGGATGTTATACATTGTGGTAATGGTAGACTGCATGGCTAGAGGCTGGATGTTATACACTGTGGTAATGGTAGACTGCATGGCTACAGGCTGGATGTTATACACCTGTGATAATGGTGGACTGCATGGCTAGAGGCTGGATGTTATACACTGTGGTAATGGTAGACTGCATGGCTACAGGCTGGATGTTATACACCTGTGGTAATGGTAGACTGCATGGCTAGAGGCTGGATGTTATACACTGTGGTAATGGTAGACTGCATGGCTACAGGCTGGATGTTATACACCTGTGGTAATGGTAGACTGCATGGCTAGAGGCTGGATGTTATACACTGTGGTAATGGTAGACTGCATGGCTAGAGGCTGGATGTTATACCCTGTGGTAATGGTAGACTGCATGGCTATAAGCTGGATGTTATACACTGTGGTAATGGTAGACTGCATGGCTATAAGCTGGATGTTATACACTGTGGTAATGGTAGACTGCATGGCTAGAGGCTGGATGTTATACACTGTGGTAATGGTAGACTGCATGGCCGGGGCTGGATGTTATACACTGTGGTAATGGTAGACTGCATGGCTAGAAGCTGGATGTTATACACTGTGGTAATGGTAGACTGCATGACTAGAGGCTGGATGTTATACACTGTGGTAATGGTAGACTGCATGGCTAGAGGCTGGATGTTATACACCTCTGGTAATGGTAGACTGCATGGCTAGAGGCTGGATGTTATACACTGTGGTAATGGTAGACTGCATGACTAGAGGCTGGATGTTATACACTGTGGTAATGGTAGACTGCATGACTAGAGGCTGGATGTTATACACTGTGGTAATGGTAGACTGCATGGCTAGAGGCTGGATGTTATACACTGTGGTAATGGTAGACTGCACGGCTAGAGGCTGGATGTTATACACTGTGGTGATGGTAGACTGCACGGCAAGAGGCTGGATGTTATCCACTGTGGTAATGGTAGACTGTATGTCTAGAGGCTGGATGTTATACACTGTGGTAATGGTAGACTGCCTGGCTAGAGGCTGGATGTTATACACTGCGGTAATAGTAGACTGCATGGCTGGAGGCTGGATGTTATACACTGTGGTAATGGTAGACTGCATGGCTAGAGGCTGGATGTTATCCACTGTGGTAATGGTAGACTGTATGTCTAGAGGCTGGATGTTATACACTGTGGTAATGGCAGACTGCATGGCTAGAGGCTGGATGTTATACACTGTGGTAATGGTAGACTGCATGGCTAGAGGCTGGATGTTATACACTGTGGTAATGGTAGACTGCATGGCTAGAGGCTGGATGTTATACACTGTGGTAATGGTAGACTGCATGGCTAGAGGCTGGATGTTATACACTGTGGTAATGGTAGACTGCACGGCTAGAGGCTGGATGTTATACACTGCGGTAATAGTAGACTGCATGGCTGGAGGCTGGATGTTATACACTGTGGTAATGGTAGACTGTATGGCTAGAGGCTGGATGTTATACACTGTGGTAATGGCAGACTGCATGGCTAGAGGCTGGATGTTATACACCTGTGGTAATGGTAGACTGCATGGCTAGAGGCTGGATGTTATACACTGTGGTAATGGTAGACTGCATGGATAGAGGCTGGATGTTATACACTGTGGTAATGGTAGACTGCATGGCTAGAGGCTGGATGTTATATACTGTGGTAATGGTAGACTGCATGGCTAGAGACTGGATGTTATACACCTGTGGTAATGGTAGACTGCATGGATAGAGGCTGGATGTTATACACCTGTGGTAATGGTGGACTGCATGGCTAGAGGCTGGATGTTATACATTGTGGTAATGGTAGACTGCATGGCTAGAGGCTGGATGTTATACACTGTGGTAATGGTAGACTGCATGGCTACAGGCTGGATGTTATACACCTGTGATAATGGTGGACTGCATGGCTAGAGGCTGGATGTTATACACTGTGGTAATGGTAGACTGCATGGCTACAGGCTGGATGTTATACACCTGTGGTAATGGTAGACTGCATGGCTAGAGGCTGGATGTTATACACTGTGGTAATGGTAGACTGCATGGCTACAGGCTGGATGTTATACACTGTGGTAATGGTAGACTGCATGGCTAGAGGCTGGATGTTATACACTGTGGTAATGGTAGACTGCATGGCTAGAGGCTGGATGTTATACCCTGTGGTAATGGTAGACTGCATGGCTATAAGCTGGATGTTATACACTGTGGTAATGGTAGACTGCATGGCTAGAGGCTGGATGTTATACACTGTGGTAATGGTAGACTGCATGGCTAGAGGCTGGATGTTATACACTGTGGTAATGGTAGACTGCATGGCCGGGGGCTGGATGTTATACACTGTGGTAATGGTAGACTGCATGGCTAGAAGCTGGATGTTATACACTGTGGTAATGGTAGACTGCATGACTAGAGGCTGGATGTTATACACTGTGGTAATGGTAGACTACATGGCTAGGGGCTGGATGTTATACACTGTGGTAATGGAAGACTGCATGGCTAGAGGCTGGATGTTATACACCTCTGGTAATGGTAGACTGCATCGCTAGAGGCTGGATGTTATACACTGTGGTAATGGCAGACTGCATGGCTAGAGGCTGGATGTTATACACTGTGGTAATGGCAGACTGCATGACTAGAGGCTGGATGTTATACACTGTGGTAATGGTAGACTGCATGACTAGAGGCTGGATGTTATACACTGTGGTAATGGTAGACTGCATGGCTAGAGGCTGGATGTTATACACTGTAGTAATGGTAGACTGGATGGCT